>VXBT01000270.1:55291-133932 GCA_013400235.1 Oriolus oriolus | reverse complement strand
GTCGCACACTGCCACACCTAAGTGCCTGGTGAACAAGTACTACTCTGTTTAGACAAAATACTTGCAGTGTCACGGCCTACAAGTTTTTCTAAAAAAGTTGCTCTTCAAATTGCATGATAGGAAAATTCTACATATAAAATAATTATATGAATCAAAAAAAGCTGGCTAACATCCCAAAAGGAATGTCTTCACTATAGAGGTTCTCTCAGATTATGCTTGTGTTATTTCTCTCTGTAAATCAACCTTGAGTGGAGTGGCCAGACCCCAAAGCTCTTGCAGTTCACACTCTCTGATGCAGGGAACTACACGCCAAATCCACAAAACCGTTGATGACTCTAATCCTTGCATTCCAACATAGTTCCCACAGGAACAGTTCTCTGCTCAAGTGCTTCTTTGAAATTAGGTGCTGCGCTACTTGACCTCAGATGACTGGACACCTTCTGCGCTGGGTAGCTGGAGCCCAGAGCAGCGCCTTGGGGAAGCAGGCACATTTCCCTGTTAGTTTGCACATGCTGAACAGAGTAATGTCTAAATTAGCCAAGTAGCAGGGCTGGGAAGGGCCTTTTGAGGGTTTAAATGGCCTTGGCTGCACTAGCAGTGCCTCCCTCCAGGCAGGGTCTGTAGCTCAGCATCCTCCCCTGAAAGCAGTGCCTTTATGCAGTATAAAGCCCAGCATCCAAACACATGTGTCAGTCAATTAATTTCTTTTTTTTTTTTCCTAAACAAGCGTTTTCTAAGTGTTTCTCAACAGAAATTCCAGAACAGTGAGTTGAAGAATCAAAATTTTACATTATAATAGTGAAACTGAGTCTCTTGGGAGAGGGAGGATGGATTCCTTTCCTCTCAGCTAACTATTTGTTAAAACATTTTCCCAAGATCTCTCAGTCTCAGTCCATGTAGACACCCTCTCTGAGGTTAGCACCCTGCTTTGTGGCTCACTTTGCCATTTGTAGTTGAATCTTTAAGAAACACAGGAAAATTTGATCCTGACCCATATGATAATGCAAATAAGTCCTACTAGAAGGAAATAACGAGAGACATTAATAAACTGGAGGGATGAAAGAGGAATGCAACTGAGTAATGATGTGCATTCCACCAAGACAAAATTTCTTTTTTTTCTCTTTAATCTCCTTTAATAAAATAACCATGACATATGTATAAAATGTCTCATCTTATATTACTGTTTTATGGTTTCTTTATGCTGTAATACAACTGTCTCTTTAATGCTCAGAGCATTTGTGACAAAAGTATAAAACACTTCTTGAAGAGTAATTTCTGAATAAACAGAGAAAACAGGAAATTTAGCTACCACATGGACAGAATGTATTCTAAACCCTAAAAATTTAAGAGACTCTGCACAACATAGTGTATTTAGCCAAAAGGAAGGAAAGGGATTTCTCCAACTAGTTTAAATTAGGAGTCATACCAAATTCAAAGTTGTCTTTAGTTTTGTCACATTGCTTTCAGTCTTCTAGGGTATATAAAGAGACTTTTCATATATAATGACACTTGTGGAATGTTGAACTCCCACACCACTCCACAGTATCACTCCTTTACATGAAAAAAATCATTGTGCTTTCTGTAGGTAATCTTAACATGTGGCACACTATGTACAGAGACAGTGAATGCTCTAGGGGCTGGCAAAATTTTGACCAGTTGATGAAAAGGTGGTGGTTTGAAATCCACCATCAATAATTGCTCTTTTGTGATTTCAGACCTGGGTTTTACAATAGTTTATTGTCCTCAGACCAGTGATTTCCCCCATCTGTTACTTCTTACCTCTCCCCAGAGCACTTGTTTTTCAAGAGCAGCAGCTTCCTCTGAATGCTGTGCCTTTGCTTTTACTGGGGCCACAAGGGACACAGGAATGTTCAACATGCATAGGAATGGAGATTCCCCATTTTTAACCTCCCCTGCTCACTCTGAACTCTCCCATCCTCTGCCTTGTGACTGTCTAGGCTAGGTGACTGAAATTCATTGTAGGAAATCATGCAGTAGCAAGGAGCAGGAGAAATGTACAGGGCATTTCCAGTCCTCTCTGTTTCCCTGATGATTTATCTGTGTGTACTTCATATACCCCCAAAACAGCCAAAGTGTTTATAGACAGGATCTGCAGTATCAGGCCACTGAACTCTAATTGCCCAGTGAGCAGCTTCCATGAATTGTCTATATGAACGTCCAAAATGGGGCTGGCTTGCAGGTGCAAACAGTGTTTTGTAATACTGGTATGTCTAGCTATCCCTGATACATGACTTGATGTTCTTGTTACTCTTCAGGGCTTTGAAATCTGCTCCAGATTGTTCCAAATAGAGCAAAACCAAAGGCAAACTTCTGGGCTGTGTCTTAGCATGGAGTGTAAAGCAGCAGCAGCCCTTTTAATTGCTGCTGCAACATTGGCCAAACTAGAGAAACACAATAAGCCAAAACCTTTTGTCACTATGGTTGGATCAAAGTTTGTGTGTAGTAAAATAATAGATGAAAGATGTCAACAGATTATTATATTCTCTGCAGAGTTGAGATTGTGGGAGAAAAAAAGCAGGTTTTTGTAAAGAAATGTTATTGAAGAGTTGAGACTCAAAGCACCCATGGTTGCTTTGCCTTTTTGTTTCTCGTGTGTGCTTGTACAGTGCTTTGTCAGATATAACCAAAGAGTAGCATCCAGAAATATCTGAAGTATAAATAGAAATCACATACTGTGAATTTTAATCAATAGAGGCAAAGATGTTTTTTCACTGGAGCAAAGTTGAGACTTTAGCACTATGAAAGAGCTAAAGAGACTGTAGAGGACAAACAAGAATTCAAGTACTGATAGGTGGCCCTTAGGAAGGAAAGCAAATCAGGAATTAAATCAAGTTTAAACTCAGGAAAATACATTGCCTCAAAAAGATTTCAGTTTGTGAGAGTGCAACCACACATAGTAATGCTAGTCTATAAATCCTGTGTAATGAAGACAGTAAATAGTGAACTTGAAAGTCATGGATGAGTGGTCACTGTAGGCATGCTCCAGAACAGTGGATGTGATGTCCCCTGAGAAATAAATAATAATAAAACCTGTCCAAAATCTCAGATATGAAAGACTATGGTATTTCTTGACACCTCCCAGATACCCACATTACTGGCAACATCTTGTCATTTGCCTTTTCTAACCATGGGATTCCTCCTGAAGTGACTCCCACTGTTTACCAGACAGCATCTATTTTTGTGCAGCTCCCATCGTAGCTAGCTTCCCATCTTTAAAAATCAATGTTGTGTGGCTTAGGGGAGGGATAGAATTGAATTCCTGCTGATATAACACTTTCTTGCAAACCCTTCCATGTATTTATATTGGTGGAGACTCTGTGATTTCCAAGATTTACATTACATGGAGCTGGTCCATAAAATTGCATGCTTTACTTGTTTCATTTCTGGGTGACTGTATTAAATCAATTCTAACCTACTCTCATACACCTGTCAATAGAAGCTTAGACCTAAGAATCTGATAAACACAGTGTTCTGGCATCCCAGAGGAGCAAGAGATCCATTTCATCTTTGGCAAAGGGGAAGGACTACATCTTTGCACTGAATGTATGAAAAAGTGAATTGAAACTGATGATGGTGCGAGTTCATATTATCCTAAACTACAAGGTCTTGGAGGCCTTTTCATTGCCAGTCACCCCAATTAGCAAAAGCTGTATTCAGCAACTTTAAATCAAATCCTCTGTGCTCTGGATAAAGTAGGAAGTTTAGCTTAAAATTAGGGGTTTGGTCTGATTTGTACATTTCTCAGAAACAGGGTGAATATATGAAACTGGTGAACTTCTCAAGGCTGCTTCAGGAATATAAATGGCCACTGTGTGATTCCTGAGAGACATGTAGTATAACTTGAGGTTTTAAAAGTACTAGAAATATTAATATTTTTTTATCTGATAATTTAAAAATACTACTTCCCCACTTGAGAAGGAGAAAAGCTGTTTTTCTTGTCATCATTGTGATTTCTTGGTGTTTATATGTTCTACTGTTTATATGGAGTGTTCTCCAGTTGTGTGTATAATACAATTTGGGAGTTACCTTTGTTAAAATAGATCAAAAGCTGAGTTGTAAAGGAATTTTGATAATGTCTAGTCCATCCTTCTGCCCTAAAGTGTGAGCACACGTGCCTAAACCATACCTGGTCGATTTTTTATTGAAGTTCTCTTCAAAACATCCAGTGTGCTGAAGAGCTGTACAGGAATGTGGCAAAAAGGACATGCAAGGAAGGTGCCCAGCAAAGGGAGGATCCTGTGGCAAATGCATGAAAAAGTTTTTCTATATTATTTTGTGGTCTACTTTTCCCTTCCAAAACATTTAATTGCTTCCGTTTAGTACTGCCTGAGGTTTTGTGAGCAGAGCTTTCATTTGATAGCTGCATCACAAGTGAAACTGCTTGAGCAATCCTGGATGACCTACCCATTTTCCTTTCTTTCAGTTGCATGAGTTCCTCTGTGCGCAGCGCTGCTCAGTCCACCTCTCCAACAGGTTGTGCCCCCTCATGCTGACAGATTCCTTGCTTGCTTATATTAATTTCACAGGACAGGACATCAAAAATCTTACTGAAGTCAGGATGATGTGACAGCTACTGCTTCTCCTGTATAATTTAGACTTTTTATCCTGTCACAAAAGGAATAATTTGTCATAATTTGTCCATAATGAAATGTGTGGGCTTATTCCTCCTCCAATTTCATTTTCTCTGAGTGTTTCTGCTGGTAGGTTTTCAGGCATGGGGGATTACATATCTAGACTGGTGCACTCACTCTTTCTGCCCCCATATCTCAAAGGCAGTCATTCTGAGCCTGTTTTTTATCATATTTTTTTTATGTTTGGACCCCAACACATCAGTCAGATCTTCAGGAAGGGAAGGTGGTGGGAAGCCCCCACTGAGTCAAACCAAAGGCCTGTTATCTCAGGATGCAGCCTGCCTGCCATCCACTGGCCAGAAGCACATGGGTAGTGTGAGAGCAAAGCCAGGGACCAGGGACCCTTCCCCAGTGATCCCTTTGTGTCCTCAGGAGGCCCCTCAGACAGCTTGTCTCTCTCAGGCAGCAAAAAGCTCTGCAAGCTGTCACAGTCACTCACATCAGATCTTAAACAGGCCTTTGTTCATAGCGCTATTTGTTCACTATTTGTCTTCTATGCTTCTCCTGCTAAGGAGAATTTGCTTCTTATTTTTGGTGACATGATCAGTTCCCTCTCTAAACAAAGTTAAACATTTAAATTGTATCACTGAAGATCCAAGTGATTTTCAGCTAAGGTGTCTCGATAAGTGAGATGTATATTTTTTTAAAAATAGTCATGTATCTAAAATTTTGGGTAATGTCTCTCTTTGCATCTCATAGTAAATGCAGCATGTCCCTTGTACAATACTTCCAGAGGCATGGAAAGTTCAACTCTTTCATTAGACGAATTCTGGCTTTGAGTGCACGTGTGATTCATGATTTCTAACCTAGGTGTATCTCTGCTGCACTTTCAGAATCAATTAAACCTTTCTCTGTAAACATATGGGTATTTGGGGCATTAGAATTTTAACACGGTGTAGGACATTGCATAACAGACTGGCTAATCTAATCCTAGAAACCACTGCAAGTAAGCACCTATGTTTCATTTACCCTCATGTGTTCAATCACTTGTTCCTATGCTCTATTGTGACTAGTTTGTAGATTATACATCTAGAAATACTTCAAACAGGGGCAAATTAAAAACTGTTGCCTGACACTGAAATGTATACTTCACTTATAAACATACCCCAAAGACAGGATCTGAAAAAATAGTAGGACAGCAGGTCCAGTGGAGCGACCTCACTAGTTAGCTCACTTACCAGCTGCATCAGGAAGTTCTCTTCCACTCTCTCCAGGGATCTCCTAAACTGTTTTCTCTCTGCTGTATTTTATTTCCAGCAGATATCTGGTAAGTTAAAGTTGCCTATGAGTGGGACTCTTCCCAGCTGCTTGTAGAATATTCCGTGTGCCTCTTCACCATGCCTGCATGGTCCATAACAGACTCCCACCATGACACGTCTTGCTGGCCTTCTCCCTGATCCTTACTCATAAATACTCAACACCACTGTCACCATCATTAAGCTCTAGACAATCAAATCCCAACACCTTTTTGCGGGGAGAAGCCCTAATTCCTATTCTCAGGCCCTTCCACGGTTTCTCACTCATCAGTAATGCCTGTGTCTTTGCTGCCATGTGGATCTCCATCCTCTGGCCACTCTGAGACAGCAGACTGAAGGACCTCACTAGCACATTGTCCCTCGAACACTGGTGGGCTGACCCCAGGCTTATCTTATTTTTTTATGTGCTTCTCTTACATTGCTAAGTGATAACTATGGCAGCTTCAGTAGATGATTTTTTAATTAGGCTTTCAAAAAATTTCCATATGTTTATTCTTCTGGCATCTAAGCTCTTTCATGTGAGTTAGAGCTTTATAGTATCTTTTAATGTGCTTTTCAAACTGTGACCTAGGTGTTTACAGTGGAAAGTGTCCCATAAAACATTTGATAAGAGGTGAAAAAAAAATCATTTTACTTTGCTGCAGCCTTTCACTATTAACATGTTTCCCTGCAAATTGCTGATCTTTAGAGATAAAGGCAGATTTGAACCACGTGTCAAGTAAGGAAACATCAGCTGGTATTCTTTGCTGCTCCATGATCATTATCTACCATTATGGAGAATTTAGAAATTTTCACTTTTAGGAAAAACACTTTTCTACCTGAAATAAAATATTATATGACTTCTTTCTCTGTTTTTACAATGGCTCATGCTTTTACAACAAATAAACAAAAGGATTCTAGTTAGCATGTATGGATGAGATGTTTATAGGAAAGCGTAAGTTTTCAAAAATAATTTTTCATTTGGAAAAAATTCACTTCTGCATTGCTGTCATGTAGAAAGATGAAGGTACTTTTAAAGTGTGAATGTCAAGATTAAGGTGATAATCCAGTGGGTGAGAACATTAACATGGGCTTCTTGAGAAGGATTTATGGAAGATCTTCACATCCAGAAAGTGCTGCCTTTAAAGAACAGACAGTTCTGTAAGGTAGATTAACAAGGGGAGTTACCAGATATGCACGATATCTTTGAAGCTTTAAAAATTTTGTGTTCCAAAAGACACAACCTGCTTAACTGGATGTATAGAGCCTTTGACTGTTCTATGGGACAGCATGAAATAATAGACCATTCTAGTAAAATATATGAGCATTATTGCAAAAAGGAAGAGAGGTCGAAGGACATGTTGAAAGGAAGTAGAAAAATAATATTTCCAAGTTGAAAAAAGGGTAAATGTTGAGAGGAGCTTGGTGATTTAATGTTTCAGGATAATTCACTAAAATTTTAGTTAGTTTTTAGACAAGGTCCAGTTCAGTAAAAGTATCTCAACTTTTCTTAGCCCAGTTAAGACATAAAATGGATTTTTAGGTAGGATGCTGGTTAGGATTTTTAGCTATTTAGATAGCTGTTTATTTTTCCCATCTCTTTTTATTTTTCTCCCTCCCTCATTAGAAGATAAGTAGATGGAGCGACTTGTTTCTTAACCTTTTGAATGAAAAATTAGTTTATAATGGCCATGGAAGACCTGCATCATAAATCAATTATTCTGCGGTTTGTGAATGAATCTTGGCTTTGTTAAGATTACATTCTTTTATGCACTTGGAGTTATCAATGCAAATTCAAGTGTTAGCTTTGTTTTAGATGTAACTGAAGATCACTATATAAAAGCTAGGAATTACTATTTATTTACTGTATGATATTCATAGTGAGCAGTATGTGAAATTATGTGATAATGTCTCGTCTTCGCATGAGCTGACCTTTATAAGCTTCCTCTTCTCAACTCAATAAGTCTTAGAATTCAGTTTTCCCTTGCACACCTGTAAATGAAACCCCTGTCAGATGGGGAATATTAATGAATACTAAACCAAAAAAGTACATAGTTGAAGAATTCACTGCTTGTTCAGTTTACATCCATACACTGAGGATATTTTTCTGCACTAAATGGAGATTTATTCTACAGAATTTAAGCTTTTTTTTTCCCCCATCCTTTGAAGCCCAAAGGTTTGTGTGGAGAACTTTTCATTATTAGATATAACTTATGGGATATTGTTCAGCAGCTAAAGTGTTCTGAACAATAAGGAAAATAATTGTGTCAACTCTACTTTTTTATTACTGATTTTTCAAGCCAGTCAACAGTGTGAATAAAGTGTAAACATTAACTGTTGTACTGGTGGGTCCAGCAGACAGAACTCACTACTGTGTGTGCTTGCTGACTCATACTGGGGAAAAAGTTTCTGGCTGCAGAGCACTGACATAGCCCCTTCTCCATCTTCCCTTGACCCTTCCCGCCATGCTTAAAAGCCAGGGGCTTTACACAGTCAAGAGACTCGGAAACAGAAGTTGCACTGGGCAGTTCCCACCCAGTGGCCCATTGGAAGAGCTCAGTCTCATGACATAGTGCTGTGTTCATTCCCAACACAAACACTCCCACACAGTGGGGCATACTGTGATTTGAAAACCAGCACCGCTCTGCCTGTGGATATGATACAATGCTTATAACCCCATGTAGCCAGAAATTTGCTAAGAAGTGCCTTGTCTGCCAGAAAGCCAGCTGGACTTCAGTAGCTGCTGCAGCTAAAAACAATGTGTGCATGTATTTTCTGGACCATACAGAAGGCACCCTCTCACAGACGATGAAAACAATCGGCAGCAGAACAGAAACAGGATTTTGATTACTTCAAATAAAACCATATCTTGTTTCTATCAATAGCATGATTATGCTGGTGCTTTACTCAGGGGCAAAGATAGGAAGTAATTTTTTATAGTTTGATGAAACAAGTAGTGTTTTTTTCCCTGTTTTGAGGAGCTTCAAGACTCAATAACGAAACATAATTCTTTTAGTTATGAGTTCTGCTTTTGCTGCCAGTTTCAGTAAGATTCTCTAAGGCCATATTTCACACTAGTATGAGTGTCGTTTTTTATAATACTTCCATCAACAACCAAAAAGTGTGTTACGTAAGTGTGAACATGTCATAACAATTTTTGTGTTAACCCATGTAAGAGCTTCTCCACACAGAACAGAAGAACTCAGACTGAGCAAAAAGAGTGATATGTGTAAAGGAACAGTTTTAACATCTGTGCTGTGTTGCCTTCATTTGGGAATAAAGTGACTTTAGGTGAGGTCATTTCAATACCAACCTAAAAGTAAAGGTGTACCTTTCCCTTCCAAGGGATTATGGGTAAGAAATGCCTCTGCCAGCCAGAGATTTTCAGGGATTTTCATCTTTTGATACAATGTCATTTTGGTGGCTGCTGAAATAATCCACTTCTTATCTTGCAAGATGCAGTCCCTTTCAGGGTTCAATGTGATCAATTTTACTGATGTTTTAAGAGTTTCATTCTGTCCACATAACTGAGTATGTCTTGGAGCTTACTGGCTCTGCCAAGTACTGTGAAGCAAGGATTACATAAAGAGTTGTATTTAAAGAATGTGAATTATTTCAAACTTGGAAAAAGAGTAGTTGATGAAAAATTTTCTTTGGTTCCCAATGTGAAGAAAAGAATCTTGACTTCTAAGGAACTTTAATTTTTGAGTCAAGGGATATGAGACAAATCTTGGGTTTATTTAGATGATCTCTTCCTACAAATTGTCATTGTGCTTGTTCATACGCTGTCTCCTCCAGATGTTTTTAGTTTTCCACAAAATAGTTTTGGCGTGAATTTGTTCAATGCACTTCATTTTGTTTGGATGCCCCAATTAAGGATGAAATATGTGTTTATCTAGATATGCTTAGTTGTAGAGGCAAAGGAAATTGTGTAACATTTAATGTCTGTATTCAATAGTTTGTTGTTTATGATATTGTTTTATATTCTAGCTTAGAAACCTGAATCTTCAGACTTGAGCACTCAAAATTCTTTTTCATAACAGAAGTTGAACCTTTCTGACCTGTAAAAAAGTGCTTATAAACAGAAGTTTGCAAGGTCTTCTAAGAAAATCAGTCTGGTACAATTGCAGTAAAGTGCTTCTTACCATTTTCTTCCTTTACTCTTGTAGAATATTTTCTCACCTACTAGTTGCTAGTTAAGTAAAATCTTTATTTAAAATTCTGCTTTTAGTTTTTTATTCAGCACTTCACTTTTTCCCTCTCAGATTTCTTAAAAACTCCTGCAATTTTAGCATATGTGCCACCATAACCCAAATCCAGCAATTTGGTTGTTCTGTGGCATACTCTGCATTCTTTTCGGGCCTTTGTTTGTCCTTTTGCAGACTCTGGGAAAATAATGTTCACTTATTTGAACATGCTAGGCAATTTGAGATTATATTTGTCTGTCAGCTCTTTTTGCTCTGTCCTTCATGTTAACAAATTTCACAGAAGACACCCATCTTGCTACGAACACGTTGTAAAATGCATATACAAATAACAATGTTGCAGAAACTAACCAGAGGCAAAGATCTGTCACAGGTCTGCTTAATTACTCTCTTATTCACCAGTTCTCTTTGCATTATTGAAAAGCCTGTAAAATCAAAACACTGCTTTCTAGAGCCTGCGTTCCTGACTGAAAGTAATAATAGCAGTTGTTAACAATCAGACTCAGGACAAGCAAGTTCATGCCTGAGTCCAAACTTGCAAATGTGGTTTTGATGTGCAAAAAAATTGTGACACATTCTTCAGCAACAGAATTAAACCTAAACCATTCCCAGTGAGAAGGGCATGCTATATCTAATACCTGTTCAATTATAATATCTTCTAGAGATACTATCTCAAGCCAGCAAGAATATCAGGATCCTTACAGCACTGCAAACACAGCCATGATTTTTCAGAACAAGAGAAAACACCATCAGGCTCTTCTGTAATTCATTCACTTTGTCACCTTTTATGTTGTTTATTATGGTGTCCTCCTCACCAAGAGCCCTCATCATTCCTGCCCTGTCCTTGAGGTTTCACTTCAAGCACTTAAATGGTGACAAACTGACACACAAACGAGAGTCTCCTAGATCTGAGCCAGCACTGTTCCATCTGCTGTTTAGCAAGGGTTCATGGAAAAGGAGACAGCCCAAATGCCCCTATTAAAAGTGGAAATAACTTCATTTCTACGTAAAACCACAGGAGCCTTATTTAGCAAACCGCTTGTTCCTCAGTGTGTGGAGTATTTGTTCAGTGGTGAATCCCAGCAGTGGCTTGTTTTTAGCCTCAGGCCATAGGCTGCGTGTAACCATTGGCCTTCTCCTGACTTTGATCATTGCCTTATCAAACAAGACCTCATTCCATGAGGTCTATGGACAGTTTTAGCATGGCATAATTTCTCAAAACACATTTTTTATAGATAATCTGTGATAATTATAACTTAATTTGGAGAAGAGGAGGGTGAGAGGGCAAAAGGTTTAATTGCTGCTACATGGCTGGAGCTCTGTACCATCATCAGACGAAGTGCTGTATAATTTGTAGAGTTTTACCTTGTAATACCTTTAATGGTGTGATATCCCTAACTAGTTTTCCATGTATGTTTGCAAATTTCATTGTTAATAACAATCTTAATCTGCTATTCATTAGCCTGTTAATTATATTGTCATTTAGAAACCCTTGCTTCCAATTAGCTTTAATGACAACATCAGAATCATTTTTCTGGGCTGCCATTTTTGTGCAACACTTTCCCATTTAAACTGCCTGCTGTTCTATCTTAATTAAATTTAATAACAGTAGTGGTAGTTTATAGGGGACTTTTAACCTTATTTAATGTCAGACCATTTATACTAGTTTGAAGTAGGCACTGAAAATGTTTGCATTAATCCAATTACTTGTAAAAGAAGCAAACTTCACTTTTCAGACGATTTTAATTAAGGCAAAATGCCCATGAAAGGTCAAACTCCCTACCTGTGCAAATATGTAGAAACATTAGGGGGTTTTGTAAGTACAATGAAGATACATTGAAAAATAAACAATATCAAGATACACTAAAGCACTAATATAAAGAAGGAAGCCATAAGTTTTGTTTGTTTTAATAGAGGAGAAAAGGGTGAAAATGCTGTCAGTGTCATTAGTGACTCAGTATTGCCATTCAGACCAAACTTCAGGTAGGGAATGGTTGCAGCATTTTTCATCTTGGGAAAGCTCCACAGGGCCTGAATAGTATGCTTAACATTATGCAGCACCCTTGAAGTTGCACCATGAGACTGAAATCATGGTTCTCATTAAAAATAATTATCTTTTTAGCCTATGCAAATTTAAAGCCCTTCGGAGAATCTTTCCAGGAGATTACGGAAAATCATAGAAAAGTAGATTGAAAGAGATGCTAGAGGTCACCTAGTCCATCCTCCTCCTCAAGCACTGTCTAAACCAATACCATTCCTGAATAAAAGTTTGATAGATCTTACAGGCCTATTGCGATAAGAATTTGTGTGTTTAATACGCACCACAAAGGTGTAACAGGCAGCTTCTGCTCAGCTTTACTGACTTATATAAATCTTGCTGTTAGGATCATAAATCACCATTAGATCTGGACAAGAGTTTCATAGAATCATGGAATCTTTAGGCTGGAAAACATCTTTAAAGCATCGAGTCCAACCATTAATCTAACACTGCCAAATCTGCCACTAAACCAGGTCCCCAAGTGCACATCAACACGTCTTTTAAATACCTACAGCGATGGTGATTTAACCACTTCCCTGGGCAACCTGTTCCAATGCTTGGCCACCTTTTCAGTGAAAAAAATTTCCTAACATCCAATCTAAATCTTCCCTGGTGCAACTTGAAGCTTTTTCCACTTCTTTTGCTTATTAGTTGGGAGAAGATACCAACCTCCACCTGGCCACAACCTCATTTCAGGGAGTCGTAGAGAGTGATAAGGTCTCCCCTGAGCCTCCTTTTCTCCCTCAAGTTCAGCTAAACAAGCCCAGCTCCCTCAGATGCTCCACACCAGACTTGTGCTTCAGACCCTTTTTTACAAAAAATTTCTGCTTCTCTAAATAGACACAACAACAGCTCTTTCTTTCCTAATATAAGATGCCAAAACCCCTCAGTCTTACAAGTATTTCCAAGTGTTTGGCTTCTTCTCAGCTTCACACAATTAATTAATTTCCTCTTTGGAAATTACAAGCTTAGCCCTGTGTTTGTAGCTTGTGTATATCAGCCTTGGTGGGTTAGGTTTCTTGCATCTTCTTCTGTTACTGAAAGGACCTTGCTGTTTGCACTCACAGAACTGGAAAGTGTCCTTTGTGCTTCTCTGGTTTCACTTAAGCTATGATTTTCTTCAAGAACATGAAGCCTTCCCACTAACAAAAGTAAGTGAGTGGGGGTAACAAGAATTTTTCATCATTGCAGGCCTGAATGCAGGATGTATCCTTTCTCTTCACTTGAAATTTCTCCCATCTGGTTTTTCTAAGTAACTTCCTGAAAAATCACAGGAAAAATGTTTACTGCTGTTTGTTCTGTATAAAATTGAAGCTACAGGAATAACCTGTCTGTGCAAATACAGACTTTTGGACTTAGGGCCTGCTCGTATGCAGGAAATCTTAGGAGAGGCTTCCTTACCCTGAAGTAGCAGAACCTTGGCAGGGCCGTGGTCTTTTCTGGCCCAAGTTGCAGCATCAAATGGAGAAGGGGCAGGATGCAGGACAGTAATAGTTTACACAGGAGTGACCAGATAAAAAGACTCCATTCTGTATGCTCCACCAGTAGTTTCAGTGAATATCTCAGTGCACACTCTTCCATCTGTTTGGTCACCAGAAATTCATCTAATGCTGATAGACAACGATCCCATTATTAGATCACATCATTTTAAAAGTAGGACTTATATCTCTCCTTTATATAGATTGCATATAACAACCAAGATAATTTGGATGACCACCAGAAGAAACTATTCTTGACTATTGAGGTAATAGGAATAATTTGAAATTTTTTCACCTGAAAGTAAAAAAGAGTGGGTGGATAATGAGAAGAGCATCTCATAAGTTTGATACCTTTAGTCCTAGTATGAAATTATTATGCCTTCCTTTTTATCTGCGTGAAAATAGGGTTGAAAAGGGCTGAAGGAGGAGGGGTGTCCTGGGCAGTAGTGTTGTGGCTGTTGTGCAGAGGGGATGCCTATTACCTTTGACAGATAGGCAGGGAAGGCTCGGGAATGCGGCTGTGTGGCACCAGCGCGGGTCCTGCGCTAAGTGGGCTGACTCACGTACCAGACACAATTATTCCGCAGCTCTCCCTGGACTCACTTTATCTGTCTGGGAAGCTGGCACAGCTGCATCACTCCTGTTAGCTTGTGACGGCAGGCTGAAGTATCATTGCTCCATAGTCTTTTCCACAGGGAGTTGTCCTCATAAATTCAGTCTATTAAAACCCAAGCTAAGCATTCATCTGTGTCCTTATCCTTCTGCAGTGGTATCCCTGCACTATGTAGGAGTCTGGCAGGGTGAAAATTATGAGTCAGAGTTACCCCTAAGTCAGCTGTCCAGGACTACCAATGTGAATATTCTTTCTGTGCTTGCCTGTGCAGCTGCAGCAGGATGAAAGCATTAAAATCCAGATAGATTATTCCCCTGCACTTCCAGCCCTGCTCTTAAACAGGCTTAGTTCCTTCTACTTATTCTGTGTTTTCTCTTAGTTCTGTAGCAATTTCCATTTCAATACATTTTCCTTCACAGACTCTTGGGTTACTAGTTTTCCATCCAATCTTTATTTTAAATATTAATTGTAATTCTGTGTTTTGTTCACAGAAAAATTCATCTTACAACAGTGCCTCTTCCCAGTAGATCTTTCATGCTGCAACACTTGAGTGTTTTTTCTTAACTTACAATAATAGAGAAAATGTGTATCTGCAGTAAACCCTGTGAGTAGTCATAGAAAAATTTATCTTGGAAAAGACCTTTAAGATCACTAACTGCCAAAGTGAGCAAACTTAAGGAAAATTTGCCTAGCAAAGGCTCATGAGGAACAACTTTGTGACCGCAGCAGTTTCTCAGTGTACTTGCAGGTGCTGTTGGTACCTTGCACAGCTGAGTGCCTTCAAGTGGCAGATGGGATTGCAGAAGCCTTTCCTGGGTTTAGGAGACAAGAATGTGATTTTAGGCACATTGAAGTGAATATTAGCTGTGAAAGTTAAAGGCAGATAGAAGCTAAGATGAGGTTTAAATAATTCTCAGTACAACTCAGAAGCAAATGAAAAGGACATTTCAGGATTACAAATGAAAGGAAGGAATAAAGGTGGATTGTAAAAAAGCAGGCAGGGAAGAAAATCCTACAATATGATGTCAGTTTGATATATACCTATCTGTTAAGTTTGCCTGAACTCAATAGCAAGTAATAGAATAGCTTGAACCATACTAGTTTTATAAACAAGTTTTATTGCTTAAAACTTCAAAATCAAAATGTGAAGATGGATCACTAACTCTGTCTTGTGTATATTTTAAGATTTGGGGTTTTTGGCCAGCCTAGGAAACCTCTGGCATTTCTTACCCAGCTTTCAGAATAATTTTTCAGATAGATTTTTTTTCCTCTATTTCTAAAAAGAAATGAGAATGTGCATGAAGCAAAGATTGACAGTTAAAGTACAAAGTCAAAGTACTTGTCACAGTTTGCAGCAAAAAATTGAACATTATCTAGTTGGAGTTCAGTCCACAGAACACTGGAGTGTAAAACAGCTGCAGCCAAGGGATGCAAGTGGACAGAGAACTGGACAGGAAATGTTTCATGTGGGAAATCCTCCCTGAAGTATGTCTTTGTGAAATTTATTGCAGTGTCCCTTCTCTTTCTGTTTCTTAATGTGGACTGTGCCCAGAGGCAGCCTTATTTAATAGAACATTTAACTGAGGTTTTTAGAGTGTAATTCTGAGGTGACACCGATTGTGTGTAGTCTTTCAAACAGACTCATTAAGAGAACTGACACTTTGAAAAACAGGTATTTCAGGGTGTTAAGTACTCTAAATTCCAATTAATGATGTGACAGCCAAGAACAGTGAGGACTATGTAATGCAGCATAGTAATGCAGTGCACCTGTACAGACATTATAACAAACTAGGAAACTAAAAGTAGAATTCTCTGCATCTCTGTCTCTCATGGGGAACCTCCTTGGTTACCAAGAGAAATACTGAGGAAATGAAAATGGCTTAAATCTAGGATTTAAAAATGAACATAACTAAAGACAGGCCTACCTCAACCCTTTCTGTATGCACAGCTTGTATGTGGCCTCACCTGTTCTCTCTTCTGAATGAATGTTGATGTGGAGAAATTCTGCTGACCGTGAACATGTTTTCTGTAAAAAATTCACTGTCACTACTACAAAGGCAGCTCTTTCAACACAAGCTAGAGGAGAAGTTTTCTGCTCCTTTTGACTTCTAATATAAATAGCAGAATAAAGGATCAGAAACATTCCTCTCCAAAACCTTTTTTAACAGGAATTTTACTAGATACTACAAGACCTTTCTAACTTGCAGCTGAATGGTTCAAAGAAATTGTGTGAAAGTGTTTGGTTACCTTGCGACTAAGGCATCATTTCTTCTGAACTCCGATTTTTTTTGGAGCACAGAGCAAGGGTGTCCTCAAAGATCTGATGCTGTTTGGTAGTAATGAGTGTTAGTAATGAGTGTACCTAAATTCTGTGCAGATATCCAGTCTTACTCAACTTTCAGCAAATAACTTCTCTTTGATTCTCCAAGTATAAATAAGGCTGTCCATGTTCGTATAACCTCTGAAAATCAGAGGGGTTTTTTGCATCTATGACTTTTCCTGGTTTTGGTTTCTTGGGCATGAACATATATTGAGGTACTAACTGGGAATTTTAAGATCCTGGCCTTCTCAACATCTCTCTCTGTTCAAATCCACAGCCTAGAATCCTCCAAAGTTTAATTACATCCTTCCTTTCAATAGAAACCACAGTGTCCCACCTTCCCATTAAAAGTCAGTTGTTTGTCATTCCTGTTAATACTGTAGCTCCAGATGCAGAGTACAGTGTGAGCCCTCAGCTGAATTCCTGGGCCTCTGAGTTAGTGTGCCTAGTGCTTGGGCTTTGGACTGCTGTGGGATCAAGGTGATCCTTTTCCTTGTGAGACTGTTGCCACTGGATTGTATCCTTCCTAGAAGGCAATATGTATAACCAGAAACAGGTGTAATAGCCCTACTGGAATATTTTAATGGGTAAACGAGGTCCAGCATTGTTTATGACTCTTGCCTGAAATAGAATCTGTCTGGAATAAAACAGGCTGCTTCTGATCCCATGCCCTTGCTGCCTACAGCTCTTGGCGCAGACTGAGGGAAGAGAGCTTAAATAACCTGCCTGCTACTGGCCAGGGGAAGCAGAGCAAAAAAACCCTGAGCTTCTCAGAGCTGGGAGGTTCAAATGTAGAATTTCAAAAGAATGATGTTAACCTAGCATCTTGCAGAGGCCTGGATTTTGTAGTGTGGGAATTCTGGGAGAACACCTGCTGGATGGAGACTTTCCATCTTGCTTTTGAAATCCCACCCAACTCAGAGAGTGAATTAGGAATGGCAATTTCATGTATGTCTGGAAATCTATTTGCAGATGCCTGGAGAAATGCAAAGTAGAGTCTAGTCAAGAAAAGAAGGAAGTGTGAAGTTTAGTGTTTAACATACTGGTTAGCAGCAGCGTGCCTGCAGGGGGAAAAAGGAGCGGGTGGGAAGTATTAATTACAGCTTTAGGCATAAACACTTACACTGCAGTATCGTTCTTGTTCATGTTAGCCTTTTCTTGAATCCAGCTTCATGAATACAGGAGCACTGGAGAGAGAATTTAGTGAGATTGTTTAGGATGCTATTGCACTGACAACCAAGCTCAAGGAAAGATGCTGACAATTCATAGGTCAGAGGGAGAACTTAGAGACAAGAGTAGGGGTACAACAAAATGCCAAGATTTGTAGGATCTTTTAAAATGCAGGCTGGCTTGTTTAGATTTAAAAAAAAAAAAAAAAAGACAGCTCAAATCCAACAATTTTAGGACTTTCCAGAGCAGAAATAGTAACATAATTTTCAGATTCAATGGGAGAAATTGTCCTGCATTTACCACTGTTGTTGTTTGATGTGCAATGGGACTTTTTAAAATGAACTTTCTTTCCTATTCCTTTAATTATCTGAGGTTTTTCACAACACCTATTTCTGGTACTTTTGAAACTGTTGTAAAGCCATTTGCTACAAAGCCAGAGCAATAAGACATATGGAGACAACTTTGGGCAATGTACAGCCAGTTGGTTGAAAAGATTTTAGGAAATATATCTTCATACTTGAAAAAGAAAGAAAAAAACCCATAATGGTGAAAAAATAAAAAAGCAAAAGCTTAGCTGCAAGCATATTTGAAATATTTTAAAACATCTCTGTATAGAAAAAACCAAAATTGTTGCTTATCCTACAATGATAGAATAGTTTGTGTTGGAAGGGACCTTTAAAGGTCATGTAGTCCAACCCCCTTGCCATGGGCAGGGATCTGATCACTGTCTGCGAATCACAGCTCAGAACTTGCACAATATTTACTTAGTGCAGCAAGAAAAGGTGTGGGTTTGTTTGGCTTTTTATTTTTTTAAGATAAATTAGTTTTATTTTGCTCATAAATACTTTTTTTAGGATTGTAGCAGTATCTTCATGTACTTTTTGATAACATGCAAAATTGGAAGAACTCTTCTGTCTAAATGCTGACACAGAAACTGCCCATCACTGATAAGGTGCTTGTTATCTTCTAGCTACAACGAATACTGCCTTAATTTTTTTCCCCCTAGTCTTTCCAGATGACTGGTTTTAAATTTCTATGCAATGAAACTCCATGATGAGCTGCTACACTGCTGGTTTGAGACAGGATACAGGTAGCATGTACTTCTCAACAAATTTTGACTTCCCTTCCTTCTGTCACCTGTATCTAGCTGAATAACTTCTGTGCTTTCAGGCATTTAGACTCTTTAGCAAGTATAGAACTGCTAGTGTTGCAAATGAATGTCCTAAGCACCCCTTTGCAATGCAGCCTTCAACTAGGAGTCTCTGGATGGGGTTTTAACAATGCAAACTAAATATATTGCTGCTCCACAATAAGCTTCCTATAGGAAATGTTCCTCAAGCTTTCTCAAAGTGGATGCTCATTTAATGGTTTGGAATGATAGCTGTCAGACACTCACCAAAATCTTAACAATATTTTTCTCTTTCATTATTTCTATGCAATCCAGCCTGCCTTATGCTGTCCCTTTATGCAGAGCAATTGTTCTACAGGTTTTTCAGAAAGTCAGATTTTCAGAGAAGTATGAATACTGACCTACTTAGTTCTTCTCTTGGAAAACTTTGGAAGATTTTTGCAATTTGTGCTGTTTCACAGGAAATATTTAGTCACTTGAAAACATTTCTCCTATTTTTCATCTTAAAAGGAAAATAAAGCTACACGTACAAGATGAAAATATATTTAACAATTTCACTACTCTTGGAAATACTGTTTGAAATCACTACAGAAAAATGGATATACAAACGTGGATATTAGTCAATAAGGTCTAAAGTTTTGATCCATTTTTGACATATTTGGCCAGACAAAATACTGTTTTCCTACTGTTGTGGGAAGGGGGTTTTTTTTATTTACTTGATGAGATAGAAACTGACCCTCTGTTTTTGTCATAATGATCTGTTTAAATAGAATATAATTAGAAACTACGTAATGGGTTTGCTTTCTTAATCGACTAATAGCAGTCTTTGATTTTATTGCATAACTGATACCAAAAGACCTCTTTCAAAAGTCTCTATCTAAGTTTGCACATATAAATCATTAATGTTAAAATAGTCAATCTATAATAATTTGCTGGGGATACTGTAGAACATGTCTTGTCTAGGCTGTTTCCCTAGGAGTTCCCATTTGAAACTCTTACCACGGAATAAAAGAGGGAAGGTTTGCACAAAGGAGCAGTATCTCCTCTTAGATCAGCTGGTAGAAGGATGGGGCAAGCTTCCAGGCACTTTCTTCTGAAGCGGAGGCAGCAAACACAATTTAGCAGAGATCAGGAACAAGTCCTGGGAGTCAAACAGCTCTTCTGGTTTGCCAGAGGAAGTAATTTATGAGAAAAGTGAACTTTGCACTTGCAGAGAACAGTGGGATAATAAAAAGGAGAAAAGGAAGGCAGTGTTAGGCCACCTTGACTGAAGCAACTCTACTCTTGCCACTTTTCTTGAACAGAGTCTTGATCCTAAAGAACTTCCATTACTTTCTCAGAAGCAATGAGAACCAGCACACTGGAACAGAGGAATTACTGCATTAAAAACAACACCAAAACACTGCTCTTACCATCAGGTTTCCTTTGTGCACCAAGAAGCCATCCATTGTATCACCTTGGTTCTTTGTGTTGGCCAGAAGCAGCTTTTCAGGAAGATTTGGAGTCACCAAAGTACCCAAAACTAAGAAAGCACAGCAGTGAATGGCCTGGCGGCTCTGTGATGGGACATTAGAGTGTTGGTACTACATTTACATTGTCCTGCTGACAGATTTTCATGATTGCATTAAGTTGGCCAAGATCTGACAAAGTTGAGCAGTGTCTTGCAATCAAGGGACAACATTTCTGGGAATAGGCTTTGGAATGACTAACGTGACATGATATGGCTCTGGCTATTTTATGTCGGTCTCGACAAATGAAATTGAATCCTTTCTGGAAGTTATTTCATTCTTGCACTGTCTCACTGTTTATACATATCTTAAAGACATCTAAGAGATATTCAGCCATAGATGGCATTCCCTTGGCAAGACTGGAGATGTGTTAAAATGCTGGGCTGGTGCAGCCTGTGTAGCGCTACTGATTGCAAAGTCCGAGTCTCAGAATTCTAAGCTTTGGCAGTAATCCAAGTGTCAGGGAGAGGACAGACGGAAATGTTTTCTTAACTGCTTTTCAGTCGATTTTGAGCAGTTTTATGCTGCATGTTTACTACTGCTTTCTTCAGCCCCCCAGTGTCTTGAGAGATGGTTATTCTGCAGTATCATGGCAAGTGTTTCAGGGTGTAGGTGGCCTTGCCCTTCTGTAACTGCTTACCCTGGAGAACTGAAAAAATAAAATACTTGACAGTATTAGCTGCAGGCCTGAGTGGGTCATGCCGTGCAAATGTCTCTGATTAAAAGGACAATAGATGCTGCTGTATTTGAGAAAAAAGCACTTTAATACAAGTACTAGAAATGTGATAGAATATAATAAGCACTTTTGTACTCAAGTGCAAATGCTGAGCAAACGCCCACAAGGAAAGGGCAAGCAGAGTAAATCAGCACAGGTTAAATGTCTGTGCTTTCAAAACAGGGCTGAAATATAATATGTTGGATTTTTCCATTTTTTAATGGAAAAACTGATTCCATTTTCAAGTACCAAAGATGAGAGAACAGGTATTACATCTCCAGCTGCTTTAAATTTACATATTTTACAAATTCTCAAAGCAGATAATAAAAATTCTCTTTTTTATTTTTTCTGCTTTTCCAGTGTTGTGCCCTGAGTCTAGAGGTCTAGAGTTCTATGTTTCTACTCTTTCTGGTAATCAGTACTAGTGATTACTGTTCCTGTTCTGATAGCGTTTGTGTGAATAAACCAGAAGTTTGTAGCTACTTCTATAAAGCTTGACAAAAATGTTAAAAAACTGGCACCAATAGTTTGGAAGTTTCAACATAAATGAGCTGAACAAAACCAATAAATAATTGGCTGACACGATCACCAGCAGCAACGACCTAAAGCAAATTTGCTACTGGTGACCAGGTCAGCCAAGTATCTGAGCTTTATTTAAAGGCTAGGAGAGATATTTATGGGCAAAGTTCTTTTACCATGTGCTGCTTTTTCTAACATAGATTGGAGTTCTTTAAGAATTGTTTATTAACGTTTCAGTTTAGGGTGGAATATGACAATCAGAGATAAAATATAGTGCCAATTTATCCTTTTGCCTCATGGTTTCCATAGTACACATGTGACCTGTTCCAAGGCTCACCCATCCTTCAGAGCAGAGTTCTCTCTGAGCTTTCCTCAGATGGATGACCTGAGCTTTGTAAGTGTTTTCCTCAGTGCCTGTGAGAAAAAATGGTGACATGAGGTACCTGGTGCTACTTCTCTGATATTTTTGTGTGCTTTTCATGTAAAATGATATTATGTTCTGTAGATTTCCTCTTCAGGAATGGCATCTATAATTTTTCTTTATATTCCCAGCCATTGCAGGATGCCAGTAGCACATTTACTGTGGTGTTTTATTTGCTGCAATTGCCAGCATATTTTCCTGCATGCATTGGAATTCAGTTAGCATGTGTTTTCACTTCACTGAAGTCATTGTTATTAGCAGCTAGTTTCCTAACAGTGTGTGTTACATCTCATGCTGGTCAGTCTGAATATAAGAATTTCCCAAGATAGCAGGTAATGGACCAATCTAATGGATTAAATTAATGCCTGTTGTAGGCTGAACAGCTTCAGCTAGAATTATCTCAGAAATTAACTTGACCCAATATGTGAACAGAACAGTTATTATCAAGAGTTCTGGTGATATCTTCCCTTTCACTTCTATTATTAGAACTATAATATAGGCTTTAGTCCTTGTGAGAGTGAATAAGGAGACATCTGCCCTCACTGAAGCCAAAGTCAGATGTATTCTTCATACATACAGCCAGACGCTTGGCTGGTGTTGTCAGTCCAGCTGATTCCAACACATCTGCAAAATCAAACACCATTCTGTAACATCCTCCGAGAAACCAACATTGCTGAAGGTTTGGAACATAATTATGCAATTTAATGTGTAATCTGTTAGTTTATTCTTTACAGGCCAGAATAGATATTAAGAGTCCAGCCTACCTTGCAGATGGTAAAAGCTGAGATTAGTTGTGACAATATGCCCTTGAAATTAGTAAAAGTAGCAAAATTGCTTGGCTACTGGTCAATAGCTAGATGCCTTCTCTCTGCCTAATTGATCAAATGCCTGCCTTTTGTTGCCCCCACCCTTTCTTTCTTACTTTAACGGGTTTGAGGCAAATTCAGTTTAGTGATGAGGAACTTACTATCACAGTACGAGAGCTTTTACTCTTGCAAATCAAATATATCAGGGAGTATATTGCTATGAGGCTCTTTAAAAATTAATTTTAAAAAAACCAAAGAAGCAAGCAAGCAAACAAACAAACCAAAAACAACCCCAAAGGCTTTTTGGTAGTCTGAAGCAAATGAACTTACCTTTCTGATTTTTCCTGAACTATGGGTTCCCATCTTGCAGCTCTCACTGTGTTGCATTTTCTTGGCAAACTCTGTCACAGGATGAAGTTTGAGGAATTAAGTAAAGTAACAACATGCTCTTTTGGCTTACATTTCTTCAGGACGCAGAAATGGAATATTTGGATTTCTTCTTTTCCAATTACTGCAGTGTAGCTTGTTTGTTTGCTGTCTGAAGAAAAAGCTAGAGAAGAAAAAATATGATATTTTGGGAGAAATTTTTCATTTCTAGGGGAAATTTACTGCATTCTAAAGATGTTAGTTTAGTACCAATACTTTAATGTTTTTCAAAGATTAATAGAGTAACCACTAATGCAGTCTCAAAGACCATGGAAACAGTCCAAGAAGATTTTATTGCAATTTTTTCCTGCTTAGCAAAATAGCTCTTTCACTTTCATAGTTGGTCTACTATGTCCTCAACCATTTTACAATTTGATAATAATGTAGGGGCTGATGCCTCAGTGAAAGGTCATCCCTAAAAGGGAAAACCATCAAATGAAAAAAACAATAGAGAAAAAACCACTGGTAACATTCATTGACTCATAACAACAGCTTTCGAGCCCTGTGAATCTTAATCTCATTCCAGGCAAAAATTGGTATGGGACATGGTTTTCAAAACAGATGTTAAAAGTCTTATACATTATGACAGCATTTATGTTGTTATTCAGTGGAAAAATGGGTAATGAACTAAATGCTGTATCATTTTCCTGAGCTGGGTCATTCTCAGTCTACTGTGTTGTATATGGAAATGTTTTAGTAAGCTCCTTTACAATGGCATCTCTACTTTCAGGTAGTCCTGTCCACTCCAAGGGAGGCCCTGCCATGCATTTGCTTAAAGCTCTGAAGTACTGGAATGCTTTCCTGCAAAAGGGGTCTTCATTTTAAGACAACCTTCAAAAACCAATAGCAGTCTAAGATGTATAAGAGGAACAGAGACACTGAAGATAACAAATTCTAGCAGTCCCTGAGTCTCTTTTGTGCCCTTTGAAAATTAAGGTTACCAGAGAGGGAGCTTTTTCCCTGAGGCATTTCCTTAATGTTTTCCAAATGTTGCTTCATCAGAGACAAATGGTCAGAGCCACTGAAGAATCCTATTACAGACGCAGATTTTTTTTGTTGTTAAATATGTTTCCATGTTTAGCTGCATTCCTGAAGATGTAGCTGAGATAAAGCATGTGCAAAATCTTTGCTTACAGAGTTCTCCACATCTCAAACTTAAACAATTTTCCGTCAAGAAGCATTAGAAGCAAGATGCTTCCAAGCATGACAATGGTTGCATTTCATCATAAGCAGTTAATCTGGTTCATGTAAAATATTCCTTCACTGGCAAGGAAACACGCTTCTAGCATTCCCTTGCACAAAATTCAGCAGGAGTTCAACAAACTGCAGTTCAGCTGCTGAAGTACAATCAGCTTGGACTGCTTTGGCTATCTATGTTTCACTTACTCATTTTATTATTAAAAGTATCCATTTTATTATTTCCTACACTCAACTAAAGCTGAAAAGAAAATGAGGAGAACAGAAGGAAGGGGGACACCAATGGCTCTGAAGTACTAGAAGTGATAGGCAGGACTAGGTATAACAAAAATTGCAACTGTATACACTTGAAGCAAATTGAAGCCCATATGTGTGTGTGTTTTACACAGGCCAAGGTTCCCATCTGATGGGCTCAATCACACCTACAGATGAGCTGACTGAAGGTATGATGTCATGGTATACTACAGGCCTATTTACAAAGGTGCTTCAGACACAATCTATAGACATGACTGAGTAGTGTATAATTTCTTGATGTTTTTTCTGAGCCCTTCCCTTTTCTTTCTCTATTTCCCCTGCCTTTAGAGCCTCTTTGTTGAGAAGTTTGCCTCTCTAGAGGATCTTGACTTTTGTTGCCAGACCATTGAAGCCTACATAGGATCATTGTTACACTGGGAAACACACTTCTACTCTTGCTGCCAATGGTATAGTTAAGAAAAACTGTTCTTGCATGACCAGACTGGCAACAACAGGGACCAGTGCCAAATTTAAATGAGCCATTACTGAAACACAATTTGAGAAATGCAGAAAATCAGTCTAAGCTTTCTGGTCATAATGAGCTGATTCTCTTTTTTCACAGCCACAGATCAGTTGGTAATAGCAGGTGATATGATATTAAAGAGAGAAGAGAGAAAAATGAGTTGAAACCTCTCAAACCACAAGCTTTGTAATATTAATTCCAATTTCCTAGTGTGAAATAGGTTAATGTTTCCAACATGCAAACAGGAGTCAGGTGACTCAATAACATATTGCTAAGCAAAACCAGAAAAACACCAACCAAGGAGATGACTGGGATAAATGCTTAATTTATGAAATGTAGTTATTTCAATTTTTTCCTGTTTTGAAGAAACCCACAAAGGCATAGTATCCTTACACCATAGTACACCCTTCTCCAAGTCTACTGTACATGTCGTCAATGTGTATTTAATCACAAGTATGCAGAGTGTAATGTCTTTCCCACTTAAAATATTTTAAGCACCAATTCAGCAACTTTAGGCTTTTTGAAGACATACTAATATTGCAGCACATTGTCCCAGGGACTCTTCAAAGATAAGTCTCCAGTTTGGCCATAGGTGGTTTGCTATGATTTAAACTGAAAGACTGCCAAAACTATATAAGCAAAAAAAATTATCTCTCCTTAACATTTCATTAGGCCCTTTCATTCATCTCTCCTCAACATCACCGCAAAGCTCTCTGTAGAGGATGGGGGAGGCTCCACTCCAGATGTCTCCAGAGTAAAGAGCTTTCCCTTCCTTTTTGGCCTCAGGCACGGGTCTTAAATAAGGCTACTATTGCCAGACAGTGGTGGAGATTAATATCAAACATAAAACTTCCCTGAGAGACTCTTAAATCAGTGTTGACCTGATTTTAATAACATGTGATATTTCCATGGATTGCAAGCAAGTAAACAAGCTTTGACAAATACCTTGCATAAATGGACTTTGAAACAGAAAAGACTGTTAAAAAGTCAGAAAGGCTACAGAGACTATTCTCTGAAGGGGGGAAAAAGGGAATTTTTTGTAGAACAGCACTTCACTGAGTTAGAAACTTCTTGTATCACTAATGTGCAATTTCTTGTCTTGGACAGCTCTGCCATAAAATGCTATTGGGAAAGCTCTTTAAAAACATTAGTGTGATACATTGCTGGGATCCACTAGGAAAAATGTACTTCAGAAATCTTGTGAGAAACCTGTAAGGACAGAGAAAAGTTTGTCTGCGATTTAGTCTTCTTTTGGATCACACATGTGCCAACAGCTGCTAAAATTGAGATGTTCTGTGTTAATCTTTTGATGGTTCTTCATGAGAAATACAGGAGGGAAATGGAATGCCTGTTCAGATAAATTATATTTGGGATAATGTGAACTTCGAAACAATGAAGCTGAAGAAGTATCAGTAATTCTTCAAGTATTTTCCTTATAAGTAAATACTTTGCTCCTTTGAGAAGAATAAGTAGTTGGTCTTGAGTCCCGTATTGGTGGTGGCATGCTGTTGGGCTACACTGTGTGCTGGAAGAGAGATTAGGCCTTGTTGGCCGAAGAGAGAGCTTTGTTCTCAGACCCAGAGGTGATCCTGGGATTACAGCCAGGTCACCAGAGATGGGCTGAGAGAGCATTGTGAGTTTCTGGACAGTGTCAGCCCTATGAGATGTGATAATTGCAGTTTCTGACCTTGTAAGGTATTGTTTACCTTTTACCATAATAGGCAATGTCTGAGAAATATTCCAGGTGATTGGGGAACACTGAGGTGAACATCTTTCCTGTTTATATGAGGTGATTTCCTGTCTTTCTGTTTTTTCTGGTATTTAAGGGAATTTCGGATACGCAATAAAGTCTTTGCACCTTTACCACCATGTTGCGGAGTCCTTGCCCATGCGTGAATACTCCAGCATGCCTAGAAATTGCTGATGTGCCAAGGGGGAAGTAAACAGCCTTTAATTTTCTGGATTGTACTTTATCTCTCTAATGGAAAATTTTACCTTGCTTAGGCAGCTAGTTACACCCTAGAGAGCAGTCTGTGTGGCAATTGCTCCTGACCACATGGCCAGCCCTGGAGTGTGATTGTCTGCCCCAGCTTTAGAAAGGCTTTCAGCACTGTCTCTCACAGCATCCACATAGACAAAATCAAGGAGTGTGGGTTAGATGAGTGGACAGTGAGGTGGATAGAGAACTGGCTGAATGACAGATCCCAGAGGGACGTGATCAAGTGGCACAGGGTCTCTCTGGAGGCCTGTCACTAGTGGAGTCCCCCAAGGTTCAGCACTGGGCCCAGTATTGTTTAACCTGCTCATCAATGACTTGGATGAAGGGGCAGAGGCCTCCTCAGCAGGTTCACTGCTAACACCAAAGTGGGAGGAGTGACTGATACCCCTGAGGGCTGTGCAGCCCTTCAGAAGTGCCTCAACAGGCTGGAGAGATGGGCAGAGAAGAACCATCTGAAATTCAACCCATTGTGGTAACTTCCACCCTTAAACTGTGATTCCTGGGAGTGTTTTGGCTCTGTGAAAGTCCAGTGGGGAAATATTGTTGCAGGGCCTTCAGCAGTGCACCTGGATGAAGTGCTTGTCCCTGGAAATGTGCCTGCCATGTGTGTCTGCTGTAAGTCAGAGATCTGCCCAGTTGCCACTGTTCTCTATCCAGTGCTCTGATGTGAACAGTCTCTGCCTGGTGCACTTGCGATGTTTTGTTGTGGGCAGATTGTGTATCCGCTTTAGGCTGCAAAAGAATTGCTCCATGCCCAAGAGCATAGATTATATCTGCATTTGTACCCATGTGTGTGTCTGGCCATTCGTGTATGCTATAGACCATTAGTTTTAAAACAGTGCTGCTGTTCCTCCTGTTGGGACACAGAACTGTTGCTGCTCTTGTTGCAAAGTATGTAGTATTTCAAAATCAGTGTCTTGCTCACAGTATGTTTTTTCACTTAGTTTTACAAATTCCAGTTCTTGAGTCTATTCTCACAGCATCCATTGTGAACCAATTGTTTTAAAAGCTTTACAAGTTGTGAGAGCCTTATGCAGTAGCTGGTGTTGTGGGTATATAAATAATGGCTCTTATTTCTCCAATGGGTATCTAATGTTTAGGGGATTTAATTTCTTCTTGGCTGCAGCCTGTAAATATTCAGCCTAATATTCCATTCCCAGCACATTTAATAGTCGTCACATTTCAGCATCTTTTTTTTTTACCTCTCCTCTTTTCAGGTGGGAGTGTCGTGATGTTTGAGATAATGAGTCTCTCTGGATCTGGTTCAGTTGACATGGGGTCCCTTGGCAGGCAGCTGAGGTTCTGTCTTCCATTAATAATTGTACCTGGCGATGTGGCAAAGGTTTGAATGTCTGATTTGTATATTCTGTCACAGTGGAAACTCTGCCTGACATCAAAGAAGCTGCAGGTTTCTAAAGTAGGAGGGCTTATTTGGCCAGGTTGAGTGGCCTCAGTTATTTATAATACACAGCTCAGTGGCTTTGGGTTGACACCGGCTTTGGAGAAGAGGTTGTGGTGGATTTTCTTTGCAGCTCTGCCTGGCCTTGGCCAGCTTCTATGTCATGAATCCTGTGCTTGGGCGGGCAGGGATGGACTGGTTGACAGGCACAGAGGGGACTGCTCCTAAACTCAGTCTACTATCATGGAAACGCTCTCCTTAAAATTATAGAGGCTCTTTAGAGCGATCCTTTTTGGGAGAAAATGGAGACTTCCTGATTCCTGTTCTCTTCCCCCGTGTATTTCAAATGAAATCTGGTACTTAATTCATTATTCAAGGCTGTGGCTTGTCCTGCCCTGCTGGTCAGCCACAACTGGCATTCTGTACATCAGCCATAATATGTTCTCAGTGATATATGACTTGCTTTTCTGAGTTCTTTTATTGGCAACTGCACTTGCTGTTTAGCCTCAAAACGAGGCTAATTCGTCCATGTACTTGTGTACTCTAATCCTGCTGCTTTCCCAGTGAATCTCCCAGTCTCCTGAGATTTAGTGTCAGCTGCAATCAGCTGCCCATTGTTTATCCACCCTAGCTGCAGGAACAGTGGGAGACTTCTGCAGCCTGGCTGCTTGTGAGCCCACTATGTCTGCAAGCATTACTCCCACTAGGAGCAACCTCCCCTTCCTATCACTGCTTCATAACATGGAGCACTCTTTTCTTTTCTCGAGGGAGTTGTGGTAACAGGCCCCAGAACTGCTGTTTCCCATAACTCTTACAAAATTGCCTCTCAGCTGCATGTTTATCTTCCTGTGAGGCATGATTTTTCCACAGTGTATTTCCTGGCCCTTGACACATGTATCCTCTTTCACACTGGATCTCTTTTAGCTTTAGCCTGTGTTCATGTTCCATCTCAGTGGTCCTTGCTGGGAAAAAGAGAACGTGCATAACAAATTGCATTTAAATGAGCCCAGGGACAGAAGTTAAATGCTATAAGAACAACAGTAATGGATTTAGCCATATGCTCATCCTTTTTCACCCTACTGGGATTCTGTCTACTGCTGAAGCAAGAGGGAGAGGGGCTAGGGAAATTCCAGCTGTCATTGAAACATACTTCTCTACTGGTGTAGTTAACAGAAGTATACCAGGTGGCATGCAGTACATTGAGCAGATTCATTTTCAAGAGTTCAGCTGAGGCCATCTATTGATTAAATAGTAAATCCAACTTTCGAACTTCTGAATTGGAATTGGAGAGCTTCTGGTTGCATGAAACACAGCAGTGATCTGGTGTAAACTCACCCTGAAGATTCAGATTTGTTCAAAAGCAGTAGGTATAACAGCTTCCTGGTGTATTAGCATGCTGTCAGATCAAGCATTGTTTATTTTCACAAAACCTGCATAAAACCCACTTTGGGCTGTGTACTCTGGTTAATCTGCGAAAACCAGCATGGCCTGATCCAGATCAAAGTAGTTCTTCTGGGTGATCATGGGCAGCCCTGGCGCTCTTTGCTGGGGATCTGCAGTGACAAGCACACAATGATAAGTGATCTCGAGCCCTTGGCAGAGCTCAGGCTCTGGGTGTTGCTTTTCAGTCTGCCTGAGCCATGGCTAATGCCACAGAGGGAAGCTGGACATCCACAGAAATCTTTGAGGCTACATAAATTAACATCTTTGTTCTTCAGGCTTTTCCAGCAGACTGTTTGGCTTTAGTCTCTGTGGGAGAGTCTCACGTGTTCCTTTCTGTTTCTGTAGCTTTAACTGTTTCCAGTGCTTGAAGTTCAGTTCACTCCAAGAATGGCTCCTGTTGCTGAGCTTTTCCCAGGCATCACTTGTGAACATGTGATGGAACATGTGAGGAGCAGACCAAAGATGAGATTCTTACATTATCCATAGGTGCTGTGTACAGTGAAGAGAATCTCAAGACAAGACACAGGAGGTAACATTACTTAAGCATCCCCATTTCTCATCCTCACATCACAGAGTTCCATTTTGACTCGCTGTGTGCTGCTGAATCCCTTCCCAAAAAAACCCCAAACTATATTTTCCCATGGTAAAAATCCCCTGACTATATCCTTTGAGGAAAAGATAATTTTTTTACCAGAGCCAAACCTCAGAGTAGCTCAGGACTCTGAGNGAAGCACCTAATGTAAGACAAAAATTTAAAAAAAAAAAAAAAAAAAAAAAAGCAGCAGATCAAATCAAAACCCCACAACCTATTATGTGTTCGAAGTTTCAGTTTTCACAATTTAGCAGTCATTATGAAATGTTAATGACAGGTGTAATTTGAGTGCCACTGCAGAATGAAAACATAAGCACTGTCCTTACTTTGGCTACTCCTCTGTTTTATGTGTTGAGAAGAGATATTTGAATCCACAGGATGTAGCCACCCTGTTTTGTCAGTCTTACAAACCCCACAGTTTTGGCTATGCATTATAAAGTGTTATCTCTTTGCACACCTGCTGCTAATTTTCTGGAGCAATCAAACTCATTCAGACTCTTTCCTAAGCTGAGAGAGCTTTTTGGTGATGTCTCATGCAGTTCAAATGCAGTGGGGCAGTGTCAAAGGGGTCTGCTGGGTGAGTCCCACTGTCTGTAGGAGAAAGGGAAAAACCAAAGGTCAGTAATGGAAAGCTGCCTTAGATCCCAGCTGCGTATGCACCTGAGATCTGTCTAACAGAGCCATGTCCTTCTTTTCCTCTAGGCACTCCAAGGAACAGAAGCCTGTCCAGTGGCTCTCAGGATGCATGGATCAGGGTTTAGAAAGGATGGCCTTTAAGTTTGAAAGCTGCACTTACAGTAAGAAAATAATTGTATCAGCAGTGAATATGATTCATCTCATTTAGGCTGAACTTGTTTCACTTTCTTCCAGCTTTTATTTTGCCTTTTGCTTTGAATCCCTAGTAGCTGTGCCCACTGTGAAGCACAGGATTTTTCTGTGTTGGATCTATCAACAGAAATTGTTACAAAGAACCAGTCTGGGACACAAGTGCCTTGTCTGGCAGAAAGAATCCCTGTAAGATGGGTAAAACCTATATCCCAAGCACAGTGAAGAGGCTGTTTAATTCTCCCCTGAGCTGCTTGCTGGTGCTTCATCCACACTGCATTCTGTGCTGCTGAGAGCGGGGCCTGGAGCACCCAGGTTTCCTCTGGCAACCTCTAAACCAGAGAAATTAGCTCATTTTTTTTTTCAAATTTTGCTTCAACCATCTAATTTCCACTTCTAAGTATAAAGGAATCACCTGGTTCGTTTACCAGGCCAGGCCAACAGCTAAGGTGGTGAGTAAAAAATGGGTAGAAGTGATTCAACTAAAAAGACGAAACTAAAGAAGGAGTTTATCTGGGAGATTCTTCAGTTTCTCTTCTCCACCCACCTGCTCTGTGCTTTTTAAGTCAAGGAGGATGTTCAGACAGTCCCCAAGTCTTGACATTCCCCAACGTTCTGTCTTGTATGAGGCTGTCACGCACTTTTAATGATCATATCACTTAATAGCCTCCTGGATAGCTCCAGGGGACAATTTGGAGGACATGAATTATATCATATTAAAGTGCATCTGCACTATTAAGATGCCTGTCCTGGGCAACAGGCAAAATCAGAGAGCATAAAAAAATATTGGTCAGAAGGGCTCCACTTAAGCAACTTGGGTCACTACAGGGTTTGTGCAGCTGATCTTCTTTTACTGCTGTCTGCCTTCTGGCCTTTTGAAGAATTAAATAATACACAGGGGTACAGTGCAGAGGTGTGTTATATTCTACTACACTGAAACACTGCCCCACTGGTAGCTGTGTTTTAAAATAGAGCCCTTTCTCCAGCTTATCTGGTTAAAAAAAAAAAATGAACTCTAATTGTGAGAAAGAAATGCCAAGGAATCAAGGAATTTTAGTTGATGCAGTCTTTAAAGGAAACAGATAAAAGTGGGATTAATTGTCACTGATGCTGAAATATTCAGTCTGCATCATGCAGCAGAGGGAGTTCTGGAGGTTTTTTCTAGGTGATTTGAAAAGATGACAAAAGGTGGTCTCGACCTCAGTGACTCCTGAATTTTGTGCCATATATGGTGCCTTATTTTATGTGGAACACTTAAGCAGCACAGATATGGACTCTGTTCTAGTGGGACACGGAGGAGTAAATGTACCTGCTCAGCAGAGCCCAACACACAAAGCTTGCCTGGGAACTGAGGGCTGTACCCAAGCACTGCCCCTCAACCTGCACTGGGAAACATAACTGGTTCTGCAAAGTGAGTGCACTGACTGCAGCCCCAGTGTTCAGCCAGGTCTCGCCAGGTGCCCAGTGTTTATGGGCATGAAGAGAAGACTCCACTTTTCCCTAAGAAATTACATGAAATATCCTTTGACAAAGCCTTTTGAAAAATTACATGCAGTATTTTGTTGATTCTTTCGACAGCAAGAGAAAAGAGAGATCTTCAGAAGTTCTAACTAAACATGAAAGGTAAAACTGAGTGGAAAAACAGGATGGAGGAAAGGAGACTTTCATAACAAAATCTTTTTCCAAATATTGTGTATTTGTGGTATTTGGGCCAGTTCCAGGAAGTAACATATACTGTTTTGATTAGTATTCAGATAATTGAAACCAACAGATTTGTGTGAAATGGCAGCTACTGGGTAGATGTTGGTAAAGAGGGAAACTTCTTAGTGGTTGGATATAGATGCTACCAAATTCACTGCTATAGAGGTATGCTTGGAATCCGTATTTTCTAAGCATGTCACATCATAAGGTCCTTGTGCTTCCTCAGTATTTACACATACAGCCTTCCAATTTTTTTCCTTATCAGCTTTCTCATAGTTACTTTCTCTGTGACTATTTTCTATTAAACCTTTATTTGTATTATTTACAGGCACCTCTGTTTTATTCCCAAGGAGTTTTTCGTGGTGACTTCTTTATTTGTAGTAGTTTATATTTTTCTTTCATGGCTGGGTATAGGTTTTCCTGAAATGACATTCCAATTTTAACATTGCCATATAATGTCAGTGTTAAAATGTTCGTAAGCAAGAAATACACTGTGATAATTTAAGCCTTGGAAAATGAAGAGGAGGCTGTTATAAAGGAATAGGCTCCTCTGAGGTCAGGCAGGATTCAGCATAGCAAGGGCTTTCTTCTGCCACCTTCAGTCACCTTGAGCAGCCCGTGATTTCTGAGGGGCCACACTCTTTCAGATCACTTGGGCCCCTTGCCCAGTGAAAATCTGTTCAGCAAGGACAAGGGGAGATGAATCTAAGAGTTTCCTGCCTAGAAGCTTTCTGAAAAGATTAATTACTCCATGAAAGAGTCAAGTAATGAGAAATGACATTGCTTTTGTCGTAGGCCATTGGGTGCCTGGATGATCATTCCCATTTTCCAGGGCTAATCTCTAAAGTAAATAGTTTTCTTTTTGCTGACTGTCAGTGGTGTGTCACTGCGCAGTGACCTGCATGTGCAAGTGCTCTGGCCTAAGATCTTGTGGCCTCTGTCAAGTCTGTACCCAGTGTATCTCCTGTTCCCCAATGCCGCCTGCCATCAGTTCCTTTCAGCCTGAAAGGAAGGAGATCGAGCAATTTGTCACCACTTGTTGAGAAGTGGCCTTTGCTGCTTGATGTCCAAGTCCTTTCTTGCTGGCCTTTCTCTTGCTTTTGAACCACTTTTTCATTTCTGCAATGATGCTTTGCTCCATCCCTCCTCCTGCCCTTTTCTGCTGTTTTCTGTTCTCTGCTTAACTCCTTCCTTTCTTTACAGGCTATGGCTTTACCTGGTTATGCATGCCCACACACACACACACAGAATTTAAGTAAATAGAAAAATCTACTTCCAACAGACACCTAGAGACTCACTTTTTTCTCTATGATTTCACAGTGTTGTGTGGTCCACTGCTGGTCTCTGACTAATTCAAATTATCATGACACCAAAGCAGCATGCAGACACTCATCCTATTATTTTTTATTTAGTTGTCTATATTTGTTATTTCCTTTCTAAACTATATGAGAGGACCTTCCAAGGGACAGTTTCTTTGAAAATTGTTGATGTCAGGGGATGATGTACGAGTAGTGGTTTGCTGTGCAGCTGCACTGAGTCTTCCACAAATAACAGTGAGAATAGTTAAATTAAAAATCTTGACTTTTGTTGGGAAATTTGCCTTGGTCAGGTGAGAATTTTCACCTGGTGACAAATTTTATATTTGTATCTATATGTATCTACAGGCAGCCTTTAATATGCACCCCAAAAGATTAAAAGCACTGCAAAGGGAGAAGCTGAAGCTACCCAGAAATCTAGTCCTCTGTATCCCAAAAAAGTAATTTCTTTGTTCCTGCTGTCACACTCAACAGCACGGCTGTCTTCCTTGGTGACAAGATTGAGGACTGCAGTTTGGCTTTGGGAAGAAAACCAGGTGCGCACACCTGTATTCTTTGTACAGCTATGCAACTGTTTATTTTCCACATAGTTGCCCTGTGACAATTCTTCATGAATAAAAAGGTGCAATGAAGAGATTGTCACTGTGATGAACCCTGCAGTGCTGCAGCGGATGACAGAAGACAGTCGAAGGGAACCAAACCTTAGACATATCAGCCTAATCAGGTGGATTGTAATGCAGTACTGTCACTTTTGATCCCTGGTCCTGTTAAGTACTTTATTTTTTTCTCACAGAATGAGCCAGAGGATATCAAAGAGTGACTGCGTGCAGAAGCCACCATGGTGATCCGTTCCCACCTCCCCCAAGCAGCTGGCCAGGAAGCATACCACTTTATCCCAGCTGAAGGGGAAAACCAGGGATGTTTTCAAAACTAAATACAGGTTAGGCACTCTCTGGGACAGATGAGGAAGCTGGATTTCAGCCATGTATGTCCCAGGCTTTACATAAGCTGAGATCTTGTGCACACACCTCTGAAAGGCTTGAACTGCTCATCTGGTAATGGAGTGCCTGAAGCTGTAGGAAATAAAGCCCTGCCCCCACCTCACAGATCTTGTAACCTCAGTATGTGATAAGAAAATGAGCAGATGTAAAACCAAAGGTAGCATCCAGCTGAGCTTGAGTTTGGAATAAATGTGAAGGGAGTAACTACAACACAGGGGCAATGAGTCACTGTCAGCTGCTAGGTTTATGGGGAGGCATCAGTAAGCTTAAGCAGAAATTTGAAGTGACTGTAGATTCTCTTTACAGGAAGCTTCTCATTTCCGAAGGGAATGTGATAAAAGAGGAAGAAGCAGTAGTGCAGTGTTGGAGAGCACCAGCAGCTGGAGAGTCACCTCTTATCTTCTTGGTCAGCTGCAAGCAAGCACCGAGCAGTGCATGCTTTGATAGAAGCGGGTAATAGCATGGAACAGATTTGATCTAGTAGAGGTAGATGAGGGATGCAGAGTATGAAAATGCTGTGGAGGTCCTAAGTCAGCAATATACATTTTTCTGCAATGTGTTAAACAGTTTTCTAGGGAGAGAAGGTAGATGTGTTGAAATCAGGAAGACAAAGCTTCAGATGTAGAGAGGTGAGACAATGAAAACCTGAACCAGAGCTTTACCAAAGGAAAAGGGGCTGGATTTTTAAGGCAGTTTGCAGGTAGAATGAGCATGATTTGTGTTGAACAGGTTGCCTCTTCCTTTGCCAGCTGTGTGCATTAAAGAGAATACTGCTTTTGCCATTCACAGGTTACTCCTCTTACAAAATTACTGAAAATTTCCATGCCTGTCCTTATTTAGAAACAGTTGCAATTAAGGAAATCCAATTATTTCAGTTCCCTTTGTTTTGGTTCCTCTTATTGTTGAAATTAGTTCCTCTGCTAGAATCTGCAACTTCTGTTGTACTTGTTATTCCCGATGTAACCATTATGTCAGCATAAAAATGCTCCCAGCTTGTACAGTGCTTTTCTAAAGTTCTGAAATCCTGTGAGAAAATTTTTGTTCAGGAACCTAAAACTTTAAGACTACCCAAACAGTGTTTCTGAATTTTTATCTTCTTTTTTATGTCACTACTAAAAGCAAAAGCTCACACAGCTCTAGGGCATTCTTTAATTAACCCTCATCTAACTCCCACTCGTGTTCACAGAAATACTTCCTTTCATGTCAATGAACCTGATCTTAGTAAAATTAAAGCCTTGATAATACCAGTCTTACTTCAGGAATATTAAGGATTGTTGTTATACGAGCAGAGATCAATACTCAGGAAGTTCTCTGGTGATGCAAAACTGGGGGGAGTGGCTGATACACATGAAAGCTCTGCTGCCATTCCGTGGGACCTTGATAAGCTGGAGAGTTGCATGGAGAGAAACTTAATGAGGTTCAGCAAAGGCAAATGCAAGGTCCTGCATGTGGGGAGGAATAACCGCAAGTCCCAGCACAGTTTGGGGGCTGACCTGCTGGAGAGCAGCTCTGCGGAAAAGCACCTGGGAGTCTTGGTGGGTGACAAGTTGACCATGAGCCAGCAGTGTGTCCTTGTGGCCAGGAAGGCCAGTGGTACTCTGGGGTGCATCAGGAAGAGTGTGGCCAGGAGGCTGAGGGAGGTGATCCTGCCCCTCTACTCAGGCCTGGTGAGGCCCCACCTGCAGTGCTGTGTTCAGTTCTGGACCCCTTAGCGCAAGAAAGACAAGGAGCTACTGAAGAAGGTACAGTGGAGGGACACAAAAATGATGAGGGGTCTGGATCACCTCTCATATGAGGAGGGACTGCGGGAGCTGGGCCTGTTCAGTCTGGAGAAGACTGAAGGGGATCCCATTAACGCACACAAATATCACAAAGGTGGGTGCCAAGAGGATGTGCCAGACTCTTTTCAGTGGTCCCCAGTGACAGGATGAGGAGCAATGGCCATAAACTAAAACACAAGATGTTCCACCTCAGTGTGAGGAAGAACTTCTTTACACTGAGGGCAGACCCCCGGAACAAGCTGATCAAGGAGGTTGTGGAGTCTCCTTCTCTGGAGACATCCCAACCCCAGCTGGGTGTGTTCCTGTGTCACCTGCTATAGGCACCTTTGCCTTGGCAGGGGGGTTGGATTGGATATCTCCAGGGGTCCCTTCCAAACCAACAATTCTGTGATTCTGTGAATGCCTTTTTCAATATACTGCACAGAAGTAATGTTTTCCTGTAGAACGCACATTACTGAGGGTTTTCCAAGTATAGTTTTCCAATCTCTCTTTAGCATAAGCTGTGGATGTGTTAGATTCATGCTTGTGATATGTAACCTACAATGAAAGAAATAACCCCTCCGGTCTGAAAGGACAGGAGTGGTGATAGCACATGCCATGCCAGAGGGAGATGATTAGCCAGAGGAATGGTAAGCACCTGGAGCCATTTGTCTCTTCTGGAGGAGTCAGTGCCGAGAAGAGTCAACACTCAAGTTGTCCTAGGGAAGAAAGGTAAGATGCCTTTGGCTTTTATTTGGTTTAGTGGTTTGTTTCCTTAACAAGATGAGAACAGAAGTCAACTTTGGGCCATGAACTAAAAAAAAATTTTTTTTGGTATAATTTTTCACTCTCAGGCAGAAAAGAAATTGTCCAGGTTGTGCTGATATTTTTGTTGGTGGGAAGCATAGGTGTGGAAACCCAGTGGCTACCAGACTAACCTGGAGAAGGGGCAAGGTAGTACAAGACAGCTTTGCTGCTCTTATTGTTATAGGCTCTTGGGACTGAAGATCCAAATTATGATGTTATGACAGTATTTATAAAAATATTCAATATTTTCCATCAGTCTGACATGTGGGGCTATGGAGATGAAGGTGACATAGGAGGGTGTGCCTTCAAGCCATGGGCTGAAGTTTCTCTTCTGTCTTCACCAACAATACAAGGGGAAAAGCGAGTAAAGCTGAGGCTGTGATTCTGCAGTCTCTCTGCACTGACAGGAGCAAAGGCTGCTGCCAAAGACATGAAGAGGCATATTTTGACAACAGGCTGCCTTTATATTTAAAGTCATGGAATTACAGAATACCCTGAGCTGGAAGGGACCCACAATGATCATCAAAGTCCAACTCCTGGCCCTGCACAGGACTCCACAAGAATCCCACCATGTGCCTGAGAGTGTTGTCCAAACGCTCCTTGAACTCTGTCAGGCTTGGTGCTGTGACCACTTCCCTGGGGAGCCTGTTCCAGTGTCCCAGGGTGAAGAACCATTTTGTGCTATCCAAACTAAACCTCCCCTGACACAACTTCAGGCCATTTCCTCAGGTCCTGTCACTGTTACCACAGAGAAGAGATCAGTCCCTGCCCCTCCTCTTCCCCTCATGAGGAAGTTGCAGAGTGCAATGAAGTCTCCCCTCCATAGTTAATTCTGTTAGTTCAGGCTTACTTGTTGATAGGAAATGGGATATTACTCTGGCGTGCATGTAAAAAGCAGCAAAAGCTGCAAAGGTAACATATAAATCCCTAAGTATATAGGTTAAATTTCTCTTCTAGGTTTAGTTTTTTCAAAAGCACTAGGGTGTTTGAGGCAATCCTATCTTACCTGCTACTCCCAATTTTTGCATAAATTTGATGATGAAAATCAGCCATCATTAACACCAGAGAGGGTGTTTTGGAGAACACCAAGTGCCTGGACATGGTGGTGGTACCACGTGCCTCCATTCCTGCTGTGCTCTGGCAGTAGGACCCAGTCGAGTGGCAAGTTCCAGCCTTTCTCCCTTTCTTAATATGAATGCTCTGTCTGCAGGAAATAAGGATGAAGAACTTCAGCTCTGTTCACTGCTGATGGTTCCAAAATATCCTGTCACTGTGCTTACTCCAAAGGTCACATCTTCATGAGCATGACACCACCAGCTCAGACCGATGCACAGACTTCAGGAGAGGTACAGAAACTAATTATTCTCTAATTAGCATAGGAGAGGTACAAATCCAGAGAAACCATCATTCCAGATTGCTTTTATGTACTGCCTTGCATGAGTTTTTTATTCACTTGTAGGTAATTCAGTAGATTTAAATCAAACTGAGGAAAGTATTTGTTCTTCTGATTCCCTGCTTGCAGTTTCTTTTCTTTCTTGAAACACAGTCACTTTCAGAGAGTTTCAGACAACTGGTTTCCTTCTAATCACCTACACACTCTGCACCTGCCCTTTCACTTTTCATGGTGATGTCCAGAGCTCTTTGATGGTAGACCCTTGACCAGCTTATTCAGGCAAGGCCTGGAGTGATATCTCCAGCTGATGTGCTTTTCTGGGAACAGCCTCTGACAGATGTAGGAGTGCACCCTATTACTAACTATCCAAAACTTTTTCCATATATAAAGGAGAACAAAATGGTTTTGACTCCCTTTAGTGATGATGCCTGAAGGAGCGCTGATGGCAGGTGATGTCCCATGGTACTGCCCACCTCACTCATCTCTGCTGCCTCTTGTTCTCACCCTCTGTTGATTTGCATTTTATGAAAGTTGTGAAGCAGAGATTAAATGTGTACAGAACGCAGCAGAGTATGGCTTTGATCTGTGACCAGCTCTTATTATCAAACTCCTCAATAATAACATGGAGGTCCTGGAGCACAGTCTTTTTGTTCAATACTGTCCACAGGGAGAATTAGAACAGAATTTCTCCAGTGTCTGAAGAAAGATGATGCTCAGCTGGTGCACAGATAGCATTCCTCTCTTCCTCCTGCCTACCTACTTCCACGAAACATGCAGAAAGATAACACACAAGAGACCTTGTGTGTGAATTGCAGCTGGCCAGAGGTTCAGAATCATGAAGGCAGGAACTGAAAAACACCAGAGCCATGACTTATGTTTTACTTCCAGATCTTCTAAGCTAGAAGTAGGCTGGCTACTTTATTTCCAGTTAAGGAAAAACAAAACTGGGATGATACCATTGCAAGGGGGTGCAAAGTGTAATAGACCACAGAGCAAAAGTAAGGCTGCCTAACGAGGCTGTAGACAGTAATACATCATTCTGCTAACAGAGGGCAATGTAGAAAAGCAAACATTAGTACAAAGCCTGTTCTTCCCTAAGTGTGAATTCAAGACATTTTTACTTTGCTTCTTCTGGTTAAGTCAGATCCGTGTTTCTGGAATTACAGTACTTCATATAAAATCTGAAAGTATCTGTAGCCGAGACTGTGATGAGGATACCCCAAATAACCATCCTCATGAAAATCTACTTCAGTCTATAATAAGTCGCTCTCCTCCTCCTGAGCTTTCTTGGAAGAAAAATCTAGAGGGAGTAAAATGGGATCTTGCTGACTCCACTTTTTCCCAGCTTCTCAGAAGTAGTTCCATTAGAAGGCAATCAGTGAAGCAATTTAAAACCTACATTTAGAGGATGCTGAAGGATTTGTTTTCCTCCATGAGAATGTGCTTCAGGTTTCACATGCAGAAATGGGAGAAAAAGGTCACTGACTCATAGTCTGCAACACTAATCAAGCAAATGCTGGGGAGATAGGCCAGCGTTCTGTGGTTTCTGGCTGCTTAACTGGCAATGGAATAATCAATCAAGTAAATAATAATAGAATCTTTTTATCTTTCTTAGACAGATTTGGGTTTGGTAGGGACTACACAGGAAACATCTGAGCATAACCTTCCCTTGAGTGCGTGGCAGCCACTGATGTACGTTCTGTGCCGTGGGAAGGAGAAAATTCCCCATTTGTCATCACCACTGCAGCGCTTCCATGGATAGAGCAGCTGCATCTCCTGCCCCTCTACAGCTCTTGCGCTGTGTGCAACATCAGCAGCCAGCAGCACTGTAACATAAATGTGTCCAAAATCATACTTCAATTTAATTACCTATAAAACCGTATTCTATAAAAAGGGAGGAAGAAAATGCCATTACTTTCCTTAAATAGATCAAATTTCAGTAATAGTCCTGAAAATTCCTTTACCTTTGATTTAACAAATGCAGGAAGGGCCTGGGTAGTCACTAAATCAGCTGTGCACTGGTAGAAGGAACTTGGTACCGCAGCAGAGATTCAGTGCTCTAATTAAAAAGTCTCAGGCTATTGGAATTTTCCATTATGAGAACAAAATGTTTGTCTGCCTCACAATTATGATGCTATCTTGACTTGTCTCATATATCACAGACATGTGGAAATTAATTTTGAGGGGAATTTAGAATGTGTTCTTTACAGCACTCTCTTTTAGGAAGGTTGGAAAAAATGTGCTGTCCATTTAAAGGTCCTAAAGTGTGTTTCCAGTGCTTTTATACTGCATTCTGATACCTGACCTTTTCTTTTTATTATTTTCCCATCAGGAAAAAAAAAATCTGGGCTTCTTATCTTCCTGGTGGTGCAATTCTGTAGGAACTTTAAAAACTTCTCTTATGCTACAAATTCCTCCGATTTTCTGGGTGTACAGCATTGTACCACTGCCTGTAATTTTTCTGAGCAACCTATTCCAGGTTAGCTTCCATTTCAAAAGAACCTGCTCCATTTGAAAGCACCAGTTTCTTTTGCTTCTTTCTAAATATTTTATGGAGGTCATGTTTCTAAACTATGCAGGAAAGACTCCACAAAAGAAAAAAAGTACACTCTCTCAGGAATCAAAGCCATGGAAATGGTATTGTCTGCTAAGTGGTATCCGGGCGTGTTCCTATTTAATGTAAAGGCAAGAAGGTAATGCAGGCCCAAGTATTTCAGAAGTCCTGTGGAGAACAGCAGAACTGAAGAATAGAGAACCTATTTGCTGATTGTGTTTTCAGCTACAATCACAGCACAAAACTCTCTTGCTGCATATCTTCTTTTTGGGTCTATTATAGATGTATATAGTGTGTACATATATAGAAATATGCGGGGTTTTGGGCTAGGCAGTAATTGGTACAGGGTGATTGGCAATCATGAGCAGTGTGCATGTTGAAACAAATGCTGAAAACAAACACTCCTGAAGCAGACATTGCTTTTTGTACAGCTTATTTCACAGTTCACTTCACCTGAAATCAGCTTTTTCATATTTCCTGTGTGGCTGTTACAGAAGGAGGCTGTACCTGAATGGCAGCACTTGGCCATGGTCCTGTGCTCACAGGATGTGTGCACATCCAGTCCCACCCTGCCTTGTATCAACCTAGAGGATGTGGAGTTACAGTTTAGTTCCTGGTGCAGGATTTGTGGCAAGGTTATGATTTGAGAATAAATCTGCTAATACTTTCAGTCTGAAATAACTTTATATGCATTTGTAACTTCTCAAAGGAAATAGTAAATATCTTATCATTAAATGTGAAGATTTAGTATTAATGTTAATATTTCTCTGCATTTATTTTTCTTTTTTGTTAAATATATGCAGGGTTTTTTTAATCCGTTCTGTATTTTCTGTTTGGAAGAAAGAATTTCCACTTGCTGCCACTGAATTGTCATTGGGCTCATTACCTCCAGTGAGATGAGCAGTGGCATGGAATATTTAAACTTACTTTCTGCTGGCAAGTGGGGAATATTTCCACCCTATTCCTTTGGACTTGACCTTTGGCTAAACATATTTCTCTTTGCTACATGGATAGTATTTCTTCCCCTGGATGCAGTGTGTTGCTTTATCCTGGATGAGACAGTGGTTTTTACAGCATTGTTTTCAAAATTGTGTTTGCAAGAAAGAAAATGTGATCTTTCATACTGCTGAACGATGCCAAATTTTTGTCTGCACAAATCCTTATTAGATGGCAATAAAATCTGATTTTTATGCCTAGGAGAATTAATTTCCATAATGAAATTTTATAATTAATATTTTAAATGAAGTTGTGTTTCTCTGTTTCTATAATGTAGTGTTTAATCACATGAGAATCTAAATCAGAGCTTTCTGGTGTAACCCACTACATAAGAATAGCTCTTGAGAGATTTCACAAAGAATCAGGAGTTAATTAATAATGAAATGAAGAGGAATAATGCTTTTATTTTAAGTTTTTCCTTAGCTACTGATAAAAAACATCCAAGATCATAAAAAAGAAAAAAAAATCCAACAATCTCCCAAAGTGAAAAATAAAAAAGCTGCCTGTCAAAGTGAAGTGTGGCCTCGTTACAGTGTGGCATGGGTTTGATTTACTGGAATCCAGACATTGTCTGTGGGTAAAAAGGAATTTTCCTAAAGAAATTTTTGATTCTTTTATTTTTAGGTCATTTGAATGCTTATGAGTATGGGCACCCTAGAGACCAAAATGTGTGAAAAATGCTGCCTGGGAACCAGCAGTACAGGCTTACTCACACCATTCTCACAACATTGTGCATCTGGATTTGGTCAGAAGGAAAAACAAGGAAAATGTTGTTCCTCGTCCTGCCAGAGGTAAATTTCTGGGAACCGCTTGTTCCTTCTCCCTGTTTGATTTTTGTAATTAGTTTTTTATTAGTAAAAACAGTCTTAGTATAGTAACTCCCTAACCCAGGCAATAAAGTAATTTTCCTTGTCTTGATTTCTCACTCTGACCTCTCTCACTCTATTTATTTTTTCTTGTTTTTCAGTGGAAAAACTTGCCTGTCAGGGATAACAGAACATGTGGGCTCAAGCCCATTTGTAGCACAGAAGGGAGCATTAAACAAGGGTCTCCCTCACTTTTTCTTTGCCTCTCTGTCCTGGTGGTCTCACCAAGCACCATGCAGCTGACAATTTACAGGGTCTAGTTTTCTCACCTACTGCGAAATCACTGTCAGACCACAATGATAGATGGGGTGTTTAACCTTGAGAAAGTTAATTTTTGCAGCTAGACTTTGTTAGCAATTTCTTTCCCTATTACTGCAGGTCAGAATAAATGTCTTCAAACTTCTTGGAAGTATCTAGAGAAAGACTGTGCATGTCTCTAGCTTCAGTGTAGATGTAGAAAATAATCAAGGGCGGAGCTGTGAAAGTTCTAACTCAACAAGTAGGGTATCATCTCCTCACTTATTTAATCAGAGGCTGGGGCAGATTTTAGTAAAACAAAGTTGTACTTTGCTTAAAAGAAACCTTAAGTTTCTGCTTTTGCTACTTTCACTCTCCTTGAGCAGCACATGATTTCTGAGAGATTGCGCTATTTCAGATGACTCAGGCTACTCATAATTTCTGTAATTAATAGATTTTCATATTGAAAATCCAGTACTGAAAACCAATTCATACTGGAAACCAATGTTTTCATTTTGGTTTTCAGTTCAGGAAAAGGGACTATACACTCTTTAAATTGTTCTGTGTCTTTTCTTGAGATGAGTGTAAATGAACAAATAGGAAAACATCTTAGTAAGAAGTGGTTTAAACAGATGCCTCTGGTTCCACGTTGTATCAAATCTGTCTTATAAAATGACAGCTGCTACAGCTGATAAAAATGTAAAAGTTATGGTACAGAAAAAAGATCGTAAGTTATCTTATACCTTATACATATATAATGGTTAAGTGCTGGCCAAGAACAACTATCTGCCACAGAGGGGTTTAAGTGCGTGGCCAACATGATCATCTGTGCCTTTGTGCAGCCAAAGCAAATAAATCCATTTAATTTTCAGAGAAATAATGCATAAATTTATGCCTGTTTTAAAATGAATTGTTTTATATTGAAATAAAACTGACAAATCTCTTGCTCCTCTGTATACAACATCATTTTCCCTCTTAGTACAAGATGAATGCAAAGAAGTGAATGGGACAGTGAGCTGCTAATGCATCACTTGGTTTCCTGCAGTGCCTTAAATGATAACGATTTAGTCTTGCAAGACACTGTAAAGCTGGGTGAAAAGTTTCAGTGAAAAAGGGGGAAAGAGAGGGATCTGTGACATAAGCAGTTCCTATGTTTGGACAAATTCATAATGTGAGGATTCCTTTCAGGCACTATATGACCTAAAGTTACCACACAGGAAATTTAGATGTGTCAGGGCCTCATGAGAAAACAGTTAGAAACTCTTTTCCAAATCCAAGTAAGGAAAGGCAGACCGACTGGGGTAAGAGAATCCTGCTTGGAATAATGCCTCCATGACTCTGCTTGCTGATGAGATGTGCTTTTATTGGCAATTATTGTTGTTGTGCTGCTTCTCCCCATTCCCAACCTCCCCACACCAGATCTTCTTTGTACTTCCCATAATGAATCCACTGTAGCATCTCCCATTTTATTAAAACACTGTCATTTTTAAGTGCTGCCGTAACCACCAGATTTATAAATCCAGACTTTGTGCCCAAGTCTAATTGCAGATCAGGAGGTGCTATGTTCACATATGTTTTCATGGATTCAGTTCAGAACAACTTTGATGTATGAAGGGACTTTTGTCTCTCGTGTAGACCAAGCCAAATGTAATACAAAGAACTAGCAGTAAAAGAAAGCAGCTGCAGAACAAGAGTATCAGTGAGCCTGGATTTTGTGTGCTACAATTAAACTTCTTCACTTTAATGTGTCTTTCTTTAGCATGTCTGTGGTGATGTTTAGGTGGTTGATAGGAGGAGATGTGTAGATATGAATAATTTGTGAAGCCCACCGGATCTGGGATGGGTTAGGAGCTCATGAGCTCTTCTGCCTGGAGCCCAAGAAAGGCTATTTGTAATATAAGTCAGGCAATATTAGGAAAAGCATACAGTAAAAATTGATGCAATTTATCATGTTGTGATTTTTACTTCTTTTATTGAAAAGCTTTGAATTTGGAAAGAGAAAAGTTGTCCTCAGGACAGTAAAGATGATATAGTCATTCCTTCAAGTGTTTATGGTGCCTTCAGAGAGAAACATGTCCTATTGGTGTCCTTTTTGTAACTTACTAAGTCTCCACAGCACATGGAAAGACTGAGCTGTAGGAAGTCAACTTGGCCACTCCTGAAATGCAATAGTCTATTAAGAGTGTGTGACTGCATTGACAGGTTTCACAGAGGAAATGGAGAAGGGAGGGAGGGAAGGGGTTATATTTCTCCTTTTTTACTTAGTGGGAACTTCACTGGACTGCTCAGACAATCTCTTTGTATTCCTCCCAGGCTATTTATCCTTGTTTCCACCACCAAACCTTTCTTTGCAATCCTGCTATGGCTAGCTATTATTTACAAGAGGATTTTAGAGGTTCTTTGTTGTACTTAGGGTGGGGATTTTAAAATTAAAATCACAGTAAATTGAAGATCAGCGAGCCTTGCTTCAATATAAAGGAAGTTAGATGAAATGATAATGAAATTTACTTTTAAATAATGTAGGCCTGAGCTAGAATGGGTTTTTAATGGAAAATAAAATTAAAGGAAGCTCAAAAGGTCACGAATTAAAAGAATAAGAGAAAATAATCATGCAAGGATCACAAAACGCACAATTGACCTCTGACAGACATACAGTATTCAGAAAGATATGGATTACCTTAATTTACTAAACACTTAAAAGGGATGTAAATCCTCATGCTGCAGAGCTAAGTCAAATTTCAAATGAATGTAACGAAGAAAAGCAACTTTCACTGTATAAAGCTATCATTTATTTATGGTCCATAAGGTAATTTCTTGGGATATTTCTCCAGTCCTAACTTCTGTCAGGAGCAGATTGCTGAGGCTGCTTCTGGCTGGTGGGTTAACTTATATTTCTGCAGTGCAAGTGACCACAAGGCGAAGCAGATATGGTGTGATTTCCCCCTTCAAGAAACAGGTCACAGCACCAGCACATCTTTTAGGAAATCTTCGGATCCCTGCTGTCCTCCTAAGATGCCCTAGTTCAGCTACTGGAAAGAAGACACATCCCAGGTGACCCATTAGCAAAGAGAGGAATTGGGAAGCACATGCAGAAGAAAATTGGATCCCACAGGCCCTTTTATGCTTTATTGTGCTTTGTGCAGGATTCTCATCTTTGCTTTTAAAAGAAGTTTCTTGTTTCAATTCAGTCATCTTTGTGAGAATGCTAATAATCTTTCCATAGCAAGAAAATGGGTCTTTTAGGCTTTGGCCAATGATCCAATTTTTTTCCAGCTCCATTCCAACAAAGTCTTCTGAAGTCCCCAAGTGCACAAACAAGATAGACTGTAGTAAACTCTCTAACAGCAGATTCTCATTTCAGTGGAGTCACAAGCAATACATTTTTATCCATCTACAGGAGCAAAAGGCTCTGATGTGGTAATTTTCACCTCCTTTACTTCCTCTTCTCCTCCTTCCTTTGCATTTACCTTGATGTATTTTAATCTAGAGACACATGTCTGTGTATCTGCATTCATAACCCAGAGCTGGAAGGCCCTGTGCTACACCCATCAGAGAAAAGCGGAGTCTAGGGCTGGCTTGGGATATTCTGAGGCTGGTCTGTTTTATCAGGAACAGCAGCTGGGACAGGAACTGGTCTGGAGAGGACCAGACAGGCTGCTCTCGGCAGGATGTTTTGCTGAATTGGGTTTGCTGTTACTGCTGTTTTTTTAATTGCCGGTCTGCTCTGTAAAAGACACTCATAGCTATGATGGACCCCTTGTAGTCAGCTGAATAAGTGCAGGTTCTAACATGGCTTCTTTCACAGCTTTCAATTTTCCTGTCAACTCAGAACTGATATTTTGGTAATACTTTCACATACTCTCTTCCAGGGGCTCATACCCATCTATTTTTTCAAAAGATGCTGAGTCATATTAAAATTCTAATAGAACTTTGTTTCGCAGATTCCTAAATTGCTCCTGAAAAGCTTTTCAAGCTTTTTAAGTTGTAATTTGTTACATTACCAAAAAAAGAAAAAAAAAAAAAAGAAAAGTTTATGTATGTAATTTTACCAAAAAAAGAAAAAAACAACAAAAAAAGTATTGAAAGTTTTGATATTCATCCTGCTCAAAGAAGCAGGATTAAAACACAAATGGGCCTAATGTCTGTGTAAGCATTGCAATCAGAACAGGGAACCCTTTGTAATTCAATCACAGCTATGGTGCAGAACATTTCATCACAAGTAAGAATGGAAATATTGAAAAATGTATTTTCGTTTTTTGATACCTCCTGTAATACAGAAGCAGCCCTGGAATGCACAGTCAAGAATGCATAATCTGGGAATTATTTAAAGACACAATGGCAGTAAAGATTCTTTAATTCAAAAAGCTGAGTGCTCAAATGACACAAAACCCACTAAGAGTGCTACAAAAGATGACGTGAACAAACTGCCAGCCACATAATTATTCTCCCAGCAGGCTCATCAGACAATTCCCAGCATGCCCTCCTGCCTCTTCTGAGAATGTTTTGACTAAATCTAAAAAAATAATGGCTGCAGTTACCTCCTTTTATAGTCACTTGGGATACAAACTGGCTGCAGTGTCAAGTCCTTGGAGGAACAGAAAGTTCTCACCAGCAGCATTTGACTGTCAGACGCAAAACACTTGGCAGACAATCGAACATGTTGACAGCCATTAGAAAAAACATCCTTTTTTTTCTAGACTGAGAAATCCTCTGGGAGGAAGCATGCTGAAATATGGACTTTGGATATGTTTCTTTTTAAGAGAAGAGATGAGTTTTTTCTATCACTTTAGGTTATTTAAGGAAAAAGTACAGATGCTTTTGGAAACTTGACAAGCAAACCATTCCGTTCACTCTTCCTTAGCACAGGCATTATCTGTGCCCTCATTAGGAATGTGCAACTTGAGCAAAACTAACTTCAGAAGCCATTTCATAGCATTTGTCCATTCACTACATCTTTCATTCCTAGTCATAAATATTTGTTAAAAGAATTTGCTTCCAAAAATAGAACTAGATCTCAAAGCTTAATATGTTATGAGCCTGCCCATCTTGGGAGGTCCTACTAATGTTGGATAGGCACCAAAATGCATTTCTCCCTCTACAGATGTGGAGCTGAAGTGGTACCTGGGGCACAAGTCAAAACGGCCCTGTTGAAATTGGTTTCCTCTGGGAGCAGAAACCCCCATGTGAGTAGTGCTGTGTGTGCTAACATACTTTTTGTGGAGGAGAAAAGTTATGGATCGCATGGTGTTTCTGACTGCTTCAAAAATTCCTGTTCTTTAAGGTGAGAAATGGCCATCAGCCTCTCACTCTCTCCTGTCTCACATGGGTCGCAGTATCTCTTTACCAGTGCAGCAAGGCATGTAACTTGCGAGTTAGGAATAAGGACAAAATAAATCAGCCAGAATGAAAGCCCTGAGGTGTTCCTTCTGCTGTATCCTCAGAGGACAAGTAGGAGTTTTGTGACTGCCCATCCAGCACTGGCAATGAGCTTGTTCCTCTTCCAGCTCAGGCTTGGCTGCCCTGTTGTAGGTAGTCCTCGGAATGGAGGGAGCACTGCTTCTAGAAATTTTTGCTTATGAAGCTGAAAATGTTATCTTTAAAACCTCTTTAGATCTCTGAATTCTCATAAAGCAGAGCATTTTAATTTTGTTCTGTATTTTTTTACTTGACTCTACATGGTTTACAGGCTTAGGAGAGCTAAAAGATCTCTTCTGCCTTTGGAGAAAGCTGTCTCCACTGGTGAAAATTCAAAATGTTAGACCTTTTCAAAACATGTTATTTTCATGTCTAAGTGGATAGATCCGTTTCAGTGTGTGAGTGAGAAAGTCTGCTCTCATCTGTCATTGAGTTTATGCAAGTGCACATTCTTGGACCAGGCTCCTCGGTTTTTTTTAAGGTACATACCCACTAACTTCACCATCTCAAGTTACAGAATCAAAGCTGTGTTGAAACAGTTTGTCATGGGTTTTACAGTCTTCAGGGTAGTACGCTGGATAATCACAGAATCAAAAAATCACAGAATATTCTCAGTTGGAAGGAACTCACAGGGATCATCAAGTCCAGCTCTTCAGTGAATGGCCATATGGGGATTATAATGGATGATTTTCTCCAGATTTCATTGTAAGTAAAGTTAACATCATAATCCAGAATATTCTTCCTTTACAATACCTTAAGAATTGCAAATAGAAATATGATCCCCAGTCTTTGTGAAGCTAAACTTCATGGGAGATAGCTGGCAATATCCTGCATCTTCCAGAAAGATTATCTCCTTCAGCCCTCAAGAGATCTGTTTCTCCTTTGTCTAGCCTGCTCTGCCACTTTTTCCTCGTCACATTTGTTGTGTAAATGCTGCTCCTGTTGCCTCTCATTCTGGATCTCACAGAGCCAGCCCTGAAAACAAATTAACTAACTTGAACATATGTCTGCAATGCTCTCGAGATCCCCTGCCTTCTGCCCACAGGAGCACAGGTCCTGCAGGACTTGCCTGGACTACCACAACTGCACCACAGTCCCCAAAAAGGGACATTTTACTATTCCCACTGAATTCAGTGGAGCTGGGATTTGGCAGCTGCTCCTTCTGCTCAGTCCCTGGAACCTTGTGTCTGTAGGTTTGGCTTCATTCATTGTGGGTTCAGGCTGGACAATCTCTTCTGTCAGATAGCTGGGAGCATGGGTTACATTGGTGATAAAGGGTGCAAGAGGACGAGTCCTCACCACCTTTCTCTTACTTGCAGGAACCCAGCCCCACTCCATCACTGCTGTTTCCTGCTGAAGGCGGAGCCAATCCCTTCATCTTCCTAGTCTTGCAGTCATTGCCTCAGGTCCCGAAGGCACTGACCCACTGTTTTATCTGAAAACTTCTAGTTGAAGATGTGGTCTGAGAAAAAAGAGCATTCCTTTTCTTTGGGGAATATATTTCCCCCTGCACATCTCATGGCAGCCTGATCTGTTTAAACATCAAATGTGCTTGTATAAATATATACAACGAGGCTAAGTGATTAGAATAATCTAATGCAAATTTCAAAGACTCTGAGGAGATCTGAGAAATCAACACTGTCATAAGTTTCATTTCCACAGCATGAATGGAAATAATATTAGTAAAATACAGTTTGTACTTCAAAGAAAAGAAGTGTTGAAATGCTAATAAGTGAGAGGATTGCTGGAAGGTGGGGAGGGGAACATGGCAGGTGCAGAGTAAGCTCTTTCTCCAGTTGTAGATGCATTTTATTTGTTCATAAATGCCTTAAAAATGTAATAACCTCTCTGTGAGCAATGAGGCATTCTTTTCCATTAACTTTTGCCATATACCATTTTCATGCATCCTCATTCATCTCCTGAGCCTGACTTCAACTCCACAGGCCGGCAGTGAGAGAGAGAGGCATGGCCCTGGCCTCTCTTGGCAGCACCAGTGACAGCCACCACAAGGGCTGAACACAAGAGCCACATAAAGACACCCCAGGGAAGGGAAGCCTTCTGAAAGGCAGCATCCAGCCTCAGCCACCCTCTTCCCAGAGGCAAGAATCCCTCTTGGACGAAAGGGAACCCAGCAGGAAAGCAAAACTTGGTGCACAGATGACTCAGGCAAGAAAATGCAGTGCAGACCTAGGCCCAACAGGTGCCACCAGTCTGATACCTGTGGTTCTTGTTCACAGTCAGAGCACCTGCTCTGTCCCCATCATGTCCTGAAGCAGCACTGTGTCAGCCCTGCTGAAGGGCGGCGGAGGAGGGAGTCAGGGTGTGGAGGCATCGTGTCTCCCATCTGATGGGGACGTGAGAGAGCCTCGTCTGAACATCCAGTTCAGACTCAAACTGTGCCAAGGCTGCACAGCTTTGCCTGCCAGCAGGCAGTTCATAAAAAGCTCCTGTGCTCCGGGGCTGCCAGAACAGGAGCAGCCCCCTTCCCATGAGAGGAAGTGGCCTATCCGGTCCCTGAGCCAGGGCTGAGTCTTCCACCTCCTTTCCCTCCACTTTATCCACTGAGTCCCAGTGCAGCTCCACTGCCCAAAGTGCTCATTTCCTCTATCACCATCACTTGCACTGAAAGTGCAGTGGACAGCTCCTCGGGGAGCTGATGGAGAGGTGACACATTAAAGCTAGGAATATGTCTTTTTTTCCAATTCTGAGGACAGGCATTTTCATGAGGAAAAAAAAGGTACATTTTTAGATCAATAAGAGGTGAACAGTTCAGAAATAAAAGCCTTTCCTTCAGAAATGCAAATCATTTGGATTGCTGTAACATCTCCAGGGCTCTAATGATCTAAAGCACTGTCTTTTTTGCTGTCTGCAGAGCAGCCATAGTTTGACCTGTGAAGGACAATTTCATTTCAAGTGACCTGGGGAAGCAATAAAAATGAAAAGACAAAATGGAAAGAAATATTTTTTTGAACACTCATGGCACTATTTTTATTTGCATCATAGAGATCATCGACCAGTTCTGCGTGATCTTTCCACTCCCTAGAAATTGCGATGTTCCACTATAGCAAATGCGCTCTTTAAGGTCAGTCATAAAACAGCTACAAGTACAATTTAAGCTTTTGCAATTACGGGCGGAACAAGAGAAAAGGTACTTTGTACTCCACCTGGAATTCTACTCACTCTGTACACAGTGTTAATAAAATACAGATGCAGCTCGGGCCGCTGGTAATCAAAAGTCATTAACATCAGAAGCTGTTCAGTGGCCTGTATGAGTTGTATTTTGTTGGTCTTAGCTCAGTGCCCATTAGACAGACATCTACACTGCAGGCAGAGCCATTGTGCCATTGGCAAGGGTCACTGTGACACATACTTTCACTAAAGCCCCCTTTCGGAAGTAGGACTGACCACTTTTGGGCACTGTGGGGTCCCTACTCCCCAGCACCACTCGTTCTCATAACCTCTGTGGTCCCTGAGGGCAGAACGTGCATGTGCAGGGCTTTTGGGTAAGTAATAAAATGCCAACAGGGGCCAACAGAGAAAGCCGTGACTGATATAAGAGCAGCAAGAAAAACCTATCAGGCTGTCTGTCTTACAGGGAGGGAGGTGATTCTTCTTCTCCTTCTGAACATCCAGAACCAGTCCCACATGTGACTACAGCCAAAGGCATTGCTGCAACAAGAGACACTGTGTGCCTGCAAAACATCTCTCTTAGTGTACGACATCCAGCACAGACAGCCAGGGCTTTGCTATCTAACAGATCCCTGATCAATTAGAAGAAAACATTGGTAAGCACATGCCTCTTCTCTGCCCTGCAACATTTCTCTAACCTGCCTGTTTTCTTTCTCCTGTGAATTGCTAAATTCAGAGCATAATTCTGAGGCAGCACCTCCCATACCACCCTTTCTGGTTTGTCCTGCTCTCTCTAAACCAGCACTACATTTGGCATGGGAGAGACATCATTTTCCATCCCTATGTTGCAGGATCACCCTTTCTGAGGCACACAGGGACAGCTCTGTGCTGCCAGCAGAGCATGCTGTAGCCCAGCTTTCAAGCCTCACTGCATCCATATGCTTCCAATGATCAGGGTGATTTTTCCCCTGGTTTCTGCATGGCTATGACTTGTAGCTGTCTCATCCATACAACCATGGCCATATGCTCTTGGGTACCAGCAGGAGCAAGAAAGAAAAGATTACAATCTTCAGGGAACTGTGTCCATCATTATCCCAGCTGCCACCACAACAGGACAGGGCTAGGGAGCTTCCAGTTCTCCTGTTGAGACTCTCTACTCTTCTGTGACATGATGGTTTGAGCACAGATTTGTCACGCACCTCCCAGGTTGGAAATCATATTTCGAGCCATTAAATCCCCCAGTCCTATCTCCAGTAATATGTTTCATAGAAAAAAGTCTGGAAGGCCTTTTTCGCTGTGAAAATACAGTAATAAATTTGGGGTTTAAGGCTGTAAGGATCTAGAAATATGTATTCATTCATTGAGATGCTTTAAAAAGAGTACAAAGCTAAGCAAGTGAAAATAAAGTAGGCCTGATTTATACAGTAATACAGTAATACAGTAAAAGGGCTGTGCAGGAAAAAAGCAAACAATCATTTTATGTATGTTTATGCACATTAACTTTCTAAGTGATTATACAGTCTCTAACATCTAGATTTTCACGGGGTTTTGCAATGCTTCAAAGGAACATAGCTGCAAATAGACAAGTATCAGTTTAATTTCTTTCATTTCAGCAACAGCAAATGCACATTTTTGCTTTCAGATGCTGCCTCTTCTGTCAGTAGTACTTACACTTTTGTCTGCTTTTCTGCTGATAAAATTCCACTGATGTCAACTACAGCAAACCTTCATGCCTGCTAAATGTGTGAACAAGAAGGGAATAAGGGCCACACTAAGCAAACAAAAGTCAATCATCAAGGAATAAGTGGGGCTTTTAGCCTGCTCAAAGAAAAGGTAAGTGGAAGGGCCTTTATATAACTCTTCCTCCATGCTCAAAGGTAATATGTGGATGGTGTTATTTAAATAAAAGCGCTTTTTTTGCCTTTTTTTTTCCTTGTGTGCTCTCAGAGGAAATTATATTGAAAAGGCTAAAGCCACTGACATTTTGGTGTTGTGAAAGAGTGAGAATGTAAGCTAGAAATTAATGGAAGTGTATCCCTAAGTATATGATCCATTAAGTTGTGTTGCAACCCTGAGAAATGAAGCATAGAGTATTTTCCTAAAATCAATATCCCACTGGGGTGAAAGCAAGATTAGGGTCTTTCAATGCAACAGCCCCGTAAGTACCTAGGTATATTACGAAATACCTCTGGTTTACTTAAAGGGACTGCCCTGAGTAAGTACCAATGCAGCTGAGGACAACCCAGGATGTCTCCAGGCTGGTGTTCCCAATGCTCTGCACCTGCCAGTGCCAGCTTACTGGAGAGTAGGAATAGGACCTCCCATGCCTGGCACGAGATGGATCTGAACTGATGTTTCCAGGGCTGGTCAGCTGCAGCAGGTTTTCTTTTCAACAGGATGAAATAACGAAAATAACTCTCCTGGGGGGGTTCTTTACATTGCATACCTGAACCCTAAATACAGAGAGAAGCCAGCTTCAAAAAGTTGTTGGCACTGACAGATGTGGTTGATCAATGGTGTTTTGTTGCTACAACGGGAGCTTTAACTGAAGCTGTTTCCCCTCTGCTGGCACGGACAGCAGCAGAGGTCTCTGAGGAGCTAAGGAAGGAAGGCAAAGGAGCCTGGAGGAACTCCTTTGTGGCAGTGACTACAGACCAAGAGAAACCTCTCAGCCGTATACATCTTTTATAGCCAAAAGCTTTGCAAACATTAAAAGCAGGCAGTAAAACATTAACAGCAGTAGCTGAAAAGTCAACTCGATCCTCAAATACTCTCTTCACAGTATTCTGTCTACAGGTTCTGGGAGTGGCAGGTGAGATGAAACACATCTGAAGACAGGTGCTTCTCCATCCTTCCCTCTGCATTTGGCATACTGGGATCTAAAAAAGAGCAGAATTATGAAGCCGCAATTGCCCAGCATAAGGGCTCTGTCCCCACTGTCAGTTCAAGCAAAGACAGAATCACAGAATGGGTCAGGAAGGAACCACAGCAGGTCATCTGGTCCAACCTCCTTGCTCAAGCAGGGTCATCCCGGAGCACATGGCACAGGGATGTGTCCAGACAGTTCTGGAATATCCCCAGTGAGGGAGACTCCACACCCTCTCTGGTCAATCTGTTCCAGTGCCCAGTGCTCAGTAAAGAAGATTTTTCTGGTGTTCAGGTGGAACTTCCTGTGTATCAGTTTCTCCTCATTGCCTCTGATTACTTGGCACCACGGAGATAAGGTGTGAGCAGGGGTTTTTCCTTGCCGAGGGGCCTTGCCAAAGCCCGGGAAGCAGTTTATGCAGGTTAGTGTGCCTCAGCCTGGGATTTCCCTGGTGACCCCTGTGCTAGGCCTGCAGCAACTCTGCTGCTTCCAGTCCCTGTCCTGTGCAATGCCCTCCTGGAGCACGTGCATGTGGGTCCTGCACAGCGTGACCAGAGCTCCCAGGGTGCAGCAAACACACTCTCCCAAGCAGCGAGTGCACGAGTGCCATCTTGCTCAGGCTGCTCTAGGCTGGGCTTCAGCCTCTGCTGTAAATTGATCAGGAAGCCACAGCATCAGACTTGCAACATCAGGCCAGATGTTAGATATGATGCCATTCCCACTGCACACAACCCTGCTTTGGGGCAGCGGGCCCATCTCAGACACACCCAGAGGAGCTTCGGCCCACCCAGCTCAGGCACTGCATCCTGCTGAGGCACCTTGGCTTGGGAAGCTGGGGCTCCTCCACTGCTTTGGGCTGGTTTTTACCACTTCCACAGCGAGATCAGGCTCCTCAGCAGAAGTGAAACCCACACATGTGAACCACGCACTGACACACTCCAGTAAGTACTTCTTGGGCAGTACCGGAGTTAAGCTGAAATTAGCAGGACTCCGGTGTGACCAACAATCGTATGCAGGAAGGAGAAGAGTCAGGGTCCCTGTAATGCCACAGACTTAAACTAACTCTGTCTTTGCAGCTCTGTCACACCCTTTTTGAAGCAATGACTTTTAATTTTTCTTCTGGAGATAAAACAGATGCTTTTAATAAACAAGCAGAGCCCTTGGGTGCTGCATCTTTTTAACCAGATGACAGTGTGACCAGAAACCATCTCTCAGTGTGATAACTTTTGCCTTATCTCTAAAGTAACACATTTGCTTGATCAATCAAATATAAAAAATACAATTTAAAACAGCTGAATTTTGGATTTCTGAAATTCATTACACCTTTAGACTGTTAATCTTGTCCCCTAAGCTGCTATATAATTTTAGTTAATAACCTCCTCCTTCACCTTACCTTCTCCTTCACTTTACAGTATAGTCCCATTTCATCCCTTGCCTTTAAAAGAAATTGATTCAATTTTTTGGCTGCTGGGGAGGTGGGGGATGGGGACAGGACAACAGTGAGGAGAAGGAAAAGCTGAGTCTGTAGGGAAAACAGGATTGCTTTCATGTCTTCTTTTCTTTCTGCACATATAAAATTTAGGCAATGAGTAAACCTTCCCCATCTGTGACTATGCAGAAGTAGGTTACACTGCCTAAAGCAATTGCAATAACTCATTTGCCACTTTTACAGAACTCTCTGCTTTATTAGTTTTATGCAGATTACTTTACTTTCCAGGCATATAAAAGGTAGGTAATTGAAATCACAAAAGCATCTTAATACCTGAGCTATCCTATCATCAGTTGGATGGATCTGAAACCAGATTAATACAGTGTTAGTTCTTTCAACTGGGCAGTGACATAGTTTATGTATCACTGACTGTTCTCTGCATAAAATGGACAAGTGACAGAAGAACCTTTTTTCCTGGCAGTGTACATTCTGTAATATTTAGAAGCACAAATTTAAGACCATCTGGTCAGAAGCTACTCTCCTACTGATAAAGGCACAACGGGATAAACCTGGAATCCAAATGTTTGGAGAAGTGGCATTAGTAAAAGCAGAGAATTTTACAAACTTTCTGGATCTTCAAAGTGTTATAGAACACTTTTGGGTTTATTCATATGAAAAACTAGTGGTTTTGTGGCTTACAGGCACAGATGGAGGAACAGCTTTTACCATTTCAGCCATGATGGAATATTTCATGGTGGCTAACAAAATGCAAGAGTGAAATTAAAGACTTCTCTGTCCATGGCAGAAATAAGAATGGTGACTACCGATTTCTGGTGCAACCAGATCTCAGGATCAATCTGAACTGACTGATAGCATGCAATTCCAACACCTCAGAATATATTGCAGTATACAGTAAACCTGGGAATTCCATCTCCCGGCACTTCATCTTCGATACCTTCAAAAGGTATTCCTTCAGTCAGTCAAGCATGATATTGGTTTCCTCTTCGCTGCAGAGTGTGGCTGTAGCAGCAAGCAGTTGATCCAGTGTGCCATGAATTTCCAATTAAGATGGCAACAGAGGTCTCAGGATATGTGAAAGCTGAGTTTGGAAAAACTGTTTTCAGATTGGGCTCTTAGAATCAAGGTAAGGTGTTTGATTGTTCATATGTAACAATTGGTCAACATCAGCTGAACGTGAGCCTGCTGTGCCCAAGTGGCCAAGAGGGCCAATGGCATCCTGGCCTGGATCAGCTGGATCAGCCAGCAGGACCAGGGCAGTGATTGTCCCTCTGTACTGGGCACTGGTGAGGCCACACCTCGAGTGCTGTGTCCAGTTCTGGGCTCCTCACTACAAGAAAGACGTTGAGGTGCTGGAGTGTGTCCAGAGAAGGGCAATGGAGCTGGGAAGGGTCTGATGGAGCACAAGTCCTGTGAGTGGCAGCTGAGGGAGCTGGGGGTGTTTTTCCTGGANTTTTTAAACATTGAAATGGGCTGCCCAGGGAGGTGCTTCAATCACCATCCCTGGAGGTGTTCACGAAACAACTGGACATGGCACTCAGTGCCATGGTTTGGTTGACACGGTCAAAGGTTGGACTCGATGATCTCAGAGGTCTTTTCCAACCTAATTAATTCTGTGATTCTGTGATTGCAAGTGGATACTTGTTATCTCAGCACATTTCTAACTTTCCCAAGATCAATTGCACAACTCCTGTAATTTAAATGACAGGAAATTATTGTTTGCTGATTTCCTGCAGTTAAGACAAACAATTTGACCGGAGTCTTCCGTGAGGGCTTTTTAACTACAGCCACTAATTCTATATGTGTATTCATTAATTTTGGATTTCAAAACTTGGAGAGTCCTGTTGTCTGCAGAAAACCAAAGCACACAAACAGCTTTCTGTGCTGGTCTTTTTGTTCAGCTTCAGAATGAAATGTTGTGTGCTGTTAGCTTGGGCTTGCAAGGCTCTGAGCAGAGGCATTGCTCAAGGGAGCATGGGTTCTGCAAGCAGCTGGAGCTTGTGCTCTTTGCCTTGGTCCTTGATTAGACTCGATTCTTTAGGCAGACATGGCTCCCTGCAAATCAGCGTGTGGTGCTGGGCTGGGACTCCTGAGATAAGAATTGCCTCCTGCTGTTCCCAGCTGCCAGTTCTGGGTAAATAGAAGTGAGTTGTACTTGGGCTCTCCATCACTTACCGCACTGCAAAAGGAACTTCCAAGGCTTCATAGGCTTGATCTCACACACCAAATGGTCAGTACTAGCGACAGAAGGAGCACTAATATTGGGAAAAGGGCAACACAATGGTGCAGACCCGGCTGCAGTTGCAAGTGTGTCTGAGCAACTCTGAAAGGACCCAGGCAGTTTCCCCTCAGGTCCTGCAGGCTCAGAACAAGGGGGAGGTTGTCCAAGGAGAGTCCACGGCTGCATTTCACTGGCACCCAGCCCATCCTAACACAGTCGTAGCTTACTGGACTAGACATCAACTCCTGCAGTTCAGTTGAACCTAAAGGTGAGTGGGCAACAGTGGGGCTTTGGCAGGAGGGAAAAGGGCTGAAATTATGCTTAGCAAAGGACCACAGCCCACAGAGCACTGTTCAGCACCCTGGGGACCTGAAGGGCTACGAGAGACAAGTACAGGAAAAACAACCCTCAGGTTTATTAGTAATGTTTTTTGGCAATATTCCATGTATTAGAACAAAACGCAGACACTAGACTTAGTCCATTAAAGATCATTTGGCTTTTGTTCTCACCTTAGAATATTTCACCAAAGGGCCTGAGCTTAGTTGGAAACAAAGCACCATGTCCTGCAACTTTACGGGTCAGATCACTGCTTGGGCTGACGCTAATTCTCTGTCAGCTGCAGCAATGCCTGTCACCCCAGGGCATGCTCTCCTGCTGGGCGGCAGCTTATGAGAGCAGCTGTGGAGCAAGTGGGAAGACCTCTTAACTTTCTGTATAAACCTGGAAGCAAGTTATTATCTGAGAACCAAACATCTCCAAAAGGACAAAGACTTTCAGATATTTTCAAATGGCACTTCAGGGACTCTGGCTCATTTTCAATGTTAATAATCTGATATAGCTGTAATTTTTTTTTAATACCCAAGAAAAAATTACAGCATATAAAAGACCATGAGGTTATATTTTAGTTTTCTAGAAGCTGAGATAGTCATATTAATATATTATGAAGGCATTGTAGCAAGAGTGCTAAGATTTTAATGATAAAACATCAGGGTCAGCAGAAAATATATATCATCATCTGCAAATTCATTTTAGATATAATAAACTAGCATAGCATAAGAGATCTGTCACATCTTAAATAGGATAAATGTTATTTATACTTTATGCTGCAACATTTTATCTTCTGAAGAAGTAGGGAGGTACAGCAGGATTCAGTACTTCATCATGCGGCATCTGCAAATGTGCAGAGCGGCCACAGCAGCTCATCCAACAGCAACAGTCCAGGGCTGCAGGAATTGCAATGTGTGGGAATGCTGGAGGCCAGCTGAGGAAGGAAGCCATGCTCACCTGCCCCACACAGAGCCAGATGGGCCCTGCTGAAGGGGTGCAGGTGGGAAAGGGGTTATAACAAGGCGAGCAGGCAGCGAGTGAGCTGTGAGGTGTCAAGGAGCTTTGGCCAGCCTGGAGTCACTCGACCTGGCCGTGAGTGGCAGCTTGGGTTTCTCAGCAAGGGAAATGTGATGGTCAGGTGCAGCTGGTGGCAAGCAGAGGAGGGGGAAAGCTTGTGGCAGTGAGTGGTTTCCTTTGGGAGTGAGCTCTGGTGCTTGTAGGGGTGGCTACGCAGGGTGCAGCAGTCCCGACAGAGCCCAGGGAATGGCACGAATCCGTGGTCCAGCACCAGCAGGATGTTGGGCACAGGTCTGCCCTTGGTTGACTAAAACTTACTGACTTAAACCAAGGTCAGAAATGCTGCTTGCAGGAAAGGCTTCTTAAGCTATTAATTTGCTGATGACTTTGTGAACTGTTGAACAAAAGAGCAGTGTTTCTCTGAAGGTGTGATACGCTTAGATGGAACCTGCTACATTTTATGTTGGCCCTGTCTGCTCAGAAATGCTTTTGACAGTAGATCACAGCAGTGTTCTTGTGCAGTACTAGCAGGTAAATGTCAGGAGGGGATCTTTGAAATGCATGTAACATCAAGAAAGTGGGGAGAATGTGGAAGGAATACAATTTATTATCTAACTTCTGAATTATTCTTAATGTTTCAAATCTGGCAGCAGCAGTTGTATGCGCTAAACGCCTGGTAAGGAATTGCACGGTGCTCCACAGGAACTGTGGATGCTTTGGCAAACAAAAGCCCCAAGGTTAAGCTCTGCATAATGCTTTCTTGGCTGCACAGCCAGGCTTAAGAGGAGGGTGCTGAAAAAGGCAACTGTGAGCATATGGTGTTGTCCTCTGCATATCCTTCCTTCAAAGCGCCTGGTACAGCTTTGTTGTTCAGCTCTAGATAGGGGAACATCTTTACTGAACTTCCTACAACTTTTTCTCGCTTAAATCTGTGCTCAATAATTTTTTTTTTAATAAGGTAAAAATTGTAATAATGAGTTCTGTACAAGCTTGTGCACACATTCTGTTATTCCTGAGGAAGAAGCAGAGTGCAAATACTTTCTCATGGGATGCAGCTTTGCAGTAGTTGTTTTTCCAGACAGGATGCATTTGGGTTTCTGCAGGCTTCCAAAGTAGTCTAATGAAAGGTCATGTTTCAGTTGTTACCACCTTGAGCTAGCACACCCTGTGAATTGGTGTTGACATCCAGGGTGAGGTCTTTGCACACCTCTCCTGATGGTGGGAATATCTCAAAGGGGCTCATCCTTGTCTCTGCTATCAAAATAAGGTGCTGAATTTAAATCAGACTGGAGGCATCCCAAAGGTTTATGTGCCTGACTAGCAGGGAATCACTTTCAAAATGATCAACCTCTTTCTCTATGCCAAAAATAAAACAGTAGGAACAGCAACAGGCAACTATAGCAGTAAAGTACTTGTATTACCTGTTAAAGAAATTGTGGGGGCTTGGCATTCTAACACTTTAATAAATTTTTTTTTTAAAAAAAACTTTGTGGTTTTGTAATGTGAAAATCTACAACAGATGTGATGTAACATCAAGATGAAGTGAAAACATTACTTGGGCCCTGAGGCGCTCAGTATTTCTCATTTCAGAAGGAAACTAAAGTGAATTTCAAATTACAGTTAAGTTTGGGGAACGCTGTGGGAGAATCACACGCTGCAGAAGCGAGGTTTAAAAGAATGCAGCAAACACTTTAGCATACTTTAGTGTTAGAAAATGGTAGAAGTAGGGATAGCTACAACAGGCTTTCTCAGGCTTTGCAGTTGTTTCTCAGCAAACCTCCTTATCTGTAGTAATTTAATTTGGTGAGACACAGAAATGCAATTTATTTTTCCCCCTTCCATATTGAAGTATAGGCTTGTGAACCTACTGTTTGTTTAGCAAAGGGGAACCAGTGGCTTTTCCATGGATTATTCTTCAAATCTGTGACACTGTCTTGCTGGTTTTCCTCTATCCTGCTTATGGAAGCTAAAAACTAGGCCCTGCTTTGAATTTCCCATGTGTGGTAGCCAATTACAGCACATACAATCTTAATAAAGGAGTGTCATTAGTTATTTTCTGGAGCTTCATTGGTAGGAAATGGAGAGTCCAAGCTCCAGAGGGCTGCTGCCAACTGGACTATTCAGGCTGTGATTTTGTCAACTACTGTGTTTTCTATTTATGTACCTACAAAGAAGAGATGATAAAATTTGTCTGTCCCAAGTGCTTTGAGCTTTTAGCAAATATTTATTAATTATATGAAGACTTTCGGGAGATTACAGTAATTGCATTTCTGCATCTTGTAGAATCTTATCTCTTCCTGCTTTAAGCAGCTTCATCTTTCAGTCTTCAGAGCACTTTCCAGTGGCACTGTTAAAATTTAGAATAAATATTTTCATGCTAATGGTTAACATATTAACCTCATGTTAAAGCTTTGCTTCATCTTCCCCACTTCCGCTTATGCTCCTGTTGTGTTCCATAACACCTCCTGACATTTACGATGAACTGTAGATACTGAAGATTACTGAATTGTTCCCACTCGTATAAATGGGAACTTTGCCATTGGCTCCTCTGGAAACAGGATCAGGACATGGACAGATGCATGTAATGTCTTGTAAGACATGCCAATATCTTTCTACCTGAACAAATAGGACTCTGAGCACTTCTAAGTTTGTCCTCTAGCTCTCTGTGACACGTCTGCTACTACTTTTTCAGCTGCTCAATACCTTATAATGATCTTCACATTAATTTTCTGGAAAGAAAACCAGCAATACTGGATTGATCAAAAGACTCCCAGTCACAGGTGCTAAATTACACCTGAGTACAAAGGAAAATGCATTAAATCTACAGGAGCACCCAATGAATTCATAATGAGCTGGTGTTGTCATCATAATTAATAAACAAATGCAAGAAAAGAGCTTACAGAGGTGGCCAGAGCTTTTTTTTTAGGTTCTACAAGCACAATAAATGTTTCTGTGATTTTAATTCAAGTCCTACTTAAGCTTTGTTTAAATGGTCATCACAGAGGTGAAAAAACCTAAAGTTAAGATTTTATCAAGGTCTTGGTTTCCTAGAGTGCATGTAACTCATGGGTATTCCTGGTTACATGTTAGAACTGCCCCTCTCTCAAATCAGAACTTCCTTTAACCAGGGACAGGATTTTCAAAGAAAATGTACAGCAATGAAGAAAAATGGAGCCAATATGATTTTGTCCCTGACTTGTTTTTCAATGAAGTCAGAATACATGTCCAGTTTCTGTTCCATCCTGTTCCTGCAATTTCCCTTAAGATAACCAAAATTATGTACTTTCTCTGAAAGCGAGCTCTGAAGGCATAGCCCAAACAGAGCACCTGCTTTTAGCTGTACTGGATAAACAGAGGAAATGCAACACATCGCATACTATCTGGCCTGTGCTGCCACAGATTGACATGTTTGTCTGTTCCAGCCTGAATCCACCAGATTACTTTAAAGCAGCTTAAACTTGCCTGTTTTGACCCCTGGAAGGCCAGGCACTGCAGGGCTAATTCCTGATCCCCGTTTCCACACAGGCTGACAGCACAGGCATTTTCAGTGGTCTGAACAGCAGCACAAAAGAAAAGCAAATTAATGTCCACTGAGTAGTGACCTTGCTAAATTACAGCAGCTACCTTGAGCATCTGCTGCAGGCACTGCTGTGGCCCTCATTTCCAGTGTGCCATAGTAACACACACTAGCTCTGGAGTATTGATCAGTGCAAGGGCACTTCAATGAGAAAATGAGTAATTCTTTTCTCTGATTATGATGATTAATTCTGTTATGTCAGCAGCCTTTGGCACAGCCAGTGACAGCAGCAGATTTCAGAGGGGAAAAACCTAATTCAAGAGCCAAGAACCTTAAAGACGGGTTTTGTGTGGTTGAGTAATAATATTAATAAATGACACACAAGCAGCTATAATTTTGCATATATGCAGAAACACATGTACTTTCTTCAGTTCTGTACAGGACTTGGTATTGATGTATAAGTGTTTTGCATTTGAAGCATCAGCCAAGATTAAAAAACTGGCATTGTTGCTGGAATTGACCAGCCACAGATGGACTCACTGTGGAAGTTTTTGGACCACATGAAGCTGAGCAGAAATTCTCTCACAGGTGCCAATTTCACAAATAAATAATCAGTGTTGGACTGGCAGGCATCCCGCTTCCATCGCTTCAAGTTTGGTTATGCAAAAGACTAATCAAGACATCTCTCAGGTACATCATTTAAGACAGGCTTTTGCACATCATATTGGATGTTTCAATGTTTGAAGGGGGCTTGGCTTTCAGACAGTGCATTAACTTGTTTCCTCTCCTGTTCTGAAGGCATGCACTGACCAGTTGTGCCCCTTTCTCCTACAGAGTTTGTCCCTCAGCTGCCATAACCAAATTGTGCTCTTTGGCAGTGTGTTTTTGTCCTGGATTGATCCCAGCTCTTGTATTTCATCCATTTGGTAGGAGATGTGTTTAGGAGGGAAGTATCAAGACCAGGTTTTCCAATCCTGTTTTGCTAGGAAACGTTCATTTGGCAATCCTAACATCATTAAAAATGATTCTCAACAGGGTATACTCTGAAAGAGGAGCGAAACCACAGAAGCAGGTAATGATATAATCAGTTCAGGTATTTGACAGATAACAAAAAGGGCTCTCTTGCATTAAAGCATGACATTTAGAAAGCTGGAGCAACACTTTAGGTGGCTGCCCTTGTATCGTGATCTGTCTACTGTAAAACATCCCCTACAGAGGGAAAATAAATGCCATCACTTAGATCTGTAGACTGGTAATTAACATGTTCACTTTCAAATCAGAACCACTGCAAACACTTCTGCAGGTGTCACCTCCTCAGCTCAGATGTGCTGATCACTTGCCCTGCACTGGCAGGCTTGCACAGAACAGTATTTGGAGCCAGCATTTTGAACCCCCCATGTTTTGTCACCTTCTCAGTTCATATACAGCGTTGTTTCCTATCAATTTTTTTTTATCATATGCAAGGAAAAGAGTTGAAGGCTAGGCACAGAAGAAACCAGTCTCCTTTTGACCTAATGGGAAACTGCCTTACAGATTTTTGTGGCAGAGAGAATACCAACATTTTATTTCCATAGAAGTTTTACAAGAGCATCTGGGGTGCTCTTACAGTGCCTATATATAGCCCCACCAATTAATACCTAATAATAAAAATGCTGAAAAGGTGATGTGCAAATACACAGAGAACTACACTGATCTGCCATACTGACATAAACAAGGAAGTCATTTCAGTGTCAATTTACACTTTGTATTACAACCTGCTTTCCAACTAATCAAGGGAGATCAATATTTATGACAGTTCATTAGAGAATGCAGTTGACTTTTATTGTGCAGACCAAAAAAAATGCAGTCACCAACCCACCACTCTATTAATGTATGAAATCAGTTAACAAAATTATTGTAAAAAATAACTTAATTTCTGATGGGCAAAGGGAAACAAGTTCTACAGCTTTCCCACATTCCTGTGTTGATAAGAGAAAATGGCATCGAACCATTATACTCAGTAACTCAAGGACAAAACAATTCTGTTGTTTAGGAGAATAAAGATATCCTGATTTTCTCCCCCAGTCCCAAACCCAACATCAGTTCATCTACAGGAAAAATTACTGCAAAAGTCCCACAGTCTTTACTCTCTAATTCTGATATGTAAGTACCTGATAGAGCTATCCTACTGGCATGTACACAACTCAGTGAAGCATTGCTTGGCTCCTTCCAAATGTTTTTAGCTTGCCAGCATACTAAGCTTAATCTTCTGATTCTTCATAATGTGCATACCCACTAGCATAGGTCCTTCCTAAATTCAAATTGCTGAATACATCCGTGGCCTCAGAATCTGAATCCTTCCCTCGCTCGTCATTGTCATCTTCATCATCACCTTCTGCTTCATACTCATCATATTCATCCTCACGGTCACCTGCATCCCCAGTCTTGCTGGAGGAAAGGTTTTTCCAGTAGGCATCATAACCAGAAGCTCCATCTGCATCTTCTCCTCCAGTCTGTCGGCCAAACTTCAAGGAGCGTGCTGCAGGCGAAGAAAAATCATCATGTTCCCACCAACTAAACATTTCATTTCTATCTTTTTTTCACTACTTGAAGAGTAGTTTAAATGGCAATTATTTTTCATTTTTTCCACACATAAAATCTCAAATTAAACAAAAGCTTTCACTCTCTTGGAATCAATTAATGGTTAAGAATGAGACTGCTCAATTCCAGAACTCAGAAACACAAAGTTTTTCTCAAAACAAATGAAGCAAAACTGTGCAAAACAATCGAACATAACCAGACTTTACTCAGTGCTCCTGGGCAGAAATTAGTCACTTGTACAGCTTGTTAGCTAGAGAAAGTGGCTTACTTGACATGCTCAGATCCTTTGTCTGCTGAGTTTCATGGCCACATTTAGGGCAAGGAGGCTTTTTTCCTTTTTCCTGCTTGAAAACCTTACTTCGCACATGATCGTCACAAAAACAAGCCTGTGTGTTGAAAGGAAAATACAAAGGCCAAATGTTTTAATCACAGAAGCACATTCTTCAGCAAGAAGCAAGCAAAAATGTGTCTAACAGCAGCAGGGTTTTCTGGCTGGGATTAAAATTTAATGAGGTCTCTCTTGCAGTGGACGTGGGGTCTGTGCACAGAGGAACCACTCTGTGTTCAGTGTGGTTCCAAGGTTTCTGGGGAAGAGGCTGGATAAAAGTGCCAATAAACAAGCAGAGAAAGTAACGCACTCCAGGGCTGGATTGCAGTGCTGCCCACAAGGAGCCTGGCAAACTTGGGTTTGTGTTGACAAGCTTTAATAAACATAATGAGATGTATGCCAGAACATAACTATGCAGGGGCCTGAAGGCAAGAATTAGAGATGAGAAGTTCACATGCTGAGCACCAGGGTGCAGTGAAAATACCTGGAAAAAGGAACGATTTGGAATAGGCCATGGATGTCATGGCAGAGTGCAGGGCAAACATATGGAGAGTAAGAAGAGTAAGAGCAGGCAATGAACCAGCACCTGGAGAAATCTGGGCAATGCTGATGATGAAGCAGGTGGAACTTTTTATACAAAATTACTTCAGCATGTGTAAAACCATAAGCCTGATGTCGACAAATCGGCCTATTCATGTGTAAAACTGGATTAGCTGTGGAGATTATTCCTTTGGATGCAGAGATTTCTAGTCAGATCATCACCTGACTGTTTAAAAGAACAACTTTTCTAACTGTTGTAGTTCCACACTGAATCAAAGCATATTCCAAAGCCTTGGATTCTGTTCAAGACCAAGAATTTATTTTGTTGTTTTGGTTTTTTTTAAAGCCCCAACATGGTGCAGGCCCAACTTAAACTAAGAGGCCTGGGCAAGATCACCTCACAATGTCTTGTGGTTAACAGGCAAGCACAGATAAAAGACCTCTTGTCCCCCACAGGTCTGACCCCAGGCTACAGAAACTAATACAGAAGTATGAATTTCCTTTTAATCATGGAGAGGAAGACATGACAAGGCCTGATGCCAGATTTGGAGGCCAAGGAGAACGAGCCTAAAATCAGCTCCTCACAACTGTCTTTACTCTTTACCTTACAACGCAGGCAGGAATGCTGCCCCAGCCTGTTACAGGAGACACCTGTTGAAGAAAAGCAGTATGACAAATTCAGAACTTGGAAACTGCAGACCTGTCATGTTTTCAAAACCTTGTAAAAGTATGCAATACCATAACTGAGGCATTTCTTCTTAATTCCCTGACACAACTGCACTCTGGCAGTGAATCAGTCATTTTACCTCACAGTACCATTTTACTAGATTTTTTTCAACTCTAAACCTCACTTTGACACAAAAAATGAAATTTCAAGAGGGGAAAAACGTTTAACTATTTCTTGAGCTTCCAAACTTTTAAAACCTGAAGTTTCAGAACCAATTTGGTATTAAGGTTTCATCTTGCTTTTCCTCTTCTCACAACATTCAAAAGAAGGCATGCTAGAGATGTAAGAACACTTAAAGCTTGCAAACTTCTAAGCCTAGAAAAGTTGTTACATTTTGTATTTTCTGTCATATCCTATGGAAATATACTTGACTGCACAAAACTTCGTAAGAGAGTCTACCTGTGTTAAAGAACTGGAGCTGGCACACAAGCTGTAAAGAGCAGAATCAGTGCCCAAAATTTAACTTGTCTTGACCTTCAAATTGTTTTTATTATTCCACTAGAGGGAGTACAGTAAAGGCAAACACTCAGGAACTGGCAGCAACGCCAAGTTTGGTGAATAGTTACTCCTCAAGAAGCAGTAATATGTACTTTACCAGTTTCTGTGTGAGTATTTATTCCTTTCCTCCTTGTCTAACCCCTGTGACAGCAAAGTTTTTGAATCTGAAGTAATAAATATTGTGAGTTCTCCACATGAGCAGAACAGACATGGGATTTAGAGCTCTGATGTGTTTAAAGATAGAAGTGGAAATGCTGACGGCATATATATTCATGATTTTTTGAATATCTGCACTTCAAAAAACCTCTCTCAGATAGCGATGGAAAGTAACAGTATCTCCTTCACAGCCAGAATGGATTTAGACTATAATTGCATCACTACATTTAAAGTCCATGTATTCTGTAAAAGTACAGGTTTTATAATCTCGTTACCACCACTGACAAAAATCTTGTCTCTACCAAGTCTGCGCTGTGCCACAAAACACCGAACACAGTGAAAACCCTCAAAAAAACTCTCTATTCAGGGTGTGATATCACATATGTGAATTGAGAGCTTCCAACAATCATTGAAAAAACATTCTTGTGGAACAGCTGTTGCTGCTTCAATATTGCTATGCAGGAAGATATTCTGGCAGAACACATCAAGGGAAGCTAAGCAAGGTTTAAAAAACAGCTGGCTGGGAACAAAAGTATGGGAGATCAAAAGGAGATAAGAGATGCCTAAAGACACCAATTATAACACTGAAATCACAAATACTCTGGACGAGGAGAAATCAATTAGGACAAGAGATTAGTCAGTTCAAAGGAAAACAGCCTTATGATAAAGAGCACCTCGAATTTCTACAATAAGGACTGAAAATGTTGCAATAGTCAAAGTACATGCATACAAGTTTTGGGAAGGACAAACAAATGCTTGTCTTGCAATAAATCAAATCGTAGTTAATGGTGGGTAGGCAAGAAATACTGCTAGAAGAATTTAGTTACTTCAAATATGCATAGTCTTGTCTTGTTTTGTTTTGTTGTTATTGTTTTTTTAACTTCCCTTGAAGTTTCCCTGTTTCAGCCAGAGATGAGTAGTGGGTGAGCAAAGTCGGGCATAGCCATCATGTCTTTTTACAAATACCAGTTTCAGTTTTGTCCAGACAATTAATCAAAGTTCAAAAGGACATACAGTCTTCAGCTACCTGTTCTTTACTCAGAAAGAGTGAATATGTATCAGCATTTGATACATTACTGATACACATGTCCACAGTCCACTGGTCCTATTTTTGTCACTTCCTTCTGTGCTCACCCTGTCTCACTGAGTCAGATGATGACTGAGTCACAGCTTTCCTCAGGACTTGAGCAGCTGCTAACCTTTCACCAGCATACAGGCCTTCCACAGCAACGTGGGAAAGTTTATCCAGATTAAGACAGGTGGAATTGTTTAGGGCAGCTTTTTTCCAGGAGGAACAGGTACCTAGAACTAGCTCATCATTGGGTCAGAAAGGTGGAAGACAGCTCCTTCTGCCTGCAGAGCTTTGTGGAGTGAAAAAGCAGCATCAGCAGTTCCCAGTTGTTTTGCTGCAGTCCTGGCCACTGCCAACACTGCAACTTTGGAGAATGCTGGCTCCTGCAAGGGCAGCTTCCCATGGGAGGCCTGTAAGAGCCTGGAAGGAAAACAACTGCCATGTATGCTCTGGCATGGAGGAAGGTCCATGAAAGAGAAAAAAGTTCTAGTCTGGATAACTGGATACCAAAAGCCAGTATATAGGAAACAGGCCCTTCCCTCCAGTGGTGACAAAATCTACTTGGGAAAGGTGATGGAGAGTATTCTGAAGCACAGAGGAAGCAAGTGGAGAGTCTGCTTGGCTGTGGTGAAAGGGACTATGAACAACTAACTTACATTTAAATGTTTCTGCTTCCAGAACTTGGCAGCTGGCTTGATGTTCAAACTGATCATCTTCACAGAGGAAATCATGGCAAAAAGAGCAGGCAAATATTCTACCTCCTGAAAGATTCATCAAGGCAAAATAATCAACAAAGGGCACAGGCATCAAGTCCTGCTCTGCAAACAATTTAGGCAGTAGTTTTGACTGAAGAGCAGTTCCCCCTTCTGTCACAAATGCTTCAAAGTCCTAAATTAGACACTGCCATCCATCTTTATATTGTAGGATAGGAGGTATTTTTCAGTGTAAGACAGCATAACTATAAAGCAAGTATTACTTCTAGTACTTTTCTTCATTTTGACTGTAGCATTAGGTATTTTTCTTAAATCAGATGACATTTTCATCAAGTCTTCTCCCCTCACCTCTGATACACACTTGCAAAAAACACTTTAAAGGATTCCACAAATGGAGACCAGTATGGTTTCCTAAGCAACTGGGAATCCAAATACCTGTGCTAGTGCAGAAAAATGGAGTGAGAATGGCAGAAAACTGTGTTGGCAATTTGATGCAGTGCTTAATTATGTGAATAATTCAGCTGATAGAACCATTAAAATTTAGATTACAAAATCATCCCTGAGCTGAGCACTGTATGTTCTTGAGCAGGTCATTTACTTTCCCCACTGCATCATGTCTATTTTTAAAATGGGGAGAATCCTTGCTTTGAACAAACATACTGCAAGGACTAATCAAGGAAGACTAAAAAGGCTACGTTAAGAATATAGGTGCACTAACTTAAGCAATGCAAGGAAAGAAGTGTAATTTATATTTTCTTGTTTTTAAATGTGAACAACCTACCATGGTCCCAGACACTTCTTTCACACTCAATGCATTCTGCGTCTGCCAGAGGGCACATACACGCATGGGTGCTGAGACACTTCCTCCCATGACACACCCAGGCTTCACAGAAATCACAGATTGCACCCTGCAATCACAGCAAGATATCATCTCAGGACTTCTGCAATACCAAGAGAGAGACTTATCCCACAATCTTCAATAATGTATCCTAGTATGCATTCTCTCAGTTGGCTTGTTTTGGTTGAGTGAGAGAGTATTGAACCAAACCTGTGTTCTGACCAAGCTGCTCCACAGTTCATGTTTGTTTGTTATTCATTTCTGCAGGATTAAGTACGATGCAAAATAATTTGGTTATCTGTCTCAATTCTGGTTTTTACATTTCTTATTGCACATTTTGCACATGGAAAATTGTGTTCTCCAGTTGAAATCTGAGATCCATAAACGATAACAATGTTCTGACAAAAATGAAATTTCAAAGAAGACCTGAAAAATGCCTCTGGACTCTTACAGCTGAAATCACTCATTTGGATTTTAAACTCTGCTATATTAGAGCACAAGCTCTGCAGAGAGCAAAGATCAAATAACTCATTAGAAATAAGTTAGACTCCTTAACTTTTATTTTGATTAAATTACAAGATCTCCATATCAGCTATCCTTAACTGTAGCATTTAAGAATCCTTCTCAGCCCATAGGTAACTGATTACCGTGAGCATTACATGCACACAAAGCTAAGGAACCAGTGATGAATCCTAATTTAATTGTCAATGCATTTACTCTTGCATCAGTGAACGCATGGGATGAGTTCAGGAATGCCAGCGTGTAAAGGCTGGCTGTGTTACTGAGAACAGCGGACGGCCAGCTGCAGGCAGAAACAGGACAGAGGTTTAGTCCATTTAATCCAGAGGCTGTGACATCTCACACCTTGCTTTCCAGAATGCAGACACTAACTTGTATGGGGGTGCTGCCGCCTGTGCCCCACCCGCGCCCCCGCCACAGCCAGCCGGCCGGCGGAGGAACACCAAGCGGCAAAGTAGTTCCCGAGCCTGTCACAGGCTTGGTTACGCGCCCAGGGGGTCTCAAGACCCCAGCTTCCAGAGGTTTCTGAATATCAACAATCCTGTCCATCAAACTGTTCCCCCGCCTGGTGCAGAGACCATTGGTTGTATGTACCCCGATTCCTCCCCCCTGTTTGCTTCCCATTGGCGTGCGCCGTATCCCCCCTCCCCTCCCCGCGAGTCCATAAAAACCCCATGCCTGTCCAGATATTCGGTTTTTTCTCCATCCTCCATGACCTTTCAATAAAGGCCCTCCCGTGGACGGCAAGGGGAAATCTCCCCCCGTGTCTCCTTTGTCTTGGGGGTCTGTGGGACTACGATACCGCCGAGCGTGAGCCAAGCCCGCTCCGAGCGAGCACGAGGCTTGCGCGGTATCGATCCCCGGCGGCAGAACGGAGCTCGCACCGCGTGTTTCTGAAGCTCGCGGAAACACGCGAGGCGCGGTGCCGGCACACAGAGCGAGCGCCGTCCCTACGGCACTCGGTCCTGGCGGCAGGAGCGGCGCTGAAGCTGCGATCCCGGATCGCGCGCCCTGATCTCACGCTTCTGGCGAACGGCGCGGCGCCGCGCGGTCCGAGGTTCCGTCCGACTGCAAGGCGCAGCGCGCGCGCGAGCGGAGCGCGTGGGAACGGCGTGAGAGCTCGGAAACCACCAAAAAACAACAAACTTGTCCTCCTAAGAACAAAACTTCAAAGGTCTGAAGCTATGATTATGTCTAATTAAGAGCCCAAATGAGGGGTTTTGTTCATTGAAATTCCCCCCTAATGGAACAGATTCCTCTCTGTGATGCTGATGATCTCTGCAGTACTAAGACAACAGTAACAAAAGTCTGCAGGTTTCTGCAGAATAATCCAACACTTTAATGAAGGCTGAGAATTGTCTATGGGGCATGTAAGGGTCCAGTGCTGATCATGCATATGCTTAGGGCCTGCCACCAACACAGATCCCTTAGCATCCAGGACATGTGTTGGAGATGGCAGGAGCAGAATCCAAAATGGAAAATTTTGGGGATTTCAGTATAAGGGAAAAATCAGTTTGTTACAGAAAAATGAGGAAAAAGCCAAACTTGGCATGGTACATGCTATCATTCCATTAATCTGTTTCATCTTTTTTCCAGGAAGATTTGCACAGAACATCCTCATAGTGCAAAAAAGGCTGTAATTTTGTATACATACCACCATAGCTAGTCCAGTACTGTACACACCCGCATGTTTTATAACACAGTCTGAAGACTTCATCATGCATTTGGTTTTTCCTGTTTAAAATAAAAAGGCAAACAACCATAAGAAAACTACATAAAAATACAAAAACAATAGAATGCATGTTCATGTAAGAACAGGACTTCAACTAAATGCCTGTGCTTAACCATAAACCTAGGTAAAAATAACACAAACAAAGATGTTTGTAATATTGCTGCATTCTGCAATCCACCTTCACACCTCCCTTAGATTAAATTAATTAGTGTCTATTTTCAGTCAAATCTCTTGCCCCTGTACTGAGATAGTAAGACAATGTGTTGGTCTTGCTCTGTGTTTTGAGGCACTGGCAAAAATTTCAAATGTCAAAATAAAGAACAAAACTAAGGTCAAAGTCCAGCAGTGACACCATAAAGAGCTGTGTTTGAAACTGCTGCTAGTTGTGTCCCACCATAAAAGCACCTGGGCTGGGCAGTGAGAGGTGGTGGGGACATTACTGGGTGTGGAGCACTGGAACAGAGCTACCCTGCTCCCATCCCTCATGGGCTCCTCTAAGAAAGATGCTGTTGGTTTATAGTCCCCAATGCTTGATTAAGCATCAAACAGCTCTAATAGTCTTTGTTTGGAAAACCCTGGGTCTCAGTATAGTATGGTTGTTGATAGGAATGTTTTTCCTCTAGAAACATACTCCAGATTAAGATAAATTCAACACAGATATGACCCATAAGATAGAGAGCATGTTTTTAGTACTTCATTGCATGGTGACAGAAGGGAGACTTACGAAGACACACTGCCACTGCACACTAACAGCCTGGCTTTCAGAAATGCTCAGTATCTGTGGGTCACAACAAAGGCACTGGAAGCTGCACGTCAGCAGCTCTGAGAGTCAAACTCCAAAACAGACAAATTGCTTAATGACAAACTGAAAATCTACAATGATGTGTTGAAACAGTGGAACAAAATTCACCTCACTATGAAATTAATATCCTGCAAGCAAGCAGCTGTTTACAAAAAGGGGCATTTTAGCCTGATTCAGAGCAGTTCTGTCACTAGTCCTCCTCCTCTTCTAATTTCAAAGTATCAGCCCTCTAGCCCACATAAATAACAATATTGCATATTACGTTACAACCCATGCAGGGTGAATAATATATTGTTGCTTTAATTGATATTGAATTGATCAGAAATTATATAATCCCTAAAAATGCAGTATTTATTGGTGCCTTGCTAGCAGTCAGAGCATATTTAGTTTTGCTGCTGTTATGAAACAGTGCTCCACATGGTCAATCTACGGAAACAGTCAGATTTCTCAAACCTAAAAGGAAGTGAGACAAATTTTTCCAAAGAAGACAAGCCGTGATCCAGGCTTGATAACTTCTGGGGGTTAGGGGCATATACACTGATCAAACACATATATACTGATCAAAGATCACTTCTCAAGGAGGATATTCACAGCAGATTCAAAAGAACCTGCTCCACATCACAGAGGTACTTTAAGATAAAGCTACTGTAACACAGGTACTGCAAGACAGTGGCCACAAACAGGACCAAGGACAGCTTGTTTTCATTCATTATTTCTACTCACCACATTGTGCACAAATGGGCAATTTCTGAACAGAATTACAGAAGTAACAAAAAGCTCTATTCTTCTGTCGTCTAGGCACATGGAGAGGAAAAAACAAAATGAAAGTATTAAGCTTTAAAAGAAAGCATTAAAAAAGACCTACAAAATGTCTGAATCAAATATTAAACTTCTGGTTTTAGAAGGGTAAAAATTCTTACCTTTGGCACTTATCACATTCCTAAAGAGAAGAAATAAAACACTGGTAATTATTTTCATTCTAGGTAAAATATATAGTTTACAGACCTCCACAGGGAGTTACAATTAGGATCCAAACCTTTTAATCAATATTCTCTCTGGTGCAAACATAACCTTAAATATAAAGGAAGGATAGTAGGACAAATGACATTCTAGTGGCATTACATGTAGTCAAGGTATTATCACTGGGTTTACATAATTGAAAATTAGGTCTTTTAATACAGAATACTTTAGGTTAATTTACCATTGAAGCATTACAAGGATGTTTGGCCAAGTCTATGTTGGCTCTTGAAGCCCTTATCTGCTTCTCACGTTCCCGACGGTTCTCAGCTTTCTTACGAGCACCAGTCTTTTTTTTAGGCATATTTCACTATCTGTGGGGAGAAAAATAGGTATGGAATGAATGCACACAAAACCGTGTGTAAATACATGGACACACATGACACAACCAGCACTAAATCTGGATCTTACAGTTCCTGCATTAACTGTGCTTCATCTCCATTCATTTCCTTGTCTGAAAGTTTCTTCTGAGATGTAGAATAAGGGGACAATCCACAAGGAAGAGCCATATGATGAACCACAAAGAATCTTGCGATCTGGAAAACTTTGCTGTCCTGAACTTTGTGTTTAACTATCTCTGAAGTGTTCTGCCTTAAAAAAAATGAAACCATTACATCTCTAGGTTTGTTTGTGATGGACCTCTAGTTTTGGTTTGCCTTGCCTGTTTAACAAGCATCTGTAAGGACAGTTGCAGCATCAACGGGCAGTCAATTCTAGCAGCTTCAACTTGGAAGAAAAATTAGTACCTTCATTCAAAAGGTCTTATAAACCAAAGAATCCTAACTTTTCTGAACACAGAAATATATTGTCCTGACCAGATACTAAAATTTGCTTTTGATAGCATACATAAATCAGTTTTCTTACCCTGCAGCATTTTGCACCATGTTTAAATCGTATTAGTGTCATATTTTGTAGTCAAAATTGCATTGCTGTGGTGCCTACTGGCAACTGTCATTATTCTAGAGTGTGACATTTCTGACACTGGGAGTCCAATATGAGGCTCCACGCTAATTTTCAAACCATTCAAATTCTGATTTAACAACAGAATCTAATGGTTAGTGTTTATACCTTGACTTCTTCACATTCCCTCGTAATGGAAAGCACCAAAATGACAAACTGTTTTCATGAAAAGCACTGCCCCAGTGCCTACTGAGGACACAGATTCTGAGAAATTTTAGACGCCAGCTTTCAGAAAGTCGCACTAAACTAAGTAATGACAGAACCACAATGTCAAGTCCTTTTAGGAAAGCTGCTGAGTGAATCCATGCTTTCAAACACCATCCAATAATAACAACTCCTACAGATCAATATTCTTATCATTCTTCCCCTCTGAGCTTTCATTTAAGTTGTTTGTTGTCTTCATCCTGAGTTCAAATTTTTTAAGAAACTGACCATCTTTATAATTTTTGGATTAGAGCTTAACAGTTATGATTCCAGAAATTATGACAGCATAAACCCTGTTTACCTTCAATTCCTTTCAAATCAGAGTATCACCTCTTCGGAAACCACTAATTAGTTTCCAAATGCCTCAGCAGTGTGTTCTACCTCCACTTTTGGCACATTGTTACCAAATGCTCAGGCAAGAAAGACCCAGTGGAATCTGTCTGCAGTCCAGCTTCCCTGAAGGGTGTGTGGGAAAGAAAAATGCATCTGGAGGACCTAAAATAAGAGGTTGTAGGTCCACGCCTGGTTCCCTCCTCAGCCCCAGAGGGTACAACTGTTCTGCCCTACAGAGCAGTGGAGCTCCTGAACTGGGAGCATTCTGCACAAGGGTTGTTTCTCCATTTGAAGTTTCCTACTCAGAAGTGAAATGCAGCAGAGTGCCTGGCTCACAGCAGCAGGAATGAGCATGGCACTCCAGCTTAATGGCTGATGCTGTGGCACAAGGAAGCAGAGTTCAGATAGGGGGAGGCTGTGGAGGAATGAGGTGAACAGCAGTTCAAAGGAAAAGCCCTAAAACGTGTTCCGTGAGTACTGGGTCCCCAACACTGCATTCCATTCTGTAAATTTTCACCTCCTGTTCCTCTCCTGCTGTATTATTTGTTAAGGCAACCATGGGCAAAGACCACAGATTTCCCACCACAGCTCCAAAGACTGCTGGTGGATTTTAACTAGCGGTTGTGCTATGTGAAGTGCATTAACAATGCCTGGCATCTAAGTTCTGCTGAAGTCACGGCTTCCTGTCCTTGGTGAGGTCCCAAAGACACACCCTGACTGCACCAGCAGGTTCCTGGATCTTCTGTGCTGAGCAGGACACTGCCTTGCCTCATTATCTGGTGGCACACGGCCCACCCTGCTGTCACAGACATCGTGAACAGCTGGAATGAGCTATTCACTGGGGGGCAGGGAACTGTGGGGCTACCCTTGTCAGGCCACAGATACCAACACCCAGAAGAGGCTTTCCATATTTCAAGGTTTCTTGTGCTTGACCATCAAACAGCTTCCACCCTATGTGTATTCAAAATGTGTTTCATCACTCGTAGAAAACCACAATTAAACAAANTTGATAAAAAACAAAAAAAAAAAACAAAAACAAAAAAAAACAACCGAACTGTACAAACAGTAGCTCATACTTTAAAGGCTCATGGACTGAACGCCCTAATACTGCAATAGTAGTTTTCCAGACACTGTGATGCCTATGACTTACTCCATCTTTCGGAAGTAAGGTGGCTAAAAACTGCACTGTGGGCCCGCAGCCCCCGGGAGCTGCTGTGCTGTAAGTGCCCAGGTGCGCAGGGCTTTCCTCAGGCGCCCCTCTGACCCTTTCCCTCCTCAGGATCGGCATCGTCCCGCCGGGAGCCGGACGAGACCTCCTCCGAGGCTGAGGTGAAGCGCCGACAGCAGGGCTGCTCTTCGCGTGCACACTGCCAGCATTCAGCTTTTAGCACTTTCCCTCATCTTCAGTATTTTCGCCCCCCAAACCGTGCCGCATCACGCTGCCAACCTGGATCGCCGTGCTCCGCGTTTCCCGGCACTTAGCTGTGGGGGAGCCGGACACCGCTTCGCTTGCTCGGGCACGGAAGCCAACAGGAACCCCCAGCCCAGCCCCCCTGAGGCACCGCCGCCCCTTCAGCGCCCCGGGCCCCCCCCCGCTCCCCGCCC
>VXBT01000270.1:30130-55280 GCA_013400235.1 Oriolus oriolus | reverse complement strand
CCGCCCCCGCTCCCCCCTCCCATTCCCGTCCCCGCTCCCACCTGGCTCGGGCGGCCGCGCGGAAGCCGGAAGCGGCGGTGCGCCGCAGTGCTCTGCCCGCCCGGCCCGCGCCGCCCGGCGGGAACGTTCCGGGCACGATTCTGCCCCTTTCTCCTCAGGGAATTGCGGTGTGGGCATCCAGAAAGGGCTTATACGAGCTGTTTGCGTGGGCGTTCCTGCTCAGCGGATGGTCCATCCTCAAATTTAGTTTGCTTTCGAGGCAATTGCACCTCAGCTTTCACTTGTCAAGAGACCAAATTTTGGGCATAGTAATTGCAACGATTAGTTGTGATTGTAATTGGCACCTGAAAAGTTATCTCTGAAATCTTTCATCTGTGGCTTGAGCTGTTTTTAAAACGATGTATTGAGTAATCTTAATGGTAGGAATACAATGTAGCTTAAAAAGGGAAATTATACCCATGCTATAAAAAAACCATGCACACAGCTCTGTCTCATGTGAGGTTATTCAAGTCACTGTCACAGATGGATATTGCCTAGAAAACCCTCTGTGAAGATCACTAAAAGATGTATTGTATAGATATTTAATGGAAGATGAGTGCATGGATCGCATTCCAGTGTATTTTGTGGTCTTTCACCTAGGAAGTTTGATACATATTTCATGTAAGTAATATGTGGGGCATTGCTTTGTGTGCTTTGATCACCGATTCACTCGAGTCAGGTGGCTGTGTTGCTTCACATGGTACTTGGTCATGCAATTCTTCCTGCAAGTTGGCTGCTGATCATGGAATGTGATTTTGGCTTAATGAGAGACACAGGTTTTCATGGGCCATCATTGCCTGTCCCGGAAGACACTCTTAACTTTCGTGAGGCCTCTGTTGACTCTCCCACAACAATTTGTTTGCTTGTCACACTTTTCCTTCAAGATGTGATCTTCACAGCAGGTTAGTGGGATGCACAGAAAACACCATTATTGTTTAGACACAAAAAAATCGTGGTAGTCACTTAACTGGACGCTTCTTCTTCATGAGAAAGTGTGGGGAGAAGTAATTTTTAATTACTGTCAGTATCCATGGCCACATGCTGTTTAACTAACAACCTAAGTAGAAAATACTATCTTTTCTGAGATGTTAGAGGGGGTTTTGTGTAAGTCTCACTTTTCTTAATGAATGCCAGTTATCACCAATATTATTGTATTCTGCTTGTGACCATTGTAGTCTGTTCTAGGCAGCCATGAATGCAAGAACACAATCAGGGTAAATGTTATAGCGTTGAAAACAAATACAAACAGAAAGTTTTAATCTATTTTATAATCATTAGCCTCGTCAGCTAATCTGCTCTCATGACTGAATGGAGCTGTTGAAGAAGGACTGTTATACATACACAGATGTGACTGGGCGTTTTGACATAAACTCATGAATGAAAAAGAAGGAGACATTTAGAAAAACCCTAAGGAGATATGTGGACACTAAGATTTTTATCTTAGTTTTATTTTACCCTGTGAAACAGTATCTGCCTCAAATATGTTCCAGAAACCACCCTCTAGATGGCAGGAGTTTGTCAGTTCACTCCTGAACAGTAAAACAGGGAAACATCTTATATTCAGAACAAGTAGAGTGGCCTAGGGCTGTAATACAAGTGAATTTTAAAAAAAAAAATTATATGACAGTAGCCAATTTAGAGCTTACGGCATTTCCATTAGTAGTACTGGACTAGTCTCTGGGGAGTTGCTGCAGACTTGTTTCAAAGAAAATGCAGAAAGTAACGAGAGTCACCTCGTTTTTAGAGGTGTTTTCAGTTACCTTTGTGAGAGAAGCAGTGGAAGGACAGTGAGTGTGTCTCTGAACTGTTATCTTTCCATATTACCTTACAGAGGATCAGAGCTGTCATGTCTGTGCTTAATGCCTACTGTCTGGCTGGCCGAGATAACAGGACAAGACTCTGTGAGGGCTGCCCTACACTGCCAGAAAAAGGTATTTGTCTAGTCAAGAGCTTTCAAGACAGCACATTTATTGGTGACTGTCTTAACCCTAAGCTGAGCTACCTGCAGAGGACACTAGAGAGAAAAGTGAAAGTCACTTCTGTAAACTACATGATGCAATGACAGCAGAGCTATTGGTCTTCCCACGCTAAAGGCATAACCCTGCAGCAGCATGCACTGGTTTTCTCTTCTGATCCACTCTGCTGTGTCATCATGCATCTCATAAAGTTAGTTTTGCCTATACAAAGGGCCAGAGGATGCCAATAAATCAGAATTTCTCAAAAATATATGGCTGTCCGGGGTACAGAACAATGAAATTTTGAGCAATATCTTTCCACCTTGCTCTCTTTTTTGTTCACCTTTCAGAGTCATGTGGCAAGGCAGAGCGGTGGAACTACGGATTACATACTGATTGCTGGTCAGATACATGTTTTTAAGGCAGTAAATTCATATTTCAAATGGGAATAATTCAGCAAAAGAGTGTTGCAAACAGTCCTCTGAGGGAAGGCGGGCTTGCTTTTACCAGTGGCAAAGCTGAGTAGTGGCATTGCAGCACCATGTACCAGCTCACATGGACACTGACCATCTTCAGAGTTGTTGTGCTCACTTCTTCCTCTGCTCATCTCATAAAAGTTCTTCCTTTGCTGTGAGGGCACGTTTCAGGAATGGACATTTATTTACTCCTTCAACTATTTACATAATAACAAAGGATTCATGCCTTCTCACTTCTACCACTGAAAATTATTGAGATCAGAAAGGAAAATCAGGAAATTAGGTGTGTGCACAGCCTCTATCAGAATGGCAATATTCTGGGGCAGATAAGACCTTCATATGCAGTGACACTGGACTATGCTGGATGACAATGAAATATTTTTACGGCCTTTTGCTGTGATGTATCTTTAAAGATACAAGGAAGCATATTATCTCTCAACTTGAAATAAATACTGACCTGAGTTGCTGCCATTTACTTTTAACTGAATGAACTGAAATTTCTTTTTCTCTAAATAATATGCTCGTTCTGATCTAATTAAGCCTCTATTACCTACCTGCCTATTACCATAATTATCTTCCTTATTGCAATGTCTCCTTGCAGCATTCAATATGTTTGCCTCCCTGGGGATTGCACTGTAAAATAGGTGCAGCATATACCTTTCTAAATGACCTTTGAAACAGCATACATCAAATTTAATTTGTTTTTAAATCCTGGCCTTGCAGCAACTGACCTTAAAAGTCATGTCAATATTTGTTTGATGTAAGATAATTTTGTCTGAAGACATTTATACTTGCTGATTTAACTGCATAAAGAAATGGGAAACAAAGAAAATAACTTGAGGCAAAAATCTTTACTGACGTCTACTGAATTGGCATGTTCAAATATAATATTTTAAAGTAGGCCTCCTAGAATTAGATGTTGTAAAGATTTTTTGTGTGTGTGTTTTCTTTTCCCCCCACTATTGTACCTGATGCTTGCAGTCATTAATCTTAGCCCTGGAAAGTCGTTCCCCAAGAAATTTCTAGATGGCTGTTTTGTCTGGTCAATGTTTGTGGAACGTATCAAGAGGGAAAAGAAGAAAGATAAGAGATAAAACAAAAAGAGAGGTTTTGCTGTTAAGTGATTAGAGTCTTGATTCAGGGAGCTCACTCAGTTGTCATCTTCTTTATTAAAATCTGTTAATCTTTCCTATGATATTCAAGTTGCATTTTTTTACATTTCTTCCATGACTTCAACAAAATACTGAACAGCACTTTTGTCATGGTATTTTACACGGGCTTTTTCATTTTGTTTTTGAGATGAAAGATATGCAGTAAAGATAATGCTTTGTTTATGTGCCCAATTAATGTGCCATCATATGTTAATTACCATATATTAATTAAGATTGCTGAGGTGAGGGGACAGTGCAAAACTGATCAGTTACTTATTTTATAACAAAAGGGGGAAGCTAAAATTTTTTGTTATGGAGAAAGAATTTGTTGTCTGGTGGCAAGTTATTAGAATTGTTTTTCCATGATGAGATTGTAATATCATAAATGACCTTGTTTCTCTTCCCTCTGATCCCATCAAAAGGCTGGCACACAGTAATATATTTGCTGCATAGGTGACACTGGGTGGCTTCATTTGTGAAGAAGAGGAGGGAGATGCCTGATAAATGGCAGCACCTGTGTGACAGAAATGAAAAAGGTAAAAAGAAAAAAAATCAAGGTCAGACAGAGGATGACTGATGACAAGAATTTCTCTCTCCATGCTCGAGGCTTGTCAGGTGGAAGTGGCAGAGGACAATGAAAAATGTGATTGTTTTAATTGGTCGCAGGATATGAGAGCAATTCACGCAGGTGATCAGGAGACTGCCAAGGTGATCGGGAAACTGAGAAGCCAGTCCCATAGGAAGAGGCCAAAAGGATGCGCTGTATCTGGCAAAATGAAAGGTTAGAATGGGAGAGTGGGGTTTCTTTCAGTGTGCTGATTTAGGGGGGTGAGCAAAATGCCTATTCTGGCACAAGAGCAAATGGGCATGAAACTTTACAGCCTGGGGCCACATGGGGAGAGAGAGAGAACAACAGTGGGAGAGTGTCAAGGTTCAGGGCACATAGTTTTGTGATGTATAAAGAGAGCTGACACAGTTTAATCTGGAGAAGGGAAGGCTGAGAAGATCTAATTGCTGCCTTTGAGGACCTAAAGGGAATTTATAGAGAAGACAGAGCCAGGCTCTTCTCAAGGGTACCCAGTGACAACATGACAGGCAACAGTCACAAGCTGCAGCAAGAGGAATTACAACTGATATACAGAAAAAAGTTCTTTGAAGCGAGAGCGGTTAAGCAATGGAAAATCTGTGCTGGAGCCCCAAGTATTGATGTCAAGAAGCTCTCTTGTATTTAGAATGGACATTATTAAAATAACACAATGAATTAGATAGCAAGGGACCTCTAGAGGTCACCTATCCAAGTCTCCTGATGAAAGTTTCCACATCAAATAAGGCTGGTCAAGGCCTTGTCTAGCTGAATCTTAAATGTTGCCGTGGATGGGGATTGCGCAACTGTTCTGCGCACCCTTTTCCCAGGATTAACAACCCTGCCTGTGAAGATCCTGAACAGGAGGATCCTACTGATTTCAAAGGCAGTTGGACTGTGTCCTAGATGAGGTAGACTATTTGTTTGCCATATTTTTCTGAAATAGCTGTTCTAACAAATTCATTTCAGCTGTTCCATGTTTTTTTTCTGTTATTGAGCTGTGTGACATGTTCCTCTTTGGTGTCACTTCTTATCTAGATAGCAATTTTTCTCCTTTAATTATGGCTTTTCCTTGTTCAGTAGAATTCGTTTGTAGAAATCTTATGCAAATATGAACTGAATGGTTTTCCTGTCTAATTACAGCTCCATTTAGATGACATTAATATCAGTGGCACTGAGCACTGGCTGAATTAAATACTGAATTTATTCAGCTAATGAAAGCTGAAGGACAGATCATTTGTTTTATGGCATACAACATGGGTGGCTTAGCTGTTGATTCAGAGGACTGAAAGAGAATTTTTGCATCGAGTGTTCACTTCCCTGACATTGTAAGGAGCTCTCTCTTATCATCTCTTTCACAAAATTAACAAGCTCCCATCTTATTTGCCTTCACCATATTTTTGAAAAGCATTGTGGATAAAGAACAGGATTGCACCCATTTTAGCATAGCATTGTGCAGCAATTCATCATATACTGAATTTCACAGTATAGGTGAGGTAATACCTGTATTATAAATAAGATGTTTGAATGCAGGTAATCAAGTGTCAAATCAGATGCTTATGGCACTATGAAAAAGGGCACTTGGAACCATTTCTAGGCATGGGCATCAGTCCTCAATATTCTGATTGATTTAGAAAACCCATTTGTTTATGTTCCACTACTGTTAGTTGATATTCTGAAAATAGTTTCTATTCATTCTCATTTGTGTTTTATTAGATTTCATTTATAGTGAAAAGTTGTAATAACAGTTATATTGCTTCTCAAGTACCTGTACATTTAGACTTATTGAAATGTCACTATAAATAGTCATGTGCCCACCATGTTCACAAAACTCCTTATTTACATTTATTGTGGAATAATGAATCTGTAGTCCTACTCTGAGCTAGAGCTTATCCACTGATGATGTATTGTGAAATACATTTCCATTTTTATAATAGGTGTTTCGAGCATAGTGCTGTTAAAAAGCTGAGCAAAAGCCTTTTTGATGGAGTATGAGGGGGAATTGAAGAGTTCGTTCCAGTTATTTTATTGTATTTACATATTACTTAAAGCACTAGTGAAAACTGCAACACCTTTGTACCTAAGGACAGGACAAAAGCAAGCAGTTTCTGAAAACAGCATTCTGGGCTGGGAGCTGGTTTCTTTGCTCATTTTTACTAGGTTATATCTCTTTTTGACAGGATGGAGTTCTCTCTAACTCACTGTAGATGTGCAGTCTCTGCATTGAGTGTGTGTCTGATGGGTCACTGGAAGTATCAAGGTGTTTGAAGAGTTGTTTGTTTTATTATATTTCTAGTTGGTGTCATGTCTCTGGGCAGACTGTTGCCATCTGCAGCTAGGATGTGGCTATGTATTTTATATGAAGTTAAATATTTGTCTACAAGGGCCTTGAGGCTATGAATTTGCAATTTGCATGATGATGAGTGAGGTTAGAATGGAATAACTTTTGGTCACTGCCTGCTTCTCTTGGTCTGACCCACTCTGAGCCTGAAGACCTTCTAGGCATCCTACCAAAGCTAGTTGTGTAACAGATTTGGGCTGGAAGATGGATGGTATGCCCCTGGCAGCCAATATGTTTCCAGTGCATTTTCATTTGTATCATTACCCAGATGAAGTAAAAAGTTGCTTGCATTTGTTTTTTGCAAGTGGCTGCTTGGTGGAGTTTATTTGCATAGTGATATTTTTGTCACTGGTCAGTTAATTTTAAATCTAATTCGTTTCAGAGTGCTCAGACCTTTTAAATAAGCTCCCTGTTTTCCTATGTTAAATCCAGCTAAAACAGCCTAGAATGAACTGGAGCACTGGCCTAGAAAGGAAAGGCTTCACAGCCCATTACTGATCCCCTGAGCCATCTCATCCCCTTTACTGTCATGTAATGTTTGTTTAATGTAAAATTTCCATATAAAGCCAAACAAAATAAAACCCAAAATGCAGAACAGCAGCTCTTTGCTGTTCAGATATTAAAATGTGAAGGTAGTGAAAATGAGATTTCCTTTCATAAGTGCATTAGTGACCTTAGGGGAACCCTCAGCAGGGAAATGCCACAGCGGTGAGAAAAGGCTCAGCTCAGAGGAGAAGGTGGATGAGCCTCTTTTGATGCCATGGGCTGGAGTCACTGGGGAGTTTTGTTTTCAGCTTCAAGGGAGAGGAGGCCCTTGTGGGAGCCTGCAAGGATCTCTAAAATCAGTGCTCTGGGCCAGGCTGTCACTGTGCATGTTACCAAGTATATCTGGGCAGGAGTGTGTTACTGTGTGACTGACTGAGGATTGCTGTGCATAAGGAAGCATGTCATTCCGTGAGTCACTGAGGATTTCTATGCATGAGTGACTGTTTCTCTGCTCAAATATGAGTAAATAACATTCAGAGCCTCCAGTCATTCCAAAAAGGTTTAATCAAGGCTATTAAATAACTGGATTGTCAAAAAACATCGCTTGCTGAATTTATTCATGAGGTTTCAGGGACTAAAGTAAATTCAGCATCCCAGCAGGTTCTCCTGGGTCTTTTAAAGTTCCCAGAAAGACCAAAGGAAGACCTCTAATTAAGATCTTTGAAAATGTGAAGCCCAAATGGGATCACTTGTGTGAAAGGTGGAAGTGATGTGTTCAGAGTGCTGTGCACACATCCCCTCTTGTGGGATGCTTTCAAGCTCAACAAGTGCCTCTGCGGTCACTGGTGGATCTGTCGAGTTTTGCACTGCATCGGGTGTTGACTGCAACATTCATCCATCGGTGAGTTGAGGATTGAAGGTACTTGGCAATGAGGAGAGAGTGTGTGAAATGGGAAAGACAGCCTGAACGTACTTGCTGAAGGTGCTGGGAGAAGGCAAGGGACAGAATTTCGGAGCTTCCTCGCTGAGCATAAGGTAAAGTTACACGTTTTCACATGGACCTGCTGAGTCTGGCACTTTCAGCAAGACACTCACCTGGGCTGCCTCTGTGTTCCACTGCCCCCACTGTCACCCAGGCCTCCCCCTACCTCTGCCCCACGTTGGCACCCAGGGGAACATTTGTGTCACAGCCTCCCCAACTTGCAGGTCTGTCCTTTCATCTCAATCTCTCAGATGCTGCCACGCACCCGGTGGGGCACAAATGAAGGCAAATGAGGTGGGTGGGCCATTCTGTGGATGAATATAAAGACATTCCAGGAATGCTATGGAGTTACCAGAGCTTTTCTAAAAGGCTATTTTTTTCACCACAAAGTTGGTGAGTGAGTCTAACTTTGACCTTGAGAAGGTTTTGAAGAGAATGGGGCAATGGTCCTTGTTAGGCAGTGGTGCAATTTCTTCATTTCACAGTTGGACAGTCAGAAGCATAAGGAGTCTCAGGGAATATCTGTGCCCTGCATCTCTTAAAGAGCAGTGGACGCACTGGAAAGGTGTTCTGAAAGAAAGCTAGAGAAATTACACATTCTTCCCTCTGATTAACCCAATCTGCCATTACATCAGACTTCCTTGGATTCAGCTTCAACAGTTGCTCTTCAGCCTGGTGCTGATCTCACCCAAATGGGTGGGTATCTAGCAGATAGCATTGTTTGAATCTGAGGTGAAGTGGATGTAAAGTTTGGAGTGATTTTTTCATTGCTGATATTTTATCCTTGCTATGTAGCAATGCCCACCAGAGGCTCACAACAAATGCAGTGTGACACAGCCCATCTAAGAACAGAGCTGGAGCTGAGGTGCTAAAATAAAAGCAGTTATTGAAAGCTAGTCAAATATTATCCTCAGAGAGTTTGTTTCCCTATCTCTGTTGTGCAGCTACATTTCTTGTGGAGCAGTTGCAGCTTATAAATAGGGAGCAGGAGTACTACAGAAATCCTTGGGAAAGAAGGATGCAGAGATAAATGCAGGCAAACATGAAATACAATTATCCAGCTTGGAAATGGGTTGCTACACAGCTCTTATAGCCTATCCTTCAGGGAATTTTGCAGACACAGACTTTCCACTTTCATCCTGTGATAGAAGATGGCACCTCCCACAGTCTCATATGGAGACACATGAGCCCTCAAAAGCTTTTGTTCATTATAAACTGAAAGACAACATCCTTCTTGGCTACTTGATCACTGACAGGCAAGGCTGCGAGGTTTCCCCTGGTGGAGGCTTGTTGGCAATTGAAGGATAAGCAAAGCCTCTTGGCCAGCCCTAGGTAATCCTGGAGTGCCCCCACTGTGTCTGGCTCTTACAGGGCAGGCTGTAGGGGTGTCCTGGCTGGGCAGCCGCTGGAGCTGGTGGTGGCTGTAACATGTCTCTTGGCTCACATCTTGGTTTCTGTCTTGAGCTTGTGGAATTTGACTGTTACCTTGTTTCTGGTCCTCAGAGATATGTCATTGCTCCAGCCCTTGGCCCTAAAAAGTGGACAAGGACCTTGAGATGAGCCGAGACTGGTTGCACAGCTTAAGGTCGGCACTGCAATCCCCTCTCAGCCCTCATATCACAGGGTTGTAGTCCCTGGTCCCTTGCTGGTCAGACTTGTTGGCCTGCATACCTAATGTTTTTTCTGTGTTTTTGGTACTTCCCTTTCCTGCTGCAGTTTTTCACACCTTTCATGCTGATTTTGGAGGTGCTTCCTACAAACTGGAGAAAAAAGTAAAATTGCAGTCCTTATTATGCCAGAAATTCAAATTGCTAAATATCTCATATTAGTATTATTTTGCTTTGAAATAGGATCTTGTTCAACAAAAGTGAGCAAAATANCCAAGATTATTCTAGATGGTTTAGTGCAGTATGGCTGTAACACGTTCCCTGGTGTAGTTACGCCTGTAAAACTGTATAGTGCAGGAAAAACTTGTGGAGCTTAAAGAGAGAGCACCAAGTATGCTTTCTGGCTCTTTATCTGGCCATCTGTGGGGAATCAGCAGTCAGAACAGATAAGCTGAGAGAAGATATCATAAAGAATTACTACACACAGCTACAGGAAAGGCAGTGACTTTGGGTAGGATATGTTTGGGCTGAAATGCTGGGTTGAAACCATGACCAGAGAAATTTGGGGAAAGGAGATTCCCATGAACACAGATGGAATCAAGGGTTTGTATGAAGCTTGTGAATAAAAAGGAGTGAAAATTCTTTCATCAATTTTTCCTCATTTCATGAAAGTTACAGAGTATGTTGAACTTTGAGCTTCCTAAAAGGGCCTGGATTCGCTACTGATTGCCCAGTTGTGCTGGATTCCTCTGTCTGGCTATAAAATAACTGATTCAGAAGACTAATGAAAGCTGGCATGCTGGTGTAGCCTGTGGGCATTAATTAATAAAATTATAATAGAATTATAGAGTATCTGTGCATATGCATAATATTATTTAGCAGACAAAGTTCATTTGACGGAAGATATGAAATCTTACATTAAGGCTAATATTTGGTATAAGAATTAAGAGAACTTTGCCTGCACAAAATATGTTGCAATTTTCATGGGAAATACAATAGAGATGTAAAACAATCTGAGTTGGTTTTTTTACTCTACAGAAAGTAGCCATAATAAGTTCGAAAATTTTAGATGGTATATTTTTATCACTTTCCGCTAGATACAACAAAAAATTGATTTTTTTCAGGCCTAGTAATCTAGTTAGAATATTCAGAGTAGTTGAACATTGGACTATGATTCATGTAGTGTAAAAAATAACTTTCTACATGAGCAGAAAGTCATCTATTTGGTAGAGCTACTCAGTATATTGAGGTGTCCAAGTGTAAGACACAGTAAGTGATTTCCTGATACAGTACTTATATGCAATTATTAAGAATATTTAACATATTTTCTCTTTATTCCCCCAGCATAACTCTTTTTTCAGCTTGACTGTCTGTTTCTCTAATGTTAATTAACAGCAATGCTGGTAACAAAAAGCGAGATGAGGACAGTTGCGGATAAAACATGAAGTAAATATTAATTGTGGGATTCTTTATTTAAAAATTAATTTAAAGTACAGCGACAAATAAACACTATTGCTAGAAAATTGGCATGTAATATATCCATGAAATCACTGAATTTGGTTTCCTTCCTTTTGCAGTATTTGTCCTGCAAGCTTTTAGTATTTCAATAAATTGCAGCAGCTTATGAGGATAGTCTGCCACTGGTGCTAATTGAATGCTCCTGGATTGTTAGGTTTGATCTGTGATGAGGTTTCCATGGTGATACCCACAGATGATACTATGGCCACTACAACAATTTCTTTGTGCTGTTGTGATTCTCAAGTGCCCACCTAGCTGAGGATGAAATCCCAGCTCTACTGAAAATCAGTGGGAGTTTGCTGTTGACTTCAGTGAATTTTGTGTTGTCTCTGTCATGACTGGGTCTGGAAACTGCTCTGGAATCATACAGGTCCCAAGTGAAGGTAGTCTGTAGTCAAGATAATGCTTCTGGTTTAAACTGTTCACTATGTTGCTTGAAACCAGGTGGAATTTGCTGGCATTCAAACCCCCTCCCAGACTGACCATGCCTCCACATTAAATAAGTTACGCATGCCCTTTCCCTCACAATTTAAGCCGTCTGGGATAATTTGATTCCATTGCATGGAAGCCCTTAGAATGGAGTGGGACGATATGGCATAAGGGATCATGAAAGTACAGAAGATGGTTCTCTTTCAAAGAGCTTGCATCTGGATATGGATGGGCTTCTGAGAAAGACTGGGAAAGAAGAGGGAAAGGAGAATTGTCAGTGATCAAAGCAAATCGGTTGCCTGGCTACATTGAGGTTGATATGTTGCCAGTTGAATAATTGACACTGGTTTTAAGGAGGCTTTTGAAGGAAGACAAAAGGATTTGCTCTTCTGTGTGAAGCAGGTGGAAGAAAGCGTGTCAGTGCTTTTTGGGAATTGCGTAGGCAGAGGGTGGCACGGTGGGCGAGGATGCGGCAGTGGCAAACTTGAGAGTGATTGTAGTGCCCATTTTAAGGGGAAGTTGGAGGCAAAAGTATGGCATGAACAATAAGGAAGAGCTAGTGGATGAATATAGAGAAAGGGAGGAAAAGGGCCAAGATAAGATGATGATCTTAAGAGAGTCTTTGGAGTATAAAACGGTTTTCAAACTTTTCTACCTTCTTATTCCAGTGAGACAGTCTTGGATCAGATAACAGTAGAAAAGAAGCATTTTTGTAATATTTCAACTGTCTTTTTAAGTTGGGAACAGGACAAGGGACAGGACTGATTGTTGAAGGTCAGAAGATCTCCTAAGGAAGGATGTGAGCTGTGATTTTTACTATCTCTTCTTTTGGACTGATAAGTAGCTGTTTCTCCTAGCAAGAAAAATGTCCCAAATAATATCCCCTTCCTTGATCCCTGTGTTAAAGCTGAACTATGAGCATGTGGAAAGGTTCAAGAAAGAAATTTAAGGAAAGTGAGAAAAGATGTACTAAAGGTGCATAGTTTTTTAAATCGCTTTGAATTTACTACAGAAACTTTTTTTTTAATGAAGAAAGCAATCTCAGTTGTGTCAGTTTTATGTTCAGTTCTATTACTCCTGAAAATATTGAGTAAATCCAGTACACTTGTGAAGACAGTTTTCCTACTAGACTGCAGAGAAGGGGTTCTCATGGAGCAAGGATGACCTCTTGTGGTTGGTTCTCTGGTAGTGATTCAGGCTTGGCCCATGTCTAAAGGAGTCTGGATTTTTATTAAATGAGGGGGAGTCACAACATACACTGACTTTTCCTATAGCAATCCTTTATTTAAGTGGGGAGTATGAACATGCTGCCAGAGAGGGTGATTTTGCCTTTTTGCTGGAATTCCACTCATGTTGAGGTTAATGTTCGAAGCTGAAATGCCTTTTTTTTTTTTTTTAATCCATAAAAGTGAAACAAAAAAGCAAATAAACTTTGTGTAATTAAAGCCTTCCAGGTAAATGTTTCTATCAGTCTAAATGGGTACAAAAGAGAAGTTGTGGCACTGGGCTAGTATACAGGAAAGTACCGTATTTTCAGTTTATGCTGACTGAGGTAGAGACTAAAAATATTCTGCATTAGGTGGAGAAAAATGTATTTCTAAAATATCTTGCTTATAAGTAATCTAATTTGCTTTCACACTGGCTGGTGTTTTCAATGGTACTGCGTGCTGACAATGTTCTTTTAAAGTTACCACTACCTCTAGTCATGTAAAAACTCGTATTATTTAAGACTGCATTGTTTGTGTTTAACCATGGTTTGGAAATTCAAAATCTGTTGACTGACCTGCTTGTGCGTTTGAGAGGGGAAACAATATTTCTCTTGTATAACATCAAAATCTTTGCTAGACCTCCTTTGTACCTCTGCTAGGTGGGGCAGAATACTGTGAAATGTGATGTGCAAGCAGCCCTCAGTGCCTGTGGACAGACTTGAGGTTTGTTGTTCTCTTTGGGTATGTATTGCCAACATTATTGTAAAATCTGTATCTTGAAGATTGGGAAGTCAATACAAAAAAAAATTTCTAATCTCAGTATATCAGTGAAGAAGCACATCTAAACTTCTCAATGACCTTGGGAAGAAAGGCTTGATTAGAAACAGAGACTTCATTACCATGAGATGTCATTGTAACTGAGAGTCTTGGAAAACTCAGAGACTGCAGTGTGAGGTGTTTCAGGCTGCGTTTTTCTGGTGGTTGATGTTAGCACAAAGCTAAGATCTTGTGCTTTGGTATCTAAGCCAGTCATTTCTGGCAAGCAGTGTAGTATGAGCTGGAGGCAGTGATAGGAGGACAAATTAAGTGCTTCCTTGTGCTGAGGGATTGGCTACTGTCATGGTTTTACACTGGCCAAATGCCAGGCACCCATGAAAGCTGCATGCTCACCCTCCCCTGCCCCAGCTGGGCAGAGGAGAGAAAAAAATTAATGAAGGGTCCATGAGTTGAGATAAAGACCATAAGAAAACACTCCAAGGGCAAAACAGGCTCAGCTTAGAGGGACAAAGTGAATTTAATACTAACGGAGTCAGAGGAGGATACTGAGAAGTAAAATAAGCCCTTAAAACACCTTTTCCCCCCAGCCCCTCCCTCCTTCCTGCCAAGAGTGCAGGGAGATAGGGCATGGGGGTTTGGTCAGTTCATCACCGAGATTCTCTTCCGCTGCTCCGGGAGAGGAGTCCTTCCCCTGTGAGTCTGTGGGGTCCCTCCCATGGGAGACAGTTCTCCATGAACTTCCCTGGCATGGTTCCACTCTCACGAGCAGCAGTCCTCCCAAACCTGCTGCAGCGTGAGTCCCTCCCACGGGCACACAGTCCTCCCAAAACTGCTGCGACGTGGGTCTCTTCCCACGGGGTGCAGTCCTCCAAGGACAGGCTGCTCCAGCCTGGAAGCAGGGCCCTCTCTCTCCACCGGGTCTCCCACTGGATCACAGCCTCCTCCAGGCATCCACCTGCTCCGGCGTGGGCACCTCACCCCATGGGCTGCGGGTGGATCTCTGCATTCCCCGTGGATCCCCATGGGCCACAGAGGAATCTCGGCTCCGGCGCCTGGAGCACCTTCTCCCCCTCCTTCTCCCCTGACCTTGCTGTTGCCATGTTGTTCCCTCACATGGTCTCACCTCCTCCTCTTCTCTGACTAGAAAAAGAAAACTGTGCCCCACTTTGTTTTGATTTTCTTCTTAAATCTATTATCACAGAGGGGTTACCAACATCACTAAGTGGTCCAGCTCTGGCCAGCAGCATGTCCATCCTCAGAGCCATCAGGGATTGGCTCTGCTGGACATGGTGGAAGCTTCCAGCAGCTTCTCACAAAAGCCACCTCTGTGGCCTGCCCTCTACCAAAACCCAGGCCTGCAAAACCAATACAGCTACCTACCAGGTACCACAGACTGTCCTAAAAGTTTTAAATATAAATAATGAAGTAAATAACTAAATAAATAAATGAAGTTTTTTATATGCTTACAGAGGAAGTAGAGCATTTTCTTTTTGGTGTGCTTTCCCTTCTGCTTTAAAAAAGAGAGGGAAGACACAAGTGATACCTGCTCCAAGAGAGGCCATTTATCCAGAAGACCTTTCAGCAACATGAAAGGTGCCCAATTAATCTCCTGTTCCTCAATGATGATGATGATAAAAATAATAATAGCTGCTATTATTATTAAAAAACAGAACATGAGCAGGAAAACACAAGTATATCTATCTCTGTAAAAATTGCACGCACACACACATATTTCCAATCACAGGATCTTCCACCACTCTGAAGAGTGGAAAGTAACGTCTCTCAGGCACAGCCTTCCTTCCCTTCTGTAGTGCAGAGCCCTGACTTGACCCCACACAGTGAGGAGAGGAGGCTGGAGGCTTCTCCTGCCTCAAGGTGGAGAGAAAGTCCCTGTGCTTTCTCTGACTTCTCTGGGTGTCCTAACAAGCTAAAGGGGTGAGGGCTTCATGAAAAATAATTTCAGCATTTTGTCTTCAAAAACTTGCCTAAAGGCTGATTTTTCTAAAAGGCTGGTTTTGTAGAAGGCTTGACATTTGATAAATATGGTAAAATATTTCTCTTAGAACTCTCTGGACTATTTGGAAGCAAGAAGGCATTTGGGGAGAAAACTTCTTGTTGGCTAACAAGAATTAAATGTAGCAGGACAGGTAGCTGCCACTAGTACTAAACCAAGCACTCTGTTTAGAACTGAAGTATTCAAGGTAAAGAAACCAGAACAAGGCTATGCTGTGCCTAGAGAAAAGAACGTCCGTTTTTTACTAAATGCGTGTTTTGCATGCATGTGTACTTCTTGTCATCACAGTACAGGCTGGGCAGCTTTGCCACCTGCTGAAATATTTTGCTAGTTTTTATTGATGGTGTGGATAGCAGGAGGAAAGTGATTTGTAGTGGAAGTTTTTCTATGTTCATGGGTAGCTTAGGAGTCAACTAATGAATTTCTACAAAATTACTTTGAAGATCAAAAATTAGTTTGTTAAGTTTGAGAAGCATAGTGAAATATAAACCTCTATATACATTCTTAAAATGCGAACACATTGAAAATTTACATTTTTTTTTTCTAATGTCTCATAAAACATGGAGCTAGGAATCATACCTGATACTAAAAACAATGTTAACAGTTTAAATGTTAATAACATCATTAGCGTTGTAGGAAATCAGAGTAGGTGTTCATAATGGACTCTCTTACAGGAACCCTAATTAGTCTTTGCTATCTGTAGCAAAAACAAACAAACCCTTACTGACTCCAGAAAAGCCTTTTCTTCTCCCAAGACGATGTTATAATGAACCATTACATCGACTCATATGACAACAAAACTTTCAGTCTCTTCACAAAAGCAGCTTTTAGACAAGATATTGACTAAGGCACATGCCAAATAAAGGTGTAATGTAATAAAGGGATTTGAGCAATTTAACTCTGTCAGACAAACAGCAATGTTATTGCAAACTGCTGTGCTCAATCCTTTATTTAAAAAAAAGGTCCACATCAGAGATTAGATCTAGAACTTGATGAGCAAACTTCCTCAAACGACTTTTTTGCTAAAAGTGTGCTTATAAATCATTCATCAGTTCTTCCCCTGCATGGGCCATTTCTCTGTCATTCCAGCATGGACCATTTGTCTGTCACTGTAATTGTAGTGGTAAACAGTTTATAAATGTATGAGGTAAGAGGGCGCAATACAAAGGATAGGGCCATTACCTAAAACCAAAAGGCAGTGTCTGAAGCACTTGAGTGATGAGTTCAGAACACTTACTTTTGAAAACTAGCCTTACAGGAGGACAGAAATCTAAAGGACAAAGAGGATGAGAAGTGGTAATTGCCCAAAATCAAAAATCTGAGCTCTATCAATTTTTAAGTAAACATTCTCCATACTTTTCCTTTAACTCAGTTCAATGTCTCCATAGGCTGTAGTCTGAGCCGCAGTCCAGGTAACAAATACCCTTCCACTTAGTTTAAAGAAAGATCCAAGGAAGGAAATAAGAAAATGAGACAGCAAAATCCTAGCAAAATCTCAATTTTTTTCATGGGCTTGGCATCCCTAGGATTCAGTGCAATTTTCATTCAAACTGGTGGTAAAAATACCATTTGAAGAGGAATTTTAATATCTACTTATGAAAGTGCTTCCCTTGAGCAGTAGCACTGCTTCTAAGAACCTGTGCAGTCACAGCTTTGAGCAGCAAACAGTCTTTAGTAGCATATGCAGGAACATCATAAACTATGCTTAATGTGCCACAGCATTTTGGCCATAACCTACAGATAGGAAAGTCTGGAAATACAGAGCTTGTAAAACTCTCTGTGACAGCACCGCCTGGTGTCTTCCAATAATGCTATTTATGCTATATTTAGGGAAAGGAAAGAAATATTCTGACAACCTTTAAAGCCAAATTTGGGTATAGACAAAGGGGATTTCCTAGATCATCTAGTCCAAACCTTGCTATTGCATGCAATCACTTAATAATTCCTTCACATCAGTTCATCATCTCTTCTTTAATTCCAGTTAAGTAATGAGAAAATTTCACAGTTCTGTTAACTAAAAGCTTTCCTCTTTTTCTTTTCTTCTGTATTCATTTATATATGATCAACCTGCAGTCTTTTTCTTAAGGGCCAAATCCTAAATTGCTGTTTTCCTTCCACTGCATTTAGTGTTCCTGATACACCGAGCATCAAATCCCATTTGGTTTCCCCCTTGTTGTCAAGCTTTTAACTTTCTCATAAATAATTCTTCACTTCCTCAGTCTCCTAGCTGCCCTTTTCTGCATCTTCTACAAGGGCAGCTCCAGGTGAGTTTCCTTGAGGCCTCACATGAAAAAGTTTGTATGCACCCCATCCTGTCTGCTAATGCATTTTAAGGCCACATTTGAAGGGGGAGGGGGTGTTAATGGGATCTTTGTGACATTGTCATCTTCATGAACCAGTATCCCAACCAAGAAACTTCCAGTTAAGAGCAGAAATATGTGTTTTCAGTTTGCAAATTCATGACGTGGCATTATGCACTGTTGAATTTCATCACATCTCTCTTGGTTGGATCAATAAGGTTTTCCTGTATTCCATACACCCCTTTCTCTCTATTGCCAATGGCACCTTATTTTATGTCGTCAATTAATTTTCTATTTTGTTTGTATGCACAGTAGTTGTTTATGATCATGTTAACGGTGATCAATCCCAGGAATCTCTCTTGGGAAATCTCTGTTAGTAACCTCACCCATCTGTTTTCAGGAGAACATATTACTGTCTTCCATTTGGCCAAGCGTCTGTGACACTGTTTAAATCCTCTGTTTAAGGTCATTGGCAAGGTGCATTAGTACAGAATGCCCAGTTAATTCAGGTATATGCTTCTTGTCTCTCAAGCAAGACCAGGAATCTCTACATATATTTGAACTGCCCCATAAAATCCCTCCCACGATTATCCAAGATACATCTATTTTTCATTATTGCATTCAAAGGCTTGTTGGTGATTGCTTAAGGAGCAAGGTGCAGGATGTCTGTTGAGCAAGTAACTTTGTCTGTGTGACTACTGTGCTACAGCATATTCACTGATATGTTTCAACTAAAATAGCGCAAAGCAGGATTCTGCCACTAATTTGAAAACTGCAGTCATATTTAATATATATTGTCCACAATAGACAGTGTGTTTTTTCTGCACAGAGACTCAACTCTGTGTTTCTTTTAGGCATTAGAGAATGGCAGGAAGCTGGCAACCACTATTTCCAAGATTTATGATTGTACCACCACCTAACGAGCACTTAGCATGACTCTCTTCGTTCCAGATCCCATGAACTTCCAGTATAATCATCTCTAATCACACATTTCTCTGCAGCTTCTGCAGCAGGTTCTACTCATAATGCAGTCTTGATTAATACATTTCCAATGTGTCGGTTTTTTAAGAAAGAATCTCCTTTATTGGTTACAGTTTGGTTTAGGTTCTTCACAGTATTTCCCATGGAAGATGATTAAAACACCAGAAACTGACACATTTTGGAGCTGTGTGTTAAGATATTCTGCCTCAGCAGGACTGTGCTTCACTCTCTGTGTCTGTCAGCACCAGAGCAGCGAGCACAGATGCAGAAATACAAATTTGAGCACCATTCCACTCTTAAGCTAAGTGCTGTCTTCAGTTGGTCAGGGTGACTGTTTAAGGGAGATGCTCTTCACAGTTCCCTCATTTTCCATGTTGTGGAAGATGTTAAGCTTAATAACAGTGGCTTGGGGGTCCTGTTTAACCTTTGATATTTTTGATTACACATGCTCAGCCTTAGAGAGAGACAAGTAGGAAGGAAGCAGTACATAAGGTGAGAACTTACAATCAAGTTCCTGGTGTCCTGCAGGAGAAACCACCTGGCTGGGATGGCAGGAAGTGCCACCTTGGCTGCCCTGCAGACCTGGGTCTGTTCACTTTTTCTGTGAGACATTTAAATACTTCCCTTTATAGGAGAGCAAGGGAAATAATCTAATAACAGGAGAAAATTAACATTTTGATGTTTTCACATTGCAAAGGAAAAGCCAATATTTTGACTAAGGGCTGAATAAGCCTCTAGATGAGATTAATGAGAAATGTGGAAAATGCTGAAAATTTAAGGGAGCTGAACGAGCTATTATAAAGAGAAAGAATTTGCAGAAAGGTGACTCTTTCTTTCAAATGCTGTATATTTTTAGGAAGCTATAATAGTATAAGGAACAGGCAGAAAGGTGTTCATCAGTAGCCATCTCCTGGGGTGTTGTACTTCACCAAAAAAAATCTCTAATGAAAGCAGACACTAAACAAATATGATGAGACATGGCAGTTTTTGCCTTTGGAGCACAGGGAGCACTATCTCACTATGAAAACTTACTAGAGATCAAAGAAGGTAAGGCTCCTTTGAACTCTCTTAATAATTTTTAAATGAAAATATCACTTTCCCTATAAATTCTATTGAAGTTTTCCTATAGCTCCAGTAGGCAACTTATTTTGGCTGTTACATAGATCTTTTTTTCTGGGACTTTGCTCAGAAACTTTCTTTAGAGTGTCAAAGCATTCTCAAGAACAGTTCAAATTTACCTAAGTAAATGAAACCAGAACTACAGTGGCAACTGTAGTAATACAGAGAATGTTACAGTAGAATGAAGCAGAATCCCAATCTAAGGCAGGATTCTGGAATAAAGTGACAGGTAATATAGCTGTTAGCATATGAATAGGAAGATGGATGGAGTATTATCAATGTCAGTTAGGATAAGAAAAGATGTATTGCTCAATTAACTCTCTAAATGAACTGACACAATGGGGTTTGTAACTCAGAGCACAGTATTGGCAGCAAATGGGTGAGGGGATGGTATTGCTTTATCCTTTGCACGGTCTCCCAATGTTAACATCTCTTCTGCTCTTCTCCAGCTGTAAAAAAGAATCAATTTCAGTCTCATAGCCAGGGAAAGCAAAAGAACAACTTTTCCTGAGCACCCACAGAGAGATTATATTTCAGTCAGCTTTCCTGCTGTCCATCAGCATCAAGAAACCTTCAGGCTGCACTGAAGTTAGCACTAACCCCAAGTCTCGCCCAGTCACACCTGCTAGGGCCCTAACCCCATGGCGACTGTCACACCCAAGGCAGAGGGAGCTGACCAGAACCTCCTGAGAGGAGTGAGAGGAGGGACTTCTCACCTACCCTTTGGTGTGTATTTTCCATAAGTTTGCTTTTGCCTGTGCCCAGTTTAACATAGAATCACTGACCTTTGGGACTCTAGGTCCTGTATACAATAAGGCATCAAGTTTGCACGCTCTGTATTGCTTCCTGGATGATCTTCCCTGTAGTGTTAAATGGAGCCAATACATCTAATATGGGCTTTTTCAATATCCTGCAATGCCACCTTCAGTATTCTTCTGGATAAAGATTCCTAAATTCGAGGTAAATCCCTACTTCAGCAGAATTTAGGCAGCCTAGTCTTTTAAAGCCTACTTTTTAAACCTTTTGCCATTTTACCTCTTGGAAATGACTGTGCCAAGAAGCTCAAACAGAGGTCCACAAAACACTATGGGATTCCATAGAGCCCAAGAGTGGCTTAGTAATCTGGTGGAGATTCCTCACCTTTAACTGAAGAAATTTCTGCTATTTCCTTTGAGGTCATTTGGAATTTGGTACAGAAACACAATCCAGCACAATGTAAGCATAGCAATTACCTTTTAAACCAAAAAGGGTATAAACTAATGAATTTTACCTTGTGAAAGGGCAAAGTCTTGTGGCATATGCTAGAGGTAGTGATGCAGTGAATTTCAGCGTGTCCTTTGCTCATTATCAGCTGTTGCCTAAATCCAGCTTCTGAGTTTCTGTATATCAAGAATCTGGAGCTGGAGTTCCCCACATGCCACTTCTCTTCTACTTATTAACCCTATTTCACACACTCAAGTTTGAATATGATGGTCTTGTGGCTTTCTGCAAGGTATAGTTCAGCTGAAGTTATTGTCACTTCAGAAACATGGAAAACGGGGAGGAGAATTTTTACTATGTTGTTAAAGTCATACATAACATTCAAAATCCAGAGATACACCCCTCATCCCAATGCTACTGATACTGTAAAATTATTTTCAGTAGCACATAAAAGTAGAGATTGTGCTTTTCACTGTAATTCGGGCAACAAGATTTGTGACAATGCCTGGTATGCTTCTATGGGTTTGGGTTTTTTTGAAGGAGAGAACATAGGGTAAGGTGGTGGCAAATGTCTTGCCACCCTGAGAAGAAACTTTTACAGCTGTTCTTGAAAGTACCATGTTCTTGTGCCAGGACCAGAACAGAGCTCTGGGGAACCTTGGATATTTCTGTGAACAGAAACAACATGGGAATAACCACCATCAACTATGACACCACACTGGGTGATTTTAAGGCAAAGCATTGACCTAGTTAATTGCAGTTCAGCTTTCAGCAACAAAAGTAATCAAGTATTCTGTTTCCTTTATTCAGAAGTGTTTTCCAGGTGAGAAGCGATCACTAGATTGATTGTGAAGAATTTCACATCTTGTACTTGAAGCATGCTTTTGATCGGTGTTTGTTTAATTTGAATATAAAAGCAGATTGTCTTTCTCTTCGCAGGACCATCTCACTTCTGAATTTTCTCCAGTAGACAAGTACTGTTGAATCAGATACTTTTTCTCTGAGCTACACTGTCTAGTTTAAACTTTGTTTCCTGTTATGTTTTATCCACTAGCTTAAAGAGCCTATTAGTACCTGCTGTTATATCCCTGTGATGGTACTTACACAGTGTAATCACATCACCTCTTTTCTTGAAAAGCCAAATAGATTGGGCACCTGAAATCTCTCATAGGAGAGGAACTACTTCAAATTATTTTAGGGTTCCTTTCTTAACCTTCTCAAGCATTTCATTGTCTTTTTTTTAAATGCAGATACCAAAACTGGACAGCTTTCAATATTTGTCTCACTGCTGTTTCAAGCAGAGCAAAAATCTACCATTTCCTACTTGTTGCTCCTCTGAAATATCCAAGGATAGCTGTATCTTCTTTAGGCCTCTTTTCCCTAGGAATATAGGACAATTCTTTCCTACTCTGACCACCAAACCCTTCCCTGTGTGCAGAGTAAACCACACACTCTCCAGTACTGCTCCAGAGTGGCTGGCACTTTGCCACCTGGAGGTGTGTTTTTACATTAAGCTCTATTAAGGCACATTCCGTTTCTACTAAGTTCATCTAATCTGGTCCCTAATAGGTTACAGTGTAATGAGAATGTCATGTATCATTGAACAGCACACTTTTCAAAAACCTGTTATGGACGTGGCTGTGTAACTTTACTAACCACACTGACAACTTCCTCACAAAAACATGAATCATGTTTGCTTGGCAGGCCACTTCCCATAAAAACACTTCGTCCATACACTGGATTTTTTCTCTCTTGTTTTTCTTGGGGTTGGTTAATGTCAGCCTAATCAGCCTGTAACTAACTGGTCACCATAATTAGTTTTTCTGGATCTTATCAGGAAACTGAACACTAAATCTTTCAAGATTTTCCTGTTATGCCAATATTTACCTGAAGTAGTGTCAGAAAGGTAGCTACTACTCTCTCAGTCCTCCTGCCCATTCTTTTGGTATTGTATTGGTACATGTGTGCCATTTTTCTGGGTCTGCTGTTTTTCGTATGTTCTTAGTAGATGCTTCTTCTGAGACCATAATCTAGCAAACATGTCCTCCCTTTCTTTCCAAATACAATCCTGAAGTATTTATTAATAATATATACTTTTCTTAGCCTTCTCTTCTAACAATACTCCTTACACTTCTAAATATACAAATGCTTTATTGCCCATAGCCCTTCCAGGCATGGATTTTCCCCTTAAAGCTTTTGCTTCCCTGATGAAATCTCAACGCTTTCTAATTAATGTTGATTGCCATCTACTGTTGCCTTTCAATGTTAGTTCTACATGGTAGTTTTTTCTTCTCATTTGCTGACTTTGCTTTTTCAAGAATGGCCTTTCAAGAAAAGTTTTCCTCTTACTTGATGGTAAATCACCATATTTCCCTGTAAGCATCTCTATTTTATTCCCCGATTCACATTTTTCCCCGAAATGCACTTTTTTTTCAGCTTTGGGGAATTAACTTTTTCGAAGCAGCATGTGTGGGTGTAAAACATGGTTAAGGCTTGTTTACTTGGATGATGGGCAGCTATGAACATAAACTGGAGGGAGGCAAATATTGATGTGAGTGAGATACTCAGGCACTCATTGAATGAAAGTGAATGGTATTTCCAGCAGTAGCTCTTACTAACAGGGGCTAAAATAGGCACTACCTATAAATCTTGTAAGACATTCTTCTGTTACTAAACATAGTGATAGAAAAGTGGAACTTTGCCCATCATTTGCACTAGTATAGACAGACATTGAGTCCAGCTGTGTTTTGATCCTTTTGAAAGGCGTCAGTCGTGGCCAAAGTTCTTCTGGGGCGTTTCATACACTATCCCCCAAGTCTGGGCTGTCACCGAACCAAAATTAAACACATAGTTTAACTGCCTCCAGAGAGCAGCTCCATCGTTCTTTGAGGCTTTCTGTCCTCCTCTCAGTCACACCTGATTTTAGTAAACGCATTTAGTAAAATTTAGTAAACGCATTTAGTAAATTAATAAATTTTTTTCCATTCCGGAAAGTGCAGCCGGAAAAGCATTCAGTGCGGATTTAAAAACCTCTGTAAAAGCCAGCACCCCTCTGAGCCGCGCGCCATCGTTACACTGTAGCACTGACATTTGCAAATTCCTTAGCGCCTCCTGCAGCAGTCAGGAAAAGTGGGAAAACCAGACCAAAACTGAAGTTGAAGCGAGCACTCCGAGGTGCCAGGCTGCGCTCCCGGGAGATGCCGGGATCCCGGCACGGGCGGCCCTGGGACCGGCTCCCGCGCTGCCGCCAGGTGGCGCCGCCGCGCCGCTCCCGCCGCCGGCGCTTCCCCCTCCGCCGGGAGCCCCCTCCGCGGGGCCGGGCAGCGCAGCCCCTCTGCCGGGAGCCCCCTCCACGGGGCCGGGCAGCGCAGCCCCTCTGCCGGGAGCCCCCTCCGCGGGGCCGGGCAGCGCAGCCCCTCTGCCGGGAGCCCCCTCCACGGGGCCGGGCAGCGCAGCCCCTCTGCCGGGAGCCCCCTCCGCGGGGCCGGGCAGCGCAGCCCCTCTGCCGGGAGCCCCCTCCACGGGGCCGGGCAGCGCAGCCCCTCTGCCGGGAGCCCCCTCCGCGGGGCCGGGCAGCGCAGCCCCTCTGCCGGGAGCCCCCTCCACGGGGCCGGGCAGCGCAGCCCCTCTGCCGGGAGCCCCCTCCGCGGGGCCGGGCAGCGCAGCCCCTCTGCCGGGAGCCCCCTCCACGGGGCCGGGCAGCGCAGCCCCTCTGCCGGGAGCCCCCTCCGCGGGGCCGGGCAGCGCAGCCCCTCTGCCGGGAGCCCCCTCCACGGGGCCGGGCAGCGCAGCCCCTCTGCCGGGAGCCCCCTCCGCGGGGCCGGGCAGCGCAGCCCCTCTGCCGGGAGCCCCCTCCACGGGGCCGGGCAGCGCAGCCCCTCTGCCGGGAGCCCCCTCCGCGGGGCCGGGCAGCGCAGCCCCTCTGCCGGGAGCCCCCTCCACGGGGCCGGGCAGCGCAGCCCCTCTGCCGGGAGCCCCCTCCGC
>VXBT01000270.1:0-30095 GCA_013400235.1 Oriolus oriolus | reverse complement strand
GAAGATGGCAATGTCTGTGATCCAAGCGTGCCGCAGCCTGGCGCTCTCAACATGGCTGCTGTCCTTTTGTTTCGTGCATCTGCTGTGCCTGGACTTCACCGTGGCCGAGAAGGAGGAGTGGTACACGGCCTTCGTCAACATCACCTACGCCGACCCGGCGGCCGGCAGCGCCGAGCTCCGCAGCGAGAAGAGCGAATGCGGGCGCTACGGCGAGCAGTCGCCCAAGCAGGACGCCCGCGGGCAGGTGGCCCTCTCCGCCTCGCCCGCCGACCGCTTCGCCTGCGACCCCGGCACCCGCTTTAACGCCCCGGCGCCGGGCAAGAGCTGGGTGGCCCTGATCCCGCGGGGAAACTGCACCTACAAGGACAAGATCCGCCACGCCGCCGCCCAGAACGCCTCCGCCGTCGTCATCTATAACATGGGCTCCAGCAACGCCAACGAGACCATCACCATGCCCCACGCAGGTGAGACGCCCCAGGGGTGTGCTGAGGGTGCGGACGGAGGGACCCCGTTTTCCAGCCCGCTCTGCCGTCCCGCATTCTTGGGGTGGGAACTACTGCGAGAAGGTGTCCTCGCACCTCCTGACAAGGAGCAGGATGGGCTGTGGGCGTCGCTGGGTGGTGGGTGCCCATCGTGGAGGCCATGGAGCTCCTCTCCATGCTGCCATGGCAAAGGATGGATGTGCTGCTAGCACATCCATAGCAATACACGCCGGTGCTCCAGGGGTGAAAAGTTTGGGACATGTAAAGTTTGGGTCTAGTTAGAGGAATGGGACACTGATCCCACTATGGGGCACCGGTGTTTCGTTGTGTCCTGAGAGTCCTCTGGCAGGTGCCGTATGAGATCGGGTGTGATTGAAGGCTTCAGGAGCAGAAGAAGTTGTAGTGTTGTGGTGCAGGCTTATCAGGAGGTGCAATAAAGTAATGAACGCGGTGTCCGCAGTCTTGGCTGCGATAGTGTAAAAGCTGTGAGATCGAGTAGGAATGTCGAGTATCTGATTTGGTGAGAACATGAGATATGTTGTCCAGGACTGGGATGGGGGGAGTATTTCACTCTCCCAGGTGAATGTTCTGGTGGAGTTTGTGCTTGCAGTATCAGCACATGGGTGGTCGGGTCCCAACATGTGCTTGTCAACTAGAACCCAGTCAAAATCCAGTCATTCGAAACAACCTACACCTTGGCTTATGCCCGCAAAAAAAACCCCACCAGTGCTTGATCTGAAATAATGCCTTAAAAACAGTTCACCAGATTTATATTTAGGGACAGTGTTTTCTGCCAGGGGTCACTTGTCTTTTATACCAGCTGCCTATGCCATGGAGATAAAATGCCACCTATTGTGAAATCTCAGTTTGGTTTCTATCCAGTAACTAATCATGCCCAGCTGTTTCATGCCAGTTGAATCTTAGCAGAGTTGGGGTAAACTGAAACACAGAAATGCTGCAAAACAGGATGTTATTCTAACGACATGTAAAATTTCCACAGTAAACTAGCTAGCTTGGATGTGCCGAGAAGCAATTTGTTGCCTTACTATAGTGCTAAAATACTGCTGATGCAAAAGCAGGACTTCTGGAACCTCCTGTGTCCAGCCTGTTTCAGAGATTAACCACTTGTATTGGGCAAATTAGTGTTTCTTTAGTGGAAGGGTTGGTGGAAGATGGGGGTTTTTTTAGCGTTTTCCTTTGGTTTTGTGAGACAAGCAACTCATAACCTCTTGAGCTTCTTAAAACTGTGGTTTATAATCTGCCCATGGTTTAGCAGTATTCAGATTATACTTCTTGCTGCTTTAAGTATCACAGATTATATACTAAGCAGTATAAAGCAGTAGGTGCTTGGCATACTTATGCACCCTCAAAGTAAAGCTCAGGCTGTTTTAAAACTTAAGATGCAGCATAGTTTCTTCTTCTCCAGTAAGTTTTTCTGAAACTACCAACATGTTGGATCAATTAATGGTTTGCCTGTTTTTAAAGTATGCATTAAGCTGTTTTCCCACACAAATGGTGTTTTATTAAGAAACGGTGGGAGTAAAAAAATGTGTCTAACCTTTTAAATGTTAGAACTTTGGTTTGTTTTAAAGTCTAAGATGAAGTAAGGAAGGAAACTTTCTTACTGAAAGTGGCCTCAGATTTAAAAAACATAGTATCAATTATACTGCGAGCAGCTTCTTTTATGTCATATGACTCCATAGGATTTGTTCTGAGAATGCTTTCTGAGTACTGAATTGATACCCAGCAGTGGGTTTGTACAGCACCAGAGGCTGAAATGAAACTTTCACAAATTAATCTGGACTTGTGGAACATGATCAGTGAGACTGAAGGACTTAAAGTTCATTGATTTGATGAGGTTTTCTTCATTCTAAGAAATTTTTTTCAGCAAAGTTGAATAATGGTTGTTGGGCTTACCTTAGAGAAAACCTGTCCTCTGCACGTAGTCAAAACTGAGAGGAGTTTAATAGCACAAGCCTGATGGAACAGAAGCAAAAATAATTATTCTTAGCTACTGAGGAATCTAGCAGGCAGTCAGAACTTTACTCTCCCTCTGATACCACTGTTACTCTGGGACAAAGCGAATGTTCAGGCTGTGTAAAATTGTAGCTGCAAGTTAGAAACTTGCAGCCTTTGACATTTGCCTGTTCCCAGTCTAAGTGATAGCACAAGATTCAAAGGAAAAATGAATCAGTATCTTGGTTTCTGAGTTCAGCAGCATCTGCAGTACTCTGCCCACGCCAAATCCTGGAGTGGGAAGAAGAAAATTCCATCCTGGAAAATACTTGGAGGTTGAGAGGGGAGGGTGAAATATGACCTAAAAAGCAGTTTAAAAGTCAAAAGAAATATGATGTTACTCACTTTTAATTTTTTTATTTTCCTCCCACACATTTTTTTGAGGTTTCATAGAAGCTTAAACAAACTCTTCCTATACAGAAGAGTGTATCCTGTTGCATAACTATGTGGCTTCTGCCCTTACTAAATAACTGTTACTCCTAAGAGTAATACTACTCCTAAGAGAGTTTTTTTTCCCTTACATACATTCTTCTCTTCTGTATGCTTTGCTGCCTTTGTCTTATTGTCACTTTACCTCTTTGTGCTGCTTTTTCTGCTCCTCTCACCCTTGTTTCTTCATCTCTGCCCATGTGCTTCATTCCCTGCCTTAACCATGTTACTTTGCCATTTCATAGTGCTTTGCCCTTGCCACTTTCTTCCCAAGGCTCTCTTCCTCCTGCCAAAGAACTTACCTCATGGCTGTATGTTTAATTATATTTCCTGTTTTCTGCTACAGTGCATGCCAATGTGGTGCCTCCTGATTTTAAAATCTATAGGCAACTGTAGCAAGATACTGTGTGTGAAGTTGAAGGAGAGTTCATAGACCTCCCTCCCACTACCCTCAGATCAAAACCAGGGTAGCATTATGTCAAAGCTTGTTGTGGAAATCTTAAAATATGACTCAGCAGGATTTATTTATAGAGCCCCATACAGCACAAAGTGTGCAATTTGAACCAGTTCGTCACCCCATGGAAAGCCTTTGCTTTCAGTGAGCTTGTACCGAGGTCACTGCTTGCACACCCAGAAGGGTGAGGTGGAGTTGTGACATCTGCATTCACAGGGAATGTGGAGCTCTGGGATTCCCCTGCCAGGATGTCCTTAGCTTCTATATCACCTGCTACAGCCTGTGCAAACTGGCATCTTTATTTTTACTGGCTTGAAGGATGGCATAGGAGCTCTTAGCATGACTTTGTTTGCTTTTTGACTAAGTAGGGTCCAACCAGAGAAGGAACAAAAGCATCTAGAATTTCTATTTCAGGTGCTTTGCATTTCTCCTAGATCAACTTCCCTAGTAGAAAAGTACTCTAATAATGTAGCATATGTTCTTTTTTCTCCAGAAGAATAATCCATGGTGTTGGCTGGGGTTTCTCATTGAAGTTTTTTCTTATTCAGACCAAATTAGCTATTATCCAGGTTTGAAAAGGCCCGAGCCACTGTGTCTACATTTATTAATGTAGTGTTAATTTGAAGTAGGCTTACTACCTGTTGTAGCACATGTCCTAACATTTCCTCTGAGCTCTGAATGGAGACAGTAAGAGAGCCTTCCAGAAGGTGATTCAAGATGAGAACTTCCTTCTCTACAGTACATATTTGAGGGAACCTACACAGACCACTTCTAACCCGGGAACCTGTTGGGTGCTTGGGGCGAGGGAGGAATGTTAACTGCAACTGTACACGATTCATATGTGGGTGAAAATCAAATCTATAATATTCCACATAGTTTGTAACATTCAGTTGGAATTCTGACGTGCATCAGATTATTTTACAGAATGGATACTGTTAATACATGAAGTAAATTGCATCCTACGTATTTTGCACCAGGAACATATGTTAGTCAGGCAGTTTTGCATTCTCCATATTCTGCTTTTCCAGTGCATCCCATCACAAATTTTAAGTCATGTGCCTCACCTATGACAGCCCCTTTGCAGTAAAAGGCAGATGCCTTGGTTTTATTTGTAATGGCCCGTACACACAGCAGCAAGTAGCAACTGTATCTTTGAGACATGAATCTCGTAAGTGGTCTCAGACGATTCTGACTTCTCACCTCCCACCCTGGCCCTCAAGTGCAGTGTGTGTGTGTGCCAGACTGCATGAGGAGGGCATGGCCATCTCACTGCAAATTTAGATGTGTCCCTCCACATGTGCTGCAAAGGGGCCAGCCTCAACCTGGAAAGTTTCTTCCTTTGTACTCAGATTTTTGTTCCTTGATCAATGACTCGTCTTACCTTTTACATATTTTAAGCTATGTTTGGGCTTTGGGCTGCCCTCTAGATTTGTAGTGATGTGCAAATTAAACACTGAAGTTGACGATTTCTCTCTTTACAGACTTAATTCAGTACTGTAGCTACATTTGTTTCCGTATTAAAACAATTGTTTTCCTAAACTTTTGTGGAATTCTAATGAGGAGAATGTGCTGAGAGCATTCACACTGAATTTACATATGGATAAGTGTGAATTAATTGGGGCTAGAGATTTCAGCCTCCCAGAGTCTGCCATATTTTTTTCTGTTCCAGGCACCCAAGATTGATTCCTAAGAGAAACTCACTCAGTGAGGGAGGGAGATGGAGGTTAGTGCATCTCTGAGCCTTATGCATTGAGGCATTGCTGGGATGTGCTGCCATCCTTAGAAACTCAGAAAAGCTCCTGGAACCATCATGTAGACCTGGCTTTCTGCAGTTTTTGAAAATCTAGTTCTCTGTGTATATCAAAATTCAGGATTTATAGCTGACAGGCTGTCCCACTGCATTCCCTGGTGAGCCACGCTTCTGGCTGCTAGATCTGCTCTGGTGATGTCCTAGACTGCTTTCCTGCCCGTGTGTTCAGCTACGCCGGGTGGAGGGGGCACTTGGTGCTGTTAGGTAACTAGGGTAGCTTAAACTGAATTGAAAGGAATGAATTTGACCTTCAAGGACTAGAACAACAAAATAACATTAGTCCCTGGTACTACTTGGGACAGCCACTCAGCTGGGGCACTGAGTTTTGTCATTTGATGAGATGCTTTTTGTCTTGTTGAGTCTTGCATCTTTCAGCCTCACGGCTGGATCATGTATCTCCTTCAGAGCCCGCTGCAGACAGTGGGAAGAAAGATAGTGGAAGGACACTGAGTCCATTGAGCTTTGGATCAAATCATAAGGTACAGCTTTCTCTACAAAGTGGTGAAGTATTGATTCGTTGAAGATTTCATTGATCCTCCAGCCTTATCGATTGCAAAAGCAGTTAGATTTCTGCTTTGGTTATCTGCAACATTTGTATACAGTGACATTCATACAAGTGGTGTCCTCAGATCTCTGCAGTAGGAAGTGACACAGCAAGAAGAAAATCTTCTTCAGGAACAAAACTGTATCCGCATCCACGCCAACTGCTGACTGGTGATCTGGAACACCTCCTTTTCATATATAGTCCTTAGGAAAATGGCTTGCTTTTGAGAAAGCAGTGATTTGTCATAGTCCCATTGGCATTTTTTCTTTAAAATGGGAGAAAGCAGTGATTTGTCATAGTCCCATTGGCATTTTTTCTTTAAAATGGTATATGTTAGCTTGGGTTATTAGAACATTGTGACAGTCTGTGGCTTAGTGTAACTCACTAATTGATGCAGATATATTTCTGGGCTACCTCTCTTCACATCACAGAGGACAGGAACATTTTCAGCAAAAAGGGAGAGAAAACTAACTAGTTCAGTGTTGGCACTCTTAAGAGTCTTTTCCTGGTGAGAGAAGAGGACACTTTCTACTTTTTTCATGTAAACAAAGGCCTAAAGGAACCCATTATTGTGCAGCACTTGTTTGATGGAGCTCATGGTGCTTTGTCATGTGAGATGACTGAGTTTCAAGTGACGTCTGCCTCCGTACACCAAGAGCCAGGCTGGTGAAGAGTTAGGTCTTTATGAAGGGATAGCCCAACAACTTCTCCACTTCCCAGTAATTTCTGCATAGCAAACCTGCACAGAAACAGCATTCATTTCAAGACAAGCCCCACTTCTGCCCTTTCAGCTACATTTGAGTAACAGTCACTTGATGACTCCTTTGGTACAGAAGGGAGTGAACAATACAATCATTGACTCATAGAAATCAGATATGGAAAAGATTGAGTAGTCCATGTAATCTGCCACTTTACTAATGCAGGGCTGCTTCCTATAGTGTTACCATCCAGCACCATCACAGCACTTTTTGCTTAGCGTCTTGCAAAGGAAAGAATTTCGGGGTGCTTCAGAAACAAATGCAGTCTGTGTAAGGAGAATGGTTCTGAAGCAAGAGATACAAAATGTAGGAAGATATTAATTAGTAATACTATACCTTGCAGTAATATTAAATTCTCATACCTTCCACAAAGGCATAGCTGCTAAAGGATAAGGTTTTAAGCAAGCTGTATCCATTGTACCACACAGTCTAAGAGAGTTATATGGCAACTGTAAGAAGAAGGAAGTGGCAAAATATTTTGCAACTGGTTGTGTCCAAACAGGCTTTTACAGTGCTGTGTCTTGATTCCGCAGTGGGATGGGATCCCGGACTTTGTTCATGACCAGCTCTCTCCTCATTTCAGTCTGTAGTGTTTTGGTTCCTTTGGAAAAGAAATCTGGATGGTTCAGCCTCAGGTCAGGCACTGCACATTTTGACCAGGTCCTGAATGTGGATGAGCAGGGGTCAAGGACCCCTCAGAGTATCCTGCTTTTCATGAGTGCATTTGGATGTAGTATCTCAGAATGTAATTCTCTTGAGAACTACAATTTCTGTTACCTGGAGAAGAAAACCCAAACCTCTTAGGTGAAACCTTAACTTTAAAAATTCACCATATTAAATCTACCAGCATATCTACTATCTGATGCACTGGCCACATTAGTGTAATTAGAAGTAACTCTTCAGCCAGGTTAGGCCAAAATTACTGAGTTAGGTTCTTACCACCTGCTGGAAACAATGGTTTTTAGTTCAAAAATGGATGGGGGGAAACACCTCTTCTTTCACCAGTTCCAATAGGTAGGTTGTAAATATTGTTTGAATATGAAACAGCAATACTATGCAGCTGTGTTTTACAGGAGAGGCCTAATAAGGGGATTCTTTACTTTCTGTCTCCTCTTCAATAAATTATTTGAAATATACCTTAGAAAACTGAACTGAGGAGAAATGAAGGAGACGATGAAAAAATTAAACTGTTTGTTTTATTGCTATTCCACACTGAAATGTGAAAAGCTAGCATACTTTATTCTGTGCTACTTAAAGATAATAGCTCTTTAAAATAGTTGTTCATTTCTCTTCCCTCTCAAGAGTGGCCAATAAATAATGTCAATAAAGTGAAGTGCCTGTTCATTTGCCTCTGACAGTATAATCACAGCGATATTCAATTGTACTGCTAGGCCTGAGGGTCTGTCAGAGTTTTGGTCTCTAATTTGATACGTTTAACTGTGTTTATGTACGTGATAGTCCCTGCTGTAAATTGGAAAGGCATTTTCAGTTTGAGACAAAATTAGAAGGAAAAGAATGAAGGAAATTAGAAGGAAAAGAATCTTTTTAGTTCCCAAACCCTAGAAACAAAAATTACAGCCATGTAACTCCATAGAGTCCTGGCTTGAGTATGTCTTGTATACTTCTTAAACATAGATAGAAGCATTACATCTGCACAGGAATGCACTTCCTCCAGGGATACATGGAATAGGGTGGGCTGGCAAATGCTCTCTTGCGCTACACACTTAATCGGACATAGCTTTTTAAAATTAATTTGTATTCCATAGTGTCGTGAGCCTTTATCATGGGAGAGGACCTCAGCAGTGGGGTGCTCCATAACAAAGCAGTTCTTGTTGTATGGTTTTCTGCCAAGACAGCCCCTTGCTACTGACATATTTGTCTATGAACCATCATAGTTTGTCACTGAAATGGGCTTAATGATATAGGATTTTATTCTTCCTCGTAATTTGTTCCATATCTTGGGCTTCTTCCCTTCTTATGTGCTCTTTGGTTTGCTTCTTACTGTTCAAGACTCTCCTTACAAGCCATCTCTTTTTTGAAAGTCATTGTAAGAATATCTCACCAGATAATATATGTATTTTAAAGGGAATTATGCATCACATTAATCTCTGGCTTCCAGCTTTATAAATCACACATCATTAAATTGTGCTCCTCTATTTGTTGTTTCATCTTGCAGTCCATGTCAAAAAATTCTTTTTTTTAGCATGGTCACTGTTACGTTACATTGAATATGCCTGACATTACACAGCCGTGTTCAGAATGGACTCCAGAGTCTAGTGGGTAGTTTCATCTTTAATTAACATATATGCCTAATCTTAAGATTGCTGTAAGATGTGTCAGCATTAGTTGAATATGTGTTGTGGGTTGCCTGGGTTCAGACCCAGCATGATAAGCTCTACGGTTTTATTGTTTTGGTTAGATTTATTTGTGGAGCACTTGAGAAGCTTTTGCACCTAATTGTTATTCTCATACTAGCAGAGCATTTTCCAGGTCCTCAGGATCAAAGCTCTGAGTGTCTAACAAGTTTCACTATAAAAGATTCCTTGCATTTTCTGATTATGCAAGAGTTCTCTATCAGTATCTGATAAAGATCTCTCGTTTTACATCCTGTGATGCTAACTAAAATGTTCCTATTCTTTTTCGTTTTCCATTTCAGTGGTTTCTGTTAGAAGACAGAAATTATTTCTGCTTTTTCTTTGCCCTTTCAAAAATCTCTGTGTTAGAGAATCTGAAATCTTCGGCCATATTTCTAGTGCAGGTCTGTGTTTGTACTCAAAAATAAATCAGTCTTTAAAACAGGACAGTCTGATGCTGCAGTCACATTCATGATTGCTTCTTACACTTGCACAGAGTATGCTTTCCTCTCTTGTGCCTTTTTAAGCTTTTGTTACATGCTCACTGTCTCCCAGTCTTACCTGCCACTATCATGTTCCTTGACAGAGGCAGCTTTTGCAAGATTGTGTAATCTCTGTGCCTGGTCTCTTACTGCTCTTTATGTGTCCATGTGTTTGAAGTACCATCTGGTTGTTCATCAAATTCATACCTTTACTAAACACTGTATCAAAATTTCTCATGCTGGAAAATGAGGAGCTGTCTGAGTAAAGTACATTATGTCTTTTTATAATGCTGCCTTTGATGTATTTGCCTTGCCTTATCTTTCCTTCAATCTTATACCAATCTTTATTTTCTACCTAATTTTTTCTCTCCTTTGGTTTGTTGGGGTTTTTTCTTTATTATCCCTGCTTCCAGCAAATCTTTTCCTTGGACTTCTCACCCTTTCTCAATTCCCTTTCCCTTTATGTGCTCTGCACCTGTTTTTCATCTCTTCTATTTTGATTTTTTTTGCTTTCTGCCCACTCCTTACCAGGTTGACAAAAGGAGCCAAAGGCTATTTGCTTTGCATAAATGTTGACTGTAAGAGGAAGCAGAGCAGGAGTATACTCTTTTGGTGGCTTTTCCTTTGCAGCTGACTCTGGGTTTAAAGAGCATCTGCTATCTGCTGCTCGGGGTGGGCTCAGAGGAGTGGGACACCAGCAACTGGGAAGTCATCAGAACAGTGACAGGCATAGCACATTTGCTATGCATAGAAGGGTTTGTGCTGAACACTCCTAAGTCTTTTTCAGGAATTCTTAAAAGACTAAATTATGGTCTCCTCTGTTTCATGCTTTTATGGAAGAAGATTAAGTTTCCCCCCCCACTGAATGACAGGAAAACCGACAGGAATTTTTTCTATCACAACTGTTTTTCTTAGGTAGTGAAATGGATTTTCAACAGAAAACTGTTTTGGAAAGTTTTTGCTCTCCGTAAAAGATCTTACAGGTCTGGTTTGAATAAAAATTTTATTTTAGTAAATATTTTATGTTTCTGAATTTCAGTTTCAGAAGCAGTTTGGTTTCCTTTTTCCTTTTTTTATGTTTTAATCACCTTCTGCCAGCTTTAGATACTAGTTCCCTTCCAGAGCACAGACCTGACTTTTTCCCAACTCACTTTTCTTCAGAAATCAAAGCATGCATCTGATCATAATCAGTATTATTTAAAGATACTGACCTCAGGTTTGCAATGCTGAATTTCTTTTCTCTGTGACTGTGTGACAGCAGCTTTCTGTCTTGCCACAGTGCAGTCCCTAAGCTGTGTAGGGTCTTTAGCCCTTGCTTCCTGTCTGTACTGGCAGATTTCAGCACTCTGTCTAGATACACACGGGAATGATACTCAGTGTGAGGTAAAGATTGCTCTCACAGACAAAGGCATAACAGGGATCAGTAGCTGTCAATGAAAGTGAGATAAATTCAGGCTTGTAGTGTGATGCAATTTCCTAAATGGTTGCCCATACCTTAATGTTATTTGCATGGGACTGGATAGTTCTCTAAATGTCAAATCCTGGGAAAAATACCCCATTCTCTGGAAAAATTACGGTGGTATTTGTACAAGGAAGGTTAGAGAAGGTGTTCATAGTAGTTCTTACGGTTTTAGGGTACTTCTCTGGAACTACCACCCAGCTCTTTTCCACACTTGAAGACTCGAAACTGCTCTGGCAGAAGCTCTGCACCATGGGCAAAGATAAACCCTACAGAGTGAAGCATCAGCTTTTTCACAACAGGATCTCTGCAAAGCCCTTAGCTGGGTGACAGTGGTGAACCAATGTCAGCTTGATATTTCTTTGTGATTGTTGCTCATAGAGGAGGAAACTGCAAGAAAAGGCACTTGCAATAAAAAGAGTCTGAGCCACTTCTATTTTTTGTGTCTGAAGCTAGCTAACAAATGCAGAGACGTGTCTATAAGCCTCCACCAACCAACCATTTGCTGAAGCTTGTCTTGCAGCGTGAGAAACGTGAAAGCCTTTATCTTCTAAAACTGTTATTTAACTGTTGAATACCAGCACAAGGGAATATTGTGATGGAATGCAACCTAGAGCAGCAAAGCTATCACAGGTGAGGATGAAATAGTTCGAAAGACAGTAGTACCATCATTCACTTTGCCAGAGAAACAGCTGAAATAGCTGTTAGATGAAAGTCACATTAGAGGAACCTGAATCCTGGAGACATGAATTCATGTTGTTGAGAAAATAAAAGCCATTGAAGTAGGTGGTGACCCCTGTGGTCTCCCCATCATGTGGGGAGTCTTCCTCTCTGAGACTGTGAAATGTCTTTGACTAATACATATATCTTAAACCTCATTTCAGTTCTGCTCTGATTCCCGTTTCTCACTGGCACCCACTGTCATGATCTTTGACATTTTCTTGTTTGCTGCCTCACTGCTGTTTGTCCCAGTCCTTCCTTGCTGGCTTTACAGGCGGTGGGGGATCATTCCTTGAGATGACGAGGTTCTTGGTCAGCTCCGGTTTGAGCTTGTGTGTTTTCCTCTTGTTCCCTTTAGCAGTTTTGCCAGTTTGGGAATGGTGGGTTGCACTGTTCCCAGAGTGCTGCCCAGCTGGATCCACAGGTGAATTAGATAGGGAAAGCTACCAAACAGCTTAAGTGCGTGTGAAAGCCATGAGCTCTGTCTAAGGCAGTCAGGATCCTCTGCACATTGCTTCTTCAGGGAGCTCATCTGTCATCTTCATTCCCCTGACCTACTGTCCCCTGCTTAAGAAGATACATAGGAAAATTTCTTTTTTCAGTGTTAGTGGGATTTTGGTTTTGATTTTTTTTCACCTAGAAACATTTTCTTTTCTTTATTGAATATGCAGACAGCCTTTTTTCTCCTTTTCTTTTTCTGTCCTCATCTACTAACCAGAATTTACTGAGATGCAAATTATGAGAGTCTACAGACAATTTTTAAAACAAAAATATGACTGCGTAACTATTTATTTCCAAAATTATGGTTTCTAATTGTTGTTAGTTCAAAGAAATTTCTGGTGCCAGAGAATTGATGTTATCTGGTTTCTAAATATGCATGACATCACTTCTTTCTGCAATAATTAAGGGCTTCATTCCCATTAACTAATTTATGTAACCATCTTTCTGCTATTAGACTTACAGAAAATAACAAAGCAAACACTGAATTTTTAGTGTAGAATATCTCTTGTTGAGTCCCTTGTACATTTGAAGTGTAGAATCTGTTCTTAGTTCTTAACCAATGCTGTGTTGAATTAGCACAATGATTACTGTTGTCTTTTCATTTTCTGGCCACAGACCAGGAATATTTTTTGCCAATGCAAAGACAACTCTGCACATTCTATCACAAAGCTGTTGTCTTTGGCTCTGACTAGCCAAATCTGTTGTGGATTAGCCCACAAAACAGGAGCCACTGTGCATATGTAAAGCAATAGACTCCTTGGTAGTAGTAATAGCAGGGAGGCAATTTTAATGGGGTCTCACCTGGACTAATACAGCAACTCCTAAAATCTCTCCCTTGCAAATGAGACCAATACTTAAAAACCACTTCTCACTTTACTAAGGTGGTGATTTGGCTGTCATAAAACTCAGTAATAGATATTGTTTAATTATTTCTAATGTCTACATTACATTAAATTATTTGGAGAACACTTCATGTCCCAGCTGAGGAAAAAGTTTGCACAAATGGTTATAGTTAAGCTCACATTTAGTTCTTGTTGAGAATGGACTAGAAGTTGAGCACCTTGACTAAATGTCACTGAAAGTGGTTCTGTGAGGAAATGTCATCTATGAAAGATGTAGAAGTGTCTGACGTAGCCCAGAGGCTTATTACTAAGAATGTTACTATGGTCACCTTGGGTGAAGCTTATGCCCTCCTATAGCACTGTGAATACTCAAGATCCTTACAATAAGCACTTTTATTTGGAATTGTAAAAATAAGATACATATACTTTATATATTTCATAAAAGGGGTGCTTAATAAATAGCTATTAAAAGAGATGATTTAATTATTTTTCCTTTCTCTGCGTAGTTTGTCTAAGAAGCAAAGGTGCCTCTCATCTTCCAGTGAATACTGTGCCCCTTCCGTTTGTGGAGAAGCTGGGCAGCCAAACCCTTTAAAAGCCAGCTGCTGTCTGTTCTCCACCGTGTTTTATTTGATGTTTGTCACCATTGCATGCAGAGGAACAATCACAGCTGTGGGAAGCGTGGACAGCTGTTTAGTTATTTGCAGATGGGTTAAAGATGTGTATCAACCAGTCATTTGTACTTGCTAGGTGAGCTAGGGGAGTTCATGTAATTTAGAATAGCCACACAGCATTTCTTTGCTAATCAGGGAGTTGCCTAATTTGGAAATACGTGTATATCTAAGGCCAATCTGATACATAGCAGCTCCTTACCTTACAGCCATTCCAGTTTGGGAATAATTATGGTAATGTTTTGCAGATTTGGTTCCAGTAGATAAAATTTTGTATCCGCCCTTGTGTCCTTATCAGTCTGTCAGCTTCATTTTGCTTTGAAAAATTCAGGAGAGGTTTCCTTAATGTTCCCAGTGGTACATATCAGTTTTGGATAGGACTTCTAGTCATTTAGACAGTTGTTTGGGTTATGTTGAGATGATGGGAAACTGTAACCAAGGAGGAGGGAAGTGTAGATTAACAGATGTTTCTCCTTTAGACATTCCTAAAAAGCTCACTGCCATATTTAGTTAAAGGGCTCTGCCTGGAAATAATGCAATTATTACTTCTAATAACCTTTAAGTACATACGGGTGCCCCACAACAACTGTGTTAATATCACAGAAAGACCTGCTAGACCAGGCAAATATTAATGTAGGATACACAAGTACTAATGAATACCTGAGGTGACTCAGTAGTGTCTTGAGTGCTTTGCAAATCTGTATTTATCACCACAAGCCTCAAAGATGTTCCATAATCCATAATGTGAATGGCCTGCAGTGCGAGTGGAGGTGATTAGTATCTGTTTGTGAGTGCTGTGCTCTTCACCCGCCTGGGCCCTACTTTGCCTTCTCCTGTATCTCTTTGTTTAATAAACAGAATTGGAATCCATCCATGAGTGAATTACTGCAGGTTTGATTAATTTGTAAATAAACCTGATGTTCATGCTGTTACCCAACAGTTGTTTCCACTTGTTGGCAAGAGTTTCAGGATCTGAGAATGCATTAAGTCTTTATTCATAAAGTGCATGATATTAAGTCAACTTAAAAAAAAGTAATTACATTTTCATTTTGGTTTCCATCTTTAATAATGGCAATGTCCCTATCACTGAAATGGAAAATATTCACAGCATGTAAGCACCTCCAGGCTCTAGCAGTGAAGAGATTGTACCTTTTTGTGGGAAAGGATGCTGCTCTGTGCAGACTTGGTAGCATGAAAACTTAAATAATGTATGAAGTTTTAAATAAGTGGGTGAATTTTAGGTCCGCTTTTCTAGCTGCTTTGAAGAAGCACAATGACTTGGCTGGAAAAGTCACAAGAAGTTCATAGCAAAGAAAAATTTCTCCAGCAGCAGTATTCTGATCTCAGTAGTTCAGACATGGAGTATTGGGATTAGACTGGGCTCTAAACTGACTTTTCATAGGCCATACTTTCCATATGCAGACTGCTTTCAGACAAGCTCAGGTGCTGATTTCTGAACTTTCAGGTTAGTCACTGTTTAAGGGTCTCCAGAGTTCCCATTTAATTTAATTATATTTTTGCATGTTATGAAAATAATTCCAATAACTGTCCTGTAAATTCCAACTCCCAAATCTTTCCCTTAGAAAAAGCATTCTGGGATTGCTGATTTCCAGAAATGCATTTACCTATGCCACTAATTTGTAACCTCACTTCTGAAATCCCAACCATGCTGAAGTCAATGCCAAACCTTCCTAAGGATTTCATTGCTAAAAAGTTAACAGGAAAATAAATACCTGAACTCATAATATCTTCTGCTGCCTTCATAGTATATAAACACTTTGTCAAGTACAGAAGAGCCACCAACAAACATAATACCAGACTTTCACCAGCACTGGCAATGAAGTATCAACAGTCAGCATTTCATATGGATTGTACACATCTGTTGGATTGGATTCAAGTAAAACAGTAGACAACACCAGGGCTTCATTAAGATCATTTTGTAATTAAGTAAAATGATGGTTCAACCTGTGAGTGCCTTGAACCTGTAAATATTGAGTGGAGTGAGTTCTCCAGAACATTTAACAAAGGGTCCACCTGGCCTCAAATGAATGTATAAAATATGTAGTCATTGTAATATTTATGATATAGGTAGAAGTTAATTTTCTTACATTTTGAAGAGCTTGAGAATAGTAGGTCATGTCTTACGTGTTTTTCTGACAGTGGGCTTCAAAACAATTTTTTCTGAAATCTACTGACAGCTAAAATTTGGTTCCTGCAAGGCTTACAGCTTTTGTGTGAAGTGAAAGGAATTGGGTGGTGTAGTACTTGTTAGAGCTGTGTTAGGAAGAGGCTGAGAAGCTTGGTGTGCAAGAGGCACATCCCTGCTAGCTTGTCTCCAAGGGCAGGGAGAGAGGGTGCTGCCTGACAAAAGTCATAGTTGAGATAAAATCTGAATCTCAGGCAGGTACTGGCTGGATGCACTGCAAAAATACCTGCTCTAAATTTGGAGAGAGAGAGCAATATGGTTTTCACACCTTTCTTCACTAACTGGTATACTAAGAAGGAATGGCAATGATGACAGCCTCATCACGAGGGGTGTGCTTCCGTGGTGGTTGTTAGGAGGATGCTCAAAATTAGCATTCACAGTCTCCAGTGAAGGAGTGGAATCTGCGTTTTATGCCATCCATCTATATACCAAATAAATGTGGAGAGTTGTCATAGAAATAGTTACAGAGACAACATCTATCCACATTAAGCCTAGCAGAGGTCATTTCTAAACTGTTTCCTGTCTGGCCAAGTTAAGATGGCATTTAATATGGGCTGAATTTGTTCCAGACGTAGGATTAGTTACTAGATCTTGATATACATGCTGGTTGGCGACCTTTCTTTTTTTCCTTAAGTTTTCTGGAAATACCATTCAGCTGAAGAGACCACAATGTAGGCAATACCACATGGAGATTTCAGTGCCTTCATCCTGGCATGCATATTGTGTTTTGAGTGATGCCGATCTGTTTTGAGAGCTTGTGGGATTTTCAAAACCGCTGCTATGTTAATCTCATTTAGGTTCTCTAACATGCTTCAGATCACTCTCTCTTTTTCAGGGTCTGATTACAAGATACTGAATGATGTTTTGTACTGCAAATGAGTTGTTTTCAGTTTTCACTACACCTTCATTTTGGAAATCTGTAACTGTTTAACCTCTCTGTAAGTCTTCAGCGTGCCATATTACAGTGAAATTCTCTGCTAATTGAGGTGGTTGCTAATGAGAGAATCTCTGTCTCTCACTCAGTAGAGGCACTGCTGTATCCTAAAGACATCTTGCCTTTTGATCTCCTTGATCCAGATTAATTGTAGGAGCCTAATTCAGACAGAAATATCAAATGCACATCAATGCTTAACAGAAATGTTACATAACAGTATGAGAAATCAAAGGAGGGATTCAGATAGGTGATTGAGCACGGAAATAACAGGGTAGCTGAAGTTCATTATTTCAGCTTGTAGCTCTGATCTGCTTCTACATGGACACTGAATCATCCAAGGCAGAAAAGTAAATGAGGAGCGAGAACATAAGCTGTCATACAAGAACCAAGGTAAATAGAATTACCTGCCTTTTCATGTTCTCTCACATAGGGGCTGAATTCATCTGTGATGCAATCCAAACACAGAAATACATTAGCAGCACTAATATTACCAGCAGAGGAAAATTTTCAATAGTTATGACTAGCACTCCTCCCTGGGAGACAGTGTGTGTTTTGTTTGTTGTTGGGTTTTGTTAGGTTTTGGGCTGTTTGTGGGGTTTTTTGGTTTGGTTTGTTGTTTTTGGTTTTTTGGTTGGTTTGGTTTGGTTTTTTATGGGGAGAGGAAAGAGGCATGTGAAATAGCATGTAAGTATCTGAAACTGCATGATACAACATCTGAGTTGCATCTTCAGGGAATAACTAGAAGCTACCATTGAAGATGGGCTTAAACCAAACCTTGTTTTGGAATCAACTCTGCAACTTAAATACATGCCTTGAAATCTTCAGCTCTGTCTTGTGTACTAAAACTTGCTAAATTTGGGGCAACATTTAGTTTCTGAACACTTTAGATCTGAAATGTTTCATATAAAAGTCGTTTCAAGTCATTTAAAGAGTTACGAAATTCACATTCAAACTCTGAACCTTCTGGCTCCGGTACATGTTCAGATAATGAGATTTCAGTAGCGAAATACAGCCTTTGCCTTATCTATTGCAGATAGATCCAGCATGGAAAACTCTTTTAATCAGTAGGTACTGTAAAAAGATCTACATGGGTATTCATTTGAGCATTAAAAAGCAAGAATCTAATTAGCAATGTACTGTGGTATCAGCATTATGTTAAGTGCTTTTGTTTTCATCATCCTGAAAGCATACCTAAATCTCAGAGAGAAATGAGGAAAACCATATAATCAACCATACAAAATCAGTCACAGCTTTTCAAAATGTAGTGTGGGCAAAAATGTGCTCTTCAGTGAAGCCTGAAAATACTGACAGGTAACTCTGATAAAAGCTTTGTTGTAGAAATGTGAGCACGTTCAACACACGCTGAAGAGATTGTTTCAGCAGAGCATCATGAATTTGCCTGAGAAGTATGTGCTAAGAGGAATGTATTTCTGACTGAAGAGGAATTTATTTCGGAATTTATTTCTGCATTGCCGTGTTCTTGTAAAAGTACAGAGGAAGGACTCTGCCTGTTTAAAGCAGATTTGGACCCATTTATGCATATCACTTCCATGTAGGCATCTAAATACCTTTATTTAGGGGTAGATAGCATGAATCCTTTGCCTGTGGGTACAGACGTGTGTATGTCTGTGTGTCCTTATTCACATACGCATTTCTAAAAAAATGATAGCTTCCTCCGGGGAGATCAGCTACAGCAGGTAATCCATACCTGGTATTGAACTCACAGAAGAGATCCCATGTAGAGATCCCATATCATTATGTGGCCAGTGAATGATCTATGTAGACATAAGCAGCCCTATTTTTGAGCACACATGGCATGGGTGGTAGTACTTTCGCTGGTTTGTTTTGGGGTTCATTTCAGTTGCGGTTCTGCAGGACGTGATAAAAAAAGGAAAAATAGAGCTTTTAAAAATGTTTAGACAGTTCTAAGATACCCCTCTTCTGTGTGCTTTTCTGATCCAGGGGGTACTCAGGAGAGAGGGAGGAAAAAAATTGTGTCTCAAGCAACTCAAGTCCTTAACCTTTCAGGTATTACAATGCAAATAAAATGTGTTGTCCTGAAATGTAGATAAAATGTGTTGTCTTGAAATGTAAATAAAATGTTTGATGTAGACAAGTCATAATGTAATCCTGCAGCTTGTATATGCACAGGTGTAAGAGAGTGGGGACAGGAATTTGTCATCTATTCATTAGCTTTTCAGAATACTAAAAGCAAGAGATTCCATCTGGAGAAGAGTTTCTAAGTTTCTGAGAACAAAAATGAAGTAAATGTTCCCATATTGTTCCAACTGCTTGATTAGAAATTAGTCAGAGAGTGATCTCTGTGTTCTGCTCCGTCTGGACATGTGTACTCCCTGGTAAGCTCAGATATGAAATGTAAAAATTCTGTTAGAGGTGTTTAGATCCTTAGCTAAAATCCTTAGCTAAAAAGACATGGTTCCTTGTAGGAAAACGAGAGATTAGTTTTACAGTTGTAAGCCCTCATGCTGAAAATCCTTATGTAGGCAAGTACCATGGATGTAATGAACTTGCTTGATCTATTTATAGCTTTACTCAGTGTATGTTTTTACCCAGGTGGTGCTCCTTAAATTTCACTGGACTGTGTGTTTGAGCAGCAGTTCACACTGAAGATCACAGTGCAGGACAAGAGTCCAGGTAGCAAACAAATAAACTTAATTAAATAGACATTCACAATTAATTAATACAATATTTATGACCTTTTTATGGTGTCTCTCTGCAAGAAGGATTTGTAACTTTCAAAAGTGCTAGTAATTACTATTTTGGTTCTGTTTTGAATAATTTTCTTTACAAGGATAAATAAACAACATTCAATTTTGAGAATGGAGAAACATGCGAAAAGGGTGGAGTAGCCAAACCTTACAGTGTGCCAGGAGTGGATTCCAACCTTCCAGCATCTTCTTCACTCTGTACTAATAGATCATTCCCATCCCTACAGCACCTTGGTTCTCCAGGCTTCCTATTTGCTAGTTTTGGTTCCATATGTTTACTCATTTCATATGCTTGAGCTCCCACCAAGACTGGTTTGCTTTTCTTCTCTAATAAGACTGAAATTTGCCTCCATTTTCAACTGAAGCCCATTTGTATTCACTTCTTTCATAACCTATTCTTGTAATTTAATTTTTAAAATATTATCATTTTCATATACATTCTGAAATTCTGCTTTAATCTACCAATTCATAGTTTTGTAAATCTCAAAAAAAAAAAAAGGAAAACATATCTGTGAAGGGGGAAAATAATCCAGGCAATTACATTAAACATGCTTACATCAAATTATAGTTGGACCAGATGTCTTTCCCCGTACCCCTTCCCTCTTACTGAAATAACAGATTTCAAGTTAAATACAATTTTTGAATAAAACACTTTTTTTTTACATCTCAGCCACTAATGGTGTTTCACCTGCTGATATCCTGATACTTGTGCAATGTATCTGAACATAGAACTCACCTAGGATGGCTAATTTTAAGGCTTGCTGGGACAGAGATCATGACTGAGTGTGAGGATTCCTGCAGCTCTGTTTGGGAGGGTTATGAATGAAAGCTCAATGAGTCCAGATTAAAAGTGCAGGGGTTTTTTGGTTTGGTTTGGTTTTCCTCTGCAGCAAGTGTTAGGAAGCTGGCTTCCTGTGTGCAGTTTGTTACTTTAAAAGCATTTGAAAATACAAATGCAATGATTTAATTGAGCTCAATGATTGCAAAGTATTTTCTGTGACTTTTAACGGGTTCAATTACTAGACTGAGATCACATTAAAAGAACTGCAGGATTATTAGCATAACAAATCTGCTTCCTGATCAGAACTACTCAGTACATTGAGTTTAAGGAGGGGAGATTAATATATTCCTGTAACATGAATGAAACAACCTCAGGTTCTAGAACAGCCTCCTGTGCACTCCATAAAACTTCCCTCTGTAAGGAGCCAGGTGTTACGATGTGCTGATTGTCAGTTTTAAGCTAATGGTTCTAACTTTGGAGGCTCTACAGAGAAGCGATAACGATGGTAACAGTGCCCCATTGTCTCTTGTTCTCTTCCTTCCTTGTCTTTCTTCAAGCTACTTGTTTCCCACTCCCATATTGCTGTTTTCTTCCCTTTTAGCTCTTTCAAAATGAGTTGGGCTTCAAAAAGAGTTTTTTAAAAAAGAAACTAGTCTTGTTTGTTTTCTAGATCCTATCCAACCTGATTCACTCTGCAGTTCCTTAGTTCCATGCTGGCCTAGCTGAAGGCTTGGTGAGTGGCTGTGCTGTGGCAGAAATGGCAGCCCCTGGTGAGGAGGGCCATAACTCTGTAAAATGGCCTTGTTTCCAAAAAAAGCAGAGGGTGGAACTGCATATGGATTAAGTCTTATGTTGAGCATCAAGTGCAGCTGTTTTCACTACACTATCTGCAAAATAGAGCAAGCAGTGTGCAGGCAAAGCTCAAAAGCCCCTTAGCGGCTTCCTAATCTGAGGTCAGTTGAGAAAGGATTCCCATTCCTGGATTCGACTTCCAGTTTAGAGGAAGGGCCTGTACCTAAATCCTCTGTACACTGCAATGTTGTTTGAAATGGTTTGGGCTACAGAAAACCATGTGATATCTTTGTTAGAGGACCAAGGGCCTGGAATTAGTGTAAATAGCTTACATGTGGGAGTGGGACTGTCAGTGTAATGTGTGTGCCCCAGCTTTCCAGCCTCAGACTGTTGACACAATCCTTTCCTGCCGTACATCCTTAGGCTGTTCATACTGGTTTTTGACAGCACTTCTGTCACATCAGCTGCAGCTTCCCACTCTCCAGGTCTTGGCATGCCGTGTGAGTTGGCTGGCTCGATGATACTCCCTGTTCCCACAGAGCCATCTCTTCCTGTAGAATAGCTATCATATCCTTGATGACCTCTTGTCCCGTTAGCAGTTCACTCTCACTTTGTCTCTTTCCTTTCTCTTCTGACTGTGATTTCAAGTCATGTCACAGCCACACTGTTCCAGGGCATGCATTTTCTCTTTCTTAGCCATGTGCTTGCTTAGTGGTTTTCCTAAGGATGGTCTCTGGTCTTCTTGCACAGTTTCAGTAGCTGCATCTTCTTGAAGCTGCTGTAATATTCTGATATGTGGTGGAACTAAACATGGAATGTCCATCTTTCCATCCAAAATGTTTTAAGGGGCAGGGAAGGATTCTCAAAGAAAGGCAGCTGAGGTCAGGGAAGACTAGTTACTTACTCTGGAAAATCTGTGAATGCATGTTGGGTAAGTCTGCCTGTGGCTTCTTTGTGGTGATGAGGATGTTCATAATTCCCAGGAGTACATACAAAGTTCATGCTCATTCTTCATCCAACAGCTGCAGGACTGGTCATCTCCTGTCAGATGTGAAGGAGCTAGAAGTGCAGCTCTTCTCAAGGAAGGTTTTCTCATCAAGGCTAAAGGCTGCATCTTTCTCTCTATGCATCTTCCTTCTGTCCTTTATGACTTCAATGAAAAATCAGAAACAGGCTTTTCTGGCACTTCTTTAGTGTACACAATGACCTACTTTGCCATTGTATCTTCATGGAACCATTATGTTTTTCTGCTCCACCCTCCTATATTCACAAGCCTTTCAGATCATCAGATGCTCTTCAGACCTAATCACAGGAAGTGAACATTGCAAATCATGTCGAGATTGTGAAGAGCCTGAAACTCAAAAGTCCAGGTTAGTCGTAACCTGGAGTTGTTGGCTTTCTCTTCTGCAAAGACCCAAGCAGGTATAGTTCAGTCTTTAAAATCAAGGTAGACCTTGTTTTATGGAGTTCTGTCTGATCAGTCTAGTACATGAGTACCCAACTGTACATCTCTCAATGACAATGAATTATCTATTTAGGTTTCTATCTGTATCACACTGTCTAGGCTGGGGACAGCATCTTATCATTTTTCACATCTCTGTGTGTTTTCTTGTACCTTAATGGAACTGATATTAAATCATTGGAAACAAATAGGAACTCAAACCTAAAGTAGTTACCCAACTTTGAATATGACTTCTTTGAATAAGACTTGGTTAGGATTGTGGACATCTTGTCTGTGGTTAGGATTCTGGACATTTTTAATCCTGTGCTGTCTCCCTATCACAGATGTATTGTAATTCATTAGTAGTTAATTATTTGTAGCAGACTTGGCAAAGGTGAAGACTGTAGCAGTTGGGAGATAAAATGGGAAGGTATTCACTGATTGCAGTAAGAATGGGAAAGCATTTTTCTCAGCAAATGAAAAGGTTTTTATTCTGTTTTGTAGATGGGAGATGGAATATGCTAAAAATAGAACTTAATATGCTTCCACATCTCATTTGAATAGTCATCAAGCAAAGCAGAAGATCTGTGTGGCATCCGAGTACTTGGTCTTAGCATTGCATAAACATGGATTGTTATTTCTTTGGCTATTTGGGTCTCCCACAGAGCCCAGTACACATTTCACATCTAAAATATGTACTCACATTGCATTTAAGAAGGGGCCTTTTTGTATCAGGAAAACTTACACAAAGGTCTGTGATGAACAATGGAGAACAGCAGCCACCTTCATTAAATATTGCTTTTAATACATCAGATGTTACAGAGTGGGATCAGATGCCTTTTATGTCAGTGAAGATGGGTGAGGAGTTAAAAAGCTGTACTAGAGCCTAGTGTCAGTATAGATTTATTGTGAGGCTCTCCATCACCAGCTGGAAAGCAGTGTTAGTAAAAAAACTTGTTATCAGAGAATCTTCTTAGGAAGCGCGTACTCAGTCTGCAATTTTTTTATCTTAATGCAAGAAAAATGCATTCTTTGTGTCTCTAGAAGAAAAAGAATTAGTTACACATTAACATCCAAGAGACAAGCATAATTAAATGGCTTTCTGTGATCTTATTCTGCTTTCAGCATTAGTTTTCTGAGTGCCATGTGTATCAAAGGCATCATGTACAGCTCAGGTATCTACTTGTCAGAGAACAGTTTATGGCTCAAGGCAGTTGTTTATTTTGCTTGTTTAAACTTAATGAGGAGTGCAGTTGACTGTCCAATACACATACCTTGGCTTGGGATGGTTCCCTCTGGCACAGGATTGAAATGGTCCCGCCTCAGGTCAAAGACAACTTGTTTCTAAGGCTGGGCATAAGAAAAGTCAAGCTGGTCACTGATCAAATGCACTGCTGTATGAAGGCCTTTGACAAGAAGCCTTCTGAAGGAGGCTAATAACAAGTTTCCAGGTTTCCTCATTGTGTAGCACATTGTCTCAGAATTACATGTGCTGTGCCATCATTTCCCACAGTTTCATTGACTCATCAGAGGCTGGTTGCCAACATTGTGCTTCATCTGTTAATGCCGGGAGAACAATCTCGTGGAAAGGCAGGCGTGCATGTTCTGGAGCTATTCAGAGCTCCAAACAGGATGAGTGCCGCAAAAGAGGAAATAGAAATAGAAATGACAAAAAGCTACAGATGTTTGGAAAGCCAGAAGACTAGTGCAGGAGCTGCCAAAGAAAGAACACATAACAGGAAAAAGAAGTGGATGAGAAATACAGGAGCATGAGATGTGATAGAAAACCTTATTGTCCCGGTTTGAGACAAATTAGGGGAAATGCTCTGAAAGGAACGTCTCCTCCAAAGAATGCAGGTTATAGCCACTCCTCCCCCACCGGGTTCGGGAAGAAATTCCTCGGAGGAAAGTGAAAGGGAAAAAACTGTTTCTTTAACAAGTAAAGTGCACACAAGCACGGGAAAAGAATAATGCTAAATAATAAAACCTCTCACTGCGGAGAGAACCTGGTAAATTTCAAAGTCCTTTCTGTGGGTGTGGTCTCTCTCTTCGAAGCTGGCCGTTCGGCATGGGCCCCTCCGGGCCAACCGGTGTAGGGTCTCCCGGTGTGTTCTGGTATTGTTGAACAGTCCAGAAGAGCAGAAGAAGAAACCAAAGTCCCAGGGAAGCAAAGGAGTTTAACTCTCCGTCTCTCTCTCCCGAGAAAAGGAGCCAAGAGCTGGGAAAAGCAGGAAGGTGCTTTCCTCTGCTCCTCAGCAGCAGCAACTATCTCTGTGTCCTTGAACACAAAACTGCTTTGAAAAGTCCGCCTGGCTTTTTTTTTTCTTTCTCTCGGACCCAGTGTTAAAGGCACAGAAAGGCACAGGATTCATGTCTGGGCATAGAGCAGGTGATAGGGGATACATGTCATAAAGTCACCCCAAGACACTTATGAAGGGAAAAAACTTGAAATGTTTGTCAAGACAGGAATCGTCACTAGACCATGAGTAGATTATGGTATTTCCTAAGGTCTTTTCTGTTTCACCACGGTTTGATGATTTGATGTTATTTGATAGGGTGATTTTACTTCTCTTCATTCTCATTTTCCCAGCTGAATGCTTGTGATTTAGCAAAAATATCATAGGTTTATAGCCTCATATAGGACTATCTCATTGTAATATTTGATAATGTTCAGTAGAAAAGGAAAGCTGATGGTCTAGAGTAGCTGAAATATAATTTGCAGTAAGTATTTGCTACAGGTATTTTAAGTGGTATTTTTATCAATATTTTGAAAAGAAGTACCTGTTCATTCCCTAGACCTGTGGAATGAAATTCTGCTCTGTGTGTACAGATGTTAACACTGGTATGATCAATACACAGTGGCAAAACAGGGCCAAGCTTCCTCTCACAAGCCAGCTTAAAGAGCACTCACCTAGAAAAGAGAGGTGTGCTATTAACACAAGTAATGCAACTCTCTGCACTGTGGATCCTATCTATGGTATTTTTCCTTCTGCCCTGTCAGTTCTTTCCATGCCGCAGGAGAATCTTGTCTAGCTCCCACTGAAGTCTTCACTGAGGACTGTGGTGCAGTCAAGTTCTCACAAAGAAACCTTTGGAAGGCAGCCATTGTTCTCAGTGAGGGAGAAAATGGTGCAAGTTGCATTTCCATGAAGTGAAAGCATAATCCTAAATAGCAACTCCTCTATGTAAAACACCAGAGTAGGGCCATCTCAAACTACTCGTTTTCTGCAGTGTTTGTAAATATAACATCACACACTTGTTAGTAAGATGAAAATGAGATTGAATTTCCCTGTGAAATACGAAAAGAAGGTAATGACACAATAGTGCTGAGGTGGAGAGCTCTGAGATGTGTTCTGACATTACAGCTGTCAACTTCTCCGTACATGCAGATGTCATACTGTCAGAATTTAATAGGGTGAAATAGGTTTTCATTTTAGATGAACAAGAACTCCAATTATGACCTCTTACAGTTCCAATTACTGTACTCTTGGTGAATGTGTTTAACATCAATTCAGCCTGTTGCACAAAAGTCCTTTGCATGTTGCCTGGAACAACAGTGCTAGTTGCAACACTGTACTATCTGTACAACAGAGGGGACAAGGAACTTCTGTTAATTCCCCTGTATTTGGTTTTTGTAAGTTTTTAAAATGTGTCTTTTAATCTTCAAGTTGTCATTCTTACTGCCAGTCCAGAACTCAGTTTCTCTTGATAATGAGTGAAAGTCCCACTTGGCTAATTTAGAGGTCTATGATTGTTTAGAAATGATGGTTTATGATTAGCTATAGAAAAATGGTCTTGTTCCATGTATTAACATTTCTGAAATACATGAGATCAGAGTACTGAGTATCATGGAAGAATTGTGGTAGCCCTAATTGTAGGAATAAAATTTCAGTTGGCATTTTTCTTGTATTTCTGAAGGCAATTACTTTGCTGAAAAAATTATGTAGCTGGTGGCAAAGTCAGTAAACTTTTCTACATTGTATATGTGACCGTGAAAACATTGCAAATAGGTCCTCACAAGAGAATCTTCATGCATTGAAGTTAAAAAAAACCTGCTGCCAGGTCTTATGTATCTGTTTTAGTATTGAGATAAAAACACAGCTAAAATATTTTAAACTATATAATTCCTAAAAAGAAAGTGTTTGCATTATAATTCCCTGTTGTAATAGTTTGGAATCACAATTGAATTCCATTATCTTTTTATATTTATGACTTCATGCAACTTCCTGTATTACTTGTGCAAAAACTTTGCTTTTTTTAGCCAGATGGGCTAATTTGTTACATTCAAATCTACACAATTTTAAGATATAAAGTTTTTATCTTGAAATCGGTGCATTTAAATATGTTAAGTTTCTGTCTCCATTTAATCATAGTCCCAAGTTTTACAAACCATGGCTCAGTCCCAGAAACACACTGGTGCCTGGAGTGCAGGGTTTACTGTCAGAGATAGACAGAGGAAGTATTTCATTTGCTTTTCAGAGGAAATCTATATTGTGTGAAGCTGCTTTGCTGCAGTATCTTCTACTAATGTCATCTTCCCTGTATACAGTCAAATTAAGTCATGCCTATCATGGTTTTCTGCAAGGATCTGAAAAGCTAACACAGAGATATTAATTGTCTGTTAGTGGTAAGTTCACTTGTGGCTGCCTGTGTGCTTAAGCCTGTGTCTATTATTGTGGTAGTGAACAGCTGTCCTTTGAAGCCTCGTGTGAAGATGAGAGAAGACTGAAGGTGCACCAAGACTTTACAGCTAGAGCAGAGCTCACCTCATTCATTGGCTTATTTGCTAAATGTGACATCACAGAATTTTGCTTACAGATTAAGAATATTTGATGTGCAAGTTATTGAAAAGAACCAGTTAAAGCTTCATCTGTCTCTCTTCCCTGAAATTCCTCGCAGAATAAAGCTGTCTGTAAAAAAAAAGTCTGTCACTGCAGTTGAAAATGTTAGTATTAGCATTAGGATATATATCTGCTGTAATAGCCAAAAAAAGCAATTTGGTTTGAAATCTCATCTGCCTACTATGGCATATACATTTCTATAGCCTTGCAGCCTTGTGTTCGTGCAAGTGTATGGTTTGCTGAGCATTTTCTATTAAAAAAAATTTTAAAATACGTATAGATTAAATCAAGGCAGTTTATTGCATATATCTCCATCTTTTGATCTACTATCTTTTTGAAAAATACATGAGATGTAATACCTACAAAACAATACGTAGCTCTAATAGATTAAAGTATGTAAGAGTATTATTTATGAGATATTTCGTCAAATCCAGACCTGAAAAAATAATCCATATCTGGGCTCTGTGATAAAAATAACAGTCGGATATATTTTGATCACGAACTAAAATGAAATTCAGCTGTCTGACAGCACTGTTGATCTTTTCCTGTGTGCCATTTAATCTGGTAATGAAAGACGCGCTATCTCCCTCCCCCATATGTTTAACTGGAACAATTTTTTCAGGTGCTAAGCACCTGTGGCTCCAAATCAAGCTAAGTGCTTTGTGTAGCATAAATTGAGAATTCTGTTTCAACACGAAATGCTCTTCAACAAGTCCTTTTTATTGCTGAGATGACCGTCTGCCCTTGTAAGCTCTTGACGGTGCTATTTTGGGATGGTTTCACTAGTTAGCTCTGGAATGATCGGAACACATCTTAACAGCAGCAATAAAACTGATGCAAAACAAGTGCACTTAACTCTAGCTCTGACATGCTGGTAGATGATTCAAAATCGTATTACATTTGCTTCAGAGGAAAAACCTTTAGAGAAAATAATGTGAATGAGCAGTGGAAGTGGCATTTAAGGCATGCTTGCAGAGTTTAATTCCAGATTAAGCTTCGCTGTCTGAATGCCAGTGCACTCGCTCCCTTGCCATAGAAAGATCCTGTCTATCTCTTCACTTTAGTTGATTGCTAGAATGTAGAGAAAATGCTCACTGATGGAGTGAGATACAAAATTAAGTGCTTCAGATTAGTGCAGTCAGAATTGGGAGTGCATGGTGACTTCTGTCTCTGAGAAATGGTCCTTTCAGGCATTTAAAACAGAGCTTGGGGCAGAGAAACTGTTTTTTCATTTTGTTTACTTAATGACAAATAGTATTTTATTGATAGAGAAATACATTTGAGAGCAGGATATGTTTTTCACAAAATGAGTGTTTGACATGTCCCATAGTAATCGGTGCTTGGCTTGACTGTGTTGTCTCACTGGCATCCAGTCTAAAATTACTGGGAAAAATGCAAGTGAAGTTGAGGGCAGAACCAGCTGAAGATTTACCGTACTTCTTCCACCCCCGACTTGGGCTCTCAAGAGATGAATATACTTGAAGAATTTGAACAAAAAATAATAAAGAAAGAGCCAGTCAAATGCAGAATGTGTCACAGAAGGTTACTGATGATGTCTTTTAAGAATAGCTAAAATAACAGTGAGTTGTGTCAGCACAGAGAGTTCAGGAGAAAAAAAAGACATCTCAAAGCTGTATTATATACTTAATGACATAAATGTGTGTTTTCTAGTTACACTGTAGGTTCTTGTACCTGCTGTTCCTTACCAAAACCCATGGAAGCAAGAATTTATTCTTGAATCTCCTAGAGAGAGTGGGGATGGTTTGACAGGGCATGCAGTCCCAATGGACGCTGCAGTGCTCTTCAGTGATCCCTTAGAAGGGGAAGTAAGATGCATGCAGCACATATTATCACCACAGGTGATGAAATGGCGCATTTTGGGGGCTGAACCTGCTTGTGCTAATAATAAATGTTATTTTTGTTCATTGCTGAACTGAATCATCAAGAACACTCTCTTTTGCTGAACCACTCTGTCCATATGGAACTGGAATCGAGTAGTGAGGTGTTAGAATTACTTTGGTTTTGGTGTGGCCAAGTTCAGCTAAAAGTTTGGTTGTTTTCTCTATTTATTCAATGCTGGTTTAAAAGAAAAAAATAAATGCAACAAACTGTACATTTTAAGCACGTCCTTTTGCAAAGGTGGGAATCCTTATTTGCTTACTTTAACCTTGTTGTAAATTTGTTTTGTTGCATATCACTGCTCCAGATTGTGTCCCTTTTAGTGAGAAGATTTCTTTTATAATGCAGACTCTAATTCAGTGTGAAAAGTTGCAAATAGTTAATGGCTATGGGCTTCAGGGATTTAACTTTGGTCTTTTTTGAGGGATGCTAAGCACCTGCAACTCTTCCATTACTGGTAGCAGTGGCAACTCAGGACCTTTGAAAGGCACATCACAAATCTATCTCTTTGAGAATAGCCCTGATCCTCAGAAGCCCATTTCTTGGTGTATTTCAGAACTATTAACAAAGATGGTTATCTCTGGGCAAATTAAGTGTATAATTAAGGGCGTAGTTTTGAGTGTTTCAACAATCAGAATTATTTTGACCCTGAAATATGCTATAGCATGTCCCCAGGCTGCCTTCTCCTGGAAAGCATCACATGAAGTTTTAAAATCAAACCTTGAGGAACAAAAGCGTTTCAAATTTGAAGTTTTTCTAGCAGGTCCTTTGTCCTGTTTGGATTGAATGTCACCTTTTCCCCATTCCTGTGCATATTTTTCCTTAGCACTACTTATCTATTATACTATAACACTACTATAGTGATGTGCTCACTGGTTCAGGCCTATTAAGCAGGTTATTACAGCAATGGAATCATTTTCACTTGAATCTACTGTCTTGGTTTGAAAGAC
>VXBT01000265.1:8503-23385 GCA_013400235.1 Oriolus oriolus | reverse complement strand
AGAGAGGGAGTGGGTGGGGGGGGGGGGAAGAGGGGGATAAATCCTTCAGCAGAAACTGGTTGTGAATGAAACTCACAGTAAGGAAATGCAGTCAGATGTAGAAAAATCCTCAACAAAACCAGCTGAAACTTGAAATTCAAGTTTTCCCAGTTAATTTAAAGTAATTCCCAAGTAATTTAAAACAAATGCCTACATTTCCTAGAATTAATGTTTCAATTTTATTTTTTATTTCTGAGCAGATTATTTATTTATTCATTGATGTTGAATTGAGGATGTCTTTACAAATCCAGCTCAGAGAAGCTTCACTACATTCTCACTCCTGCAGTTCCCAGAGCCCCTGATGAGATGCAAACATTGGGAATCGGCATCCCAGCTGCCCGTGCTCTCTGCAGGATAATATTTCTCTGGAATCACAACATCTGGGAGCTGTGGAGTCATATTGCTCCTTCTGCTGGCAGTGCTGCCAGGAAGCTGCATGGTTTGGGAGCGGAATTCACCAGGAAGACACTGCAAGGAACTTATACATAATTCTCTCTATAAAAACATCTATTCCCCAAGACTTCCGTAGCAGTCTGAGCAAGGAGAGCCCAATCATTCTGGAAAAGAGGGAGAAGAATAAATAGTTGGGACATATGAACAAAACTGAGCCGTCTCTAACCAACTTTCACAACTGAAGTTCAATTTTCTTACTCTTAGGAAATGGGAAAAGGGGACCTGGAGCATCCTGTACCTGGGAAGGAGAACTGCACCCCCATTCCTGGGTCTTGCCAGCCTCCCCCATCCGCTGCCTGTGGTTCCTTTACCTGGCTGTTCACAGTTTACCTCCAGAACACACTGATTTTGGCATCATTTAAAAATAGGCCTCGATTAATGAAGCCTTGCTGCTGAATTTCCTACTCCTGGACTTCCTGGGCTGTTCCCAGGACCTACAAAAGTCAACAGAATTAAAGCTTCCCCCTGAAGTCACTGGAGCTTCAGATCTTTCTGCTGTGGCTAATTAATCTTGTTCATTAGTTAATCCCCAGCTCCCCTTCCCTCTTCCTCATCACTTCGTGCTGGTGCACATTATTCTTGTCTTTTAAACATTAATTGTTGCTGTTCTGGCCCTTCCTGGAATGCATTAAATGAAATCCCCCCGGACATCCACCTTCCTGCTTTCACCGGTGCCTCGGAGGCCGGGGAGCCAGGATGTGGCAGGTGCAGTACAGGCCAATTAAAAAGCAAATTTATGCTAACTGATGGGTAATCTGCACTGGGAACCACCAGTGGCATCAGGGCGTGCCTGGGGAAAATTGCCATTAAGCAAATTCCTCCACTGCTGGCGCAGCTCTGACACCTCCACATGTTGTGGCTGTTGCAAGGTGAGTTCCCTACACTTTCACCCTTGGAATTTTTTCCTGTTCCCACTGAATCTTGCACAAACCACTGACCAAGGGACAAAAGGAGTCAGGGGTGAAGTGAGTTAAACCAGCCATTAGTCGGCTTTTTATTTACTGAATTTTTGTAACTATGAGAAGTAAAAAAAAAAGAAAAAAACCAAACCCAAACCAAAACAACAACAAAAAAAACACACAAAAAAACCCCCAACAGCAAGCCTACAACTCTTTTAAATTTCTACTTATTTAACAGATAATGTTGTTTTATGTGTGTTTATATATATATGAATAGATTTATATATGAGAATGAAATTCATATTCACCAAATGGCAAAACAAGGGTGGCATCAAAGAGCTTCTGACCTGCTCAGTTGCACAGCTGAATCCATGGTCTGGCACCTCAATATATTCAACATTTACCATGTATTTTATTGGTATAGATGATATCTCACAGATAATATATGGTATGTGATGTATAAAGGTTCTATATAAACATAAAGCAGGGAATAAATAGTGCAAGTACCTCTTTTCTCTCTGTACAATCCAACACCGGGAATGTTATCCCAGATTTGCACCACACAAAAGCAGAATGAAATGGAATTGTGTGAGCCAAAATCCTTACTGAGTGGCAATTTCCCCTTACCACTTGCAAATATTGATCCAAGATTCAATTACTTTCTCCCCTTCATTGTGTGGGGATCTTCAGAAGATGTTTCCTCTGTTTTGTTACTTTGAGAGAGCATAAAACCATAAAATCTTGAAATGAAGACTTGCAAAGCTCAGAGTCTGTTTGAAAATGGTCCAGTTGACTGAGCAGTGCTCAGAGGAAATGCCCTGGATGGTGATCCTGGAGATATCCTATTTCTTGTGAGGGAGAAACGCAGCGGCCCAAGGTTCCCTGCACTTTGGCAAGCAAAAGGATGAGGATTAAATGTGTTTATGCCTGTTCAGGCATTTGTAATCCCTTAGCAGGCAGAATGAATCCTTCTCTGTGTTTCTTTGGCAGGTGTGTCACAATCCTTCTGGAACACACCTCTCAGCAACTCCAGCGTTCCTTGGCTCTGTGTGGGGACAATCCTGGAGAGAAAAAGTCACTGGGGAGAGCCTGGCATTGGAGGTTTTGTAGGAACTGTACAGAAGGTTACAAAAAAGGCCAAGAAAAGCCAGACTCTCCAGGTGGGGATCAGAGGGGTTGCCCCACATTCTTGTTTAGGTGATCTTTACAGAATCACAGGATCACAGAATGAACTAGGTTGTAAGATCATCTAGTCCAACCTATGACCTAACACCTCCTCATCAACTAAACCATGGCACTCAGTGCCACGTCCAGTCTTTTTTTAAACACCTCCAGGGACAGTGACTCCACCGCCTCCCTGGGCAGACGATTCCAGTGCCCAAGCACTCTTTCAGTGAAGAATTTTTTTCTAATGTCTGACCTAAACTTCCTTTGGCGTAGCTTAAGACTCTGTCCTCTCCTTCTGTCAGTGGTTGCCTGAGAGAGGAGACCGACCCCCACCTGGCTGCAGCCACCTTCCAGGGAGTTGTGGAGAGTGATGGGGTCACCTCTGAGTCTCCTTTTCTCCAGGCTGAACAGCCCCAGCTCCCTCAGCCGTTCTTTGTAGGGCTCGTGTTCCAAGCCCTTCCCCAGCCTTGCCGCCCTCCTCTGGACTCCTCCTGCCGGGACTGACATTTCCAAAGGCAAAGTTCCCAACACAGCTCATTCCCTCCCTCTTGGCTGTGCTGCAGGAGACAAACCCAGCAGACTCTGGTGCCCAGGGGATCTCCTTCCTGGACGGCTGCTCCCAAATCCCAAGGGTCACTCAGATCACCAGTGCCCTGGTCAGGGCTGGGGATCATCAGTGGGGCAAACACAGCCCTCTGGAGTCACACCACAGTCATGNGATCAGCATCAATTGGCCAATTAAACTTTAGCTAATGATGGAACTGCCCCTCAGCTCGCCCCCCTTCTCAAGGTGCTGGGTTACACATTTTGGGCCTGGGATGGGCTGGGTGTCCTTGCAGAGCAGGCCTGGAGAGGCTTTGTTATGTCTGTGTGAGCATGAGAGAGCAGCAGCTGACAGGCTGCAAGGCAGCTCAGAGTCACACACTGGGGATGCAGAATTTGAAAAATGTAAAAGCTAAAACCTAAGGCATCACTTCCCTCAAATCTGAGCGGAACTTTGAGTCCATCCAGCATCCATACCTGGACCATCAATCCCTTACTGAGCTGCCAGCTCTCTCCTGATGGAGGTCTCCCTGCTGGAAAGAAGCTCAGCCCTAGTAACACCCTCTAGAAGAGAGGCTGTCCCCGCATAAAAAAGAAAAAAAATCAAATAGAATCATGGAATCCTGGAATGGTTTGGGATGGAAAGGACCTTAAAGTTCATCCCATTCCACCCCTGCCATGGGCAGGGACACCTCCCACTAGACCAGTTTGCTCCAATCTGACCTGGAACAGTTTCAGGAGCAGCCACAGCTTCTCTAGGCAGCCTGTGCCAGGGCCTCACCACCCTCACAGCAAAAATAGCTGTCAAATATCTGTAAAATATTCGGCATTAACACATTTCTAGATTACTCTGCATTTTGCGATGTGGATATAATTAAAGAGTGCTTATTTTCTGAATATTGCTGATCATTTAGCAAACGGAGGGACTCAGTTTATAAGAATGAAATACAATTTCCCAGGTGTCCAGCTCGTGTATGAAGGCATTCAGTGGAAGTTCACATGCTTGTGACAGTGGCCATCAATATATAATGTTATATCTCTGTGCAGGGCTGGGTTTTAGGCTGGATTTAAGGGGTTATGCTAAAAAGCCCAAACCTGAGCCAAAGATTGGTGCTGTTTGTTTTGACACACTGTGCCTACAGAAGAAGCAGCCTGTGTTTATGTTACAGATGTATTTTCCATAATCACCCGCACCAGAGACAGGGAATGAAAAGCCACGGAAGTGTTGCTCTTGTATTTATTTTACTGATCCGTCCAATTTTAGTGGTGTCTTTTATTAAAGAGAGATTTTGAAACAAAGCAGCATCTCAACTGCTAAATCAGCTTCAATCCAAACATCTAAATTCTAATTTGAAGCTCAACCTGAACAAACCCAACAAAACTGCTGCAAGTTTTTAAGCAAAGCCAATGTATTGAGTGCCAGGATCTGATCTCTTTGTGCTTAAATTATCACACTGCATCGTTTTCCTCTCCTATTACTTGGTTCCTGAGGCTGGGGGCAGCTCAGTATTTCTCTCCTATTGGAGCTGGAAGGCAGGAGGAAATAAAATAACATCTTTTACAATCCCATGCTGTCGATACAGATGCCAGATTAATAGCTCTGGAGAATGATGAGCTGTGATACAATCGAGGGGGAAGAATTGTGTCTGCAGGAAAAATAATAGGAACAAAGTGCATTATCTGCCTTTCTTCAGTATTTCTCAACTCTTTGCCTCACTGGCTGGAGAGAGACGGACCTGGGCACAGGATGGCAGGGGAGCCATCATTTGCATAACTCAGCGTAAACTTTGACAACGTTTAGCAGTTATTTTCTCTTTTCTGTGCTTTTTAGATGCACGTAGAAATTATGGTTTATATTAGGTGGGTTTGGTTTTGATGTGCCTGTGAGGATAATGGTTGTGCTTCTAAAAAATAACTTTAAATCAGAACAGAAATCCTGGAAAGAGTTTTCTTGGAAAACCATGGGAAAGATCATCAGGTTTGCATTTTCTTACTTCTGTCTCTTCGAATGACCCTTTCAGGAGATGGATCATACCTTTTGTTCCTGAATAATAATTTTCCCTTCTCAGACTATCCCACTATGTCCCAGAGCATCCCATAACATGCTGGCACTTGGTGGTTCCTCGTTTTATTGGCCAGGCTGCTCCTTTAGTGTCAGTCTGTGAATAACAACACTAAATACCTGGGATAAAACTCTGGCATCAAAAAAGAAGAAGTCAACTAAAATATCAAACTTTTACAAGGAGGAGAAGAAAGCAGCAAAGGATTTAAATGAAGCCTACCAACCAAGCTATTATACACTGTTTAAAAAAAACCCCTTCTGGCTGAAAACCTCAGTGATAGGTAATTATATTTCTAAATGAGGCAATCATTGTTAAGCTATGAAGAATATAATTAATTTTATAACATTCTGTAGTGTTGTAGTCAGTACAGATAATAGACTTTTTGAGATATTAGCTGTCCAAACACATCCAAGTCATTTAAAGAATCTCATTGTGCAGTCTCTTAACCGAAGTCAACAGTAATAAAGCCCTTTTCTGTCACTCAGATAAACTCAGACAGGGGTTGAAATGAATTAACTGAGTTTAAAGAAATGGGTGCAGCTCCACTTCACAGACATTCCACCAGCTTCCAGCTTTATTTCAGAAGTTTTTTGATTTGCAAACACAGCACACTTTAGTTTGCAGTGGGCCAGATTTGTCTGTTATACAATCACACTGATTCAAGCTAAAGATTGATAGGAGAGGGAAAAAAAGAACTAAGCAAACCAAAAATCTAAGAAACAATTATTCTTTCAGATTAGGGACAATCAGAGTCACTCTCGTGGATCTTATCAGGGACAACAGAGAATCCACCAGAGGAAAATTCATGAGGTGAATTGGAAATGTGTGAAAAAAAAATTAAAAGTAGGAAGTACTCTTTAGACCTCAGCGAGCAAAGCTCTGAGATCCTAAAACAAAAGCTTTGTCTTGTAAAAATACCCTTCTGCTTGCAAAAAAAGATTGATTCTGGTTCCAAGATCAGTCTATAGCTACAGTCTCTGAAGAATACAGAGAGGATCACAGCTCAAACAGGAGGCCACCAGTTCACATCTTTAGAGCAAAGCTGAGGTCTACAGAGGGTTGTGCAAACAGAAACCTTTGGAAGCAAGAAATGCTTGGAGAGAGACCAAGGAGGAGCAGATTGCTCTGTGTCCCAGTCCCCACTCCACAGCTCACACTTCAGAGGGGATCATTTCCTCTATTTCTAAAAGCACAGGAAAGCAGGACTGCCCCACACCTGAGTGCTTTAGGGTGGACAGGGTGATGCTCAGGGAGAAAAAGCAAGTGTCAGTGTGGCACACAGCTGCTCAGGAGAGGAGCTTGGACCTGCAAAAGAATGGTGGGGTTGTCCTGTGCAGGGCCAGGAGCTGGACTTGGAAGATCCTTGTGACCTCGTTGGTGAGAGGATGAGAACCCTCTGGCAGGGGGTCACCTTTGGGTGTTCCCTGACACGAGAAGACACACTCCACTGGAGAGGGTGGGCTGTGCTGTTGGCCCTGTGTGGGAGCACAGATGTGACATCATGTGGAGGGGACCAAAATGCCCACACTGTTGCTTCCCAGAGAGGCTTTTTGGCGCCAGGAAAAATGCCACCTATTTGCATTCCACAGCAACCCCCGATAACAAAGTGTGTCCACAGGACTTTACCAGCCTGTGCTGTGCTACTGGCAGAAAGGTAAATACCATGGGATCATGGAATATCCTGAGCTGGAAGGGACCCACAGGAGCATCCAGTCCAATCCCTGGCCCTGCACAGACACCCCAACAGTCCCACCCTGGGCATCCCTGACAGCGGTGTCCAAACGCTCCTGGAGCTCTGGCAGCCTCGGGGCCGTGCCCATTCCCTGGGGAGCCTGGGCAGTGCCCAGCACCTTCTGGGGGAAGAACCTTTCCCTGATCTCCAGCCTGACCCTCCCCTGGCACAGTTCCAGCTGTTCCCTGGGTCCTGTCCCTGGTCACAGAGAAAAAAGTGGAAAGAAACAAGGAATTTATGTTTTCCTTCCTTTCTCCGCTCCCTAAAGTTAATTTAGGCCCTAAGCACCCTGATCTAGTGGAAGGTGCCCTTGCACATGGCAGGGATTTGGAACAAGGTGAGATTTAAGGTCCCTTCCAATGCAAACCATTCCATGATTGTATGAATTTGTGCTGGTACAATATTCAGCAAATGTTTTGTGGGATGGCAGAGAAAATAATTGTGGCAAAGAGCTTGTCTACCATTCACACACTGCTATTTCCTGTGGATTAAAATGGCAGATTGACATAAATCAATCAAATACTCATTGTGTGCTTAAAGCTTGTGGAAAGGAACTGAAACCAAGACTTTTTTTGTGACTTTTTTGTCCCCCCGCTGCAATGACAGTAATTGGCAGGACATCGAAGGACAATGGGATGTTTCGTGCAGTATTTTGGCTCAGCAGTGCTGGATTCTCCTGAGGAAGTCAGATACCACCAGAGCACACCCCTCTATTGGAATTCAGAGCAGGGATCAATGTTATTGCTGCTCTCCTTCACACTGTATGTCCATGCTGACTGATGTCAGGGGCAAAACATAAGGTGCTTTCCAAGCTGATGGGAAAAATAGTGTGGAAATGGCTCTGCATCCAATTACCAGAGTGAGGGGAGACTGTGAATGCAGAAAAGAGTGCAGCTCTCTCTGCCACTGCACAGCTCATTCCTGAACACAGGACTCGTTTGCAGAAATGGTACAATTATTTTACCTCCTTATTGCACAGAATATTTTAGTCGCAACAGGAACAACGTGAACTTCAAACGCGTGCACATTCCTTGTGAACAGACCTAGAGAAATGCTGCAATTACAGACTGCATCACAGTCATAGGTATTACAGTGAAATAAGGCTTAATTTATTTAGTTACTTCGTCCTCAGCTAAATCGTGTTCTTAAAAAAATTGGGATTTTAATATTTATAGCAACTATCCTTGTCATGGGAAAGTCTTAGAAATGAACAGGAACCATGTCTTTGTCCCACATAACCCACCTGCTCTGCTTCTTTCCTTCAGGAGGAGAGGAAAGAAAGGAAAAATGAAATAATAAAAAACCCTGCTGCATGCTAAATGCCAGAAAAAATTCACAAATGGAATGACCTGGGCAGGGAGCACTGAGAGGGAGAAGCTTTACAGAGCAGTGTGGGCTCGTAACCATTAGTTACAACAGCATCTGAAAAGGCTGGCGACACAATTATGCTTAAAATGAAAATGTTAAGCGCAAAGTTTTGTCTTTTTGGCTTTAGCAGTTTAACTGTGTCAGCTGCAGTCCAGGCTGGGCTGGACCCAGCAACTTCATCCCTGTTTTCCTGTGTAGCCCCAATGGGATCCAACACCACCAGTGCATTCCAGGTCCCTGGTTATCTTCCTTCACATTATTAACAATCCTTTTGCTTCACTGACCCTTTCCAGCTCTTTCCTCATTTATAGAGGACCACTTGTGACAGGTACCCCATGATCTGGATGTTTCCTCCACCACCTTTTTCTTCTCCTTCCACGTAAACTCTTCACTCCTTTGTTTAAAACCTTCACTTTGTCTCTGAATTGTACAAGTTCTGAGTGGAACAACTGAATGCAATTTAATAAAGCAAACAGATTAATAGAGAGAAAAACAAGAGACATTAAATAATAGTCTCAGCAATTAGATGAGGAAAGGAATTAAATCACTTAATTTGAGGGCCTTAGCATTATTCACTGTAGAACTTAATTTGAATTAATATGCAGTGTACACACATTAATAAATGTCATATATGGGTGGCTCTTTAACGAGGAATATTGAAAGTAATAGCAAAAAGGATTAATCCTTATATTCTCAGTAAAAGTGCTTATTTAAAGTCTGGCAGGCTACTGTTCTACTGAGAAAGTGATGAAGTAGAAATAGAGTGCTGTGAAAGAGACAAGGTTCAGCTGTTGGACGAGCTCTTAGGTTCAAAGTGAAATAAATGCGGTTGTTTATTCCTTTTTTGCTGTTATTTTCCCGTCATCTGGGCCAACCTTCTGGTGCAATGGCCATTCTGAGCACGGGAGTGTAACTGGAACTATGGGGAATGTCAGGCTTTTCCACAAGCTGTTCTACTCACTCCACTGCTGCATTTTTCAAGGGTTAGGCTGGCTGGGGCTGTGGAAATTGCAAGGTCATTGTGTTGTATTTCTCCTGCTCTCTGGAAAAAAGAAAAGTTTGTTACTCTTTGGCTCAGTTTCAGAAGTTCTGAGGCAAATGGTTGGGGTTTATGAGAAAAGTGGGTTTGGGCCATAGCAAAGAAAAGTGGAATTTTCTCTGTTGGCTGGGGCTGAGAGGCTCAGTTAATAACAGAAATATTTATGTACTTACCTGATCATTTTTAAGCAGCTTCTGGGGGTAGATCCTGAAGTTGCCCGATTAAAATGTATTTATTTTTAAATGAATCTAGCAATCAATCCCTTCAATAAAGACTATGATTGTAAATCATGCTCTGTACCACCCAAAGGAATATCCACTGTCTCCCAAGGAAAAGACAGATACCATGAAACTGTTGGGGCTGGAAGTGTCCTTCAGATTCCATACTCTGACCTTGAGTGACTTCCTGAGACAGTGAAAGAATTTGGGTCTCAGTGTTTGCAATCTCTCTTTATTGCTGAGAATCTGTGGAATTATCTAATGATTTGTTTTATAATTTCACCTCTTTTGGTTAAACTGTTGCTACATGTGCAGTGCAGAGGGATTTTTTTTTAATGATCTGGTGGATACTCCCCCACAAAACACCAGTGATAGCAAAGAACCAAACCCAGAAACTGAATACTGCTCATTCATTAAAAGCCCCAACATGGTTTAATGACCTTGTTACAACAGCATTTTCACAACTTAACATTTTATTTCTACAAGTGCTTAGTCACTCAAGTAAACATTCCGGCTTTTTAATAGCATTTTTCCAATAAATACATTTAATTGATATTTCACAGCATAAAAAAGGACCTCACACTGGCAGAATTTAAACCCCTGTACATGAATATCAGTACTTTTTTCCTTGAAATTCCAGTAATTATATACTTGCTGCCCTTCTAATTGGATATGAGTGTCATCACCTACACACAGGGCAGCTGATTGCAGGAACAGCTTAAATGTTCTGTCCTGTTAAAACCCTTAAATGGCAAAGCCTCCATGAGCACAGGAAAGCCAGAGTTAACAGAACTCTTATGCTTTTAACAGCTTGTCAGATTTTATTAGACTTTGTGAGATTCTATATTTGCTTTTTATCTCTTAACCACTGAGTTCTTATGAGGACTGACATGTTTTGTAACAAAACAAGTAACTTGCAGTGCCGTGGTGGAAAGGAGGGAAAACTGCAAATGTATTCACGTGAAATAAGTCATTATATAGAGGTTTTTAAAGGGAACTAATGTGATGTGTACTTACACCAGTACCTGCTTTTTCTCTGTTTCCAGGCTTTGGCAGTGAACCAAGGAATTGTCGTTCCAGTGCGTGAGGCAGCTTTACTGAACACATGGCTGTGCTTCCACATGGAACTAAAATTGTGCCATTCCACCCTGTTTACACAGTGGAAAATAAATCCTGGGCCTATTTTTATAAGATCTCAGCTGTGTCCAAAAGTGGCACAGCAGAGCAGCCCTCTTTCATAAAATTTAAATATTCAGGATGAGCCTGTTTGAGCGCTGGGATATTCGCAGTAAGGATGTTGTTAATCCTGAGAGAAGCTGGGATAGTATTTCCCAAAGGGGCCAAACTCTCCCTTTCAGGAGTTAATTGGGTGCTCCAGGGTCTGTGTGTGAGCGAAAGGGAAGGTGAAAGTTAGTTAGAAAGTTCTCATGAGACAGCAGTGATAAAGTATTGCTGTTCATATATTTTATATATATATTATATATATATGTATACACATGTTCAGAGCTGGATAGAGAAATGTGCTGATGTTTAATGTCCCTGCCTGCCTGGCGAATTCCCCAGATTCCCAAGCTTTTATCCCATAAAATGCTGTGCTTTGGGAATGTTCCAAGCAGCTTATATCTCTCCAGTGAGGAGTCCAGCCCCAACCAAATCTATCAGACAACAGCACTGAGCCAGATGTATTTCAGTGACAAATTTAAACTCAGTCATAGCAGGTTGACTTTATTATCCCTTTATAAGTGAGAGGACAACCCCAACAAAATATTTGCCATGGTGGTCCAGGAAGAAGGAACTTCTTAGGTGTTTAACATCATCCAGAGGAATGGTAGGGCTAAAATGTGGACACTGCAAGTGAAGGTTAACATCGAAATCTGGATGAACATTAATGCAGCACCATTTCACAGCTGGAGCTGGGCCAGGGAGGGTCAGGCTGGAGATCAGGAAAAGGTTCTTCCCCCAGAGGGTGCTGGGCACTGATCAGCGAATGGGCACGGCCCCGAGGCTGCCAGAGCTCCAGGAGCTTTGGACAGCACTCCCAGGGATGCCCAGGGTGGGATTGTTGGGGTGTCTGTGCAGGGCCAGGGGTTGGGCTGGATGATCCTTGTGGGTCCCTTCCAGCTCAGGATATTCTGTGATTCTGTGATTTTGCCAGATTGCAGTAATAAGCAAATCCAGAGTAAGTCAGAGGTCTGTATCTACTGTGCATAGCTCCTACACACAGAGGTTTTTTATGGATAACTTTCTCTTAGCACACTTTCCACATCCCTTAAATATGAGTACATGTGCACACAGGATGTCTCCAACAAAAATAGGATAATAACTTTCGATTCCATTAAAAAAGAATCCACAGGCTGCTTAAGAACCAGCCTTTCTTTGACGTTCAGGAGAATATTCCTGGGGAAGATGCAATATTCCATCCTTATCTGAACTGAAAGAAAGGGATGGGGGTGGCAAGACTTCTTTAATTTTCTTTTCTTACTTTGCTCCCACGCAGACATGCAAAAATAGTGTTTAAAAGCCATTTACTCCCAGCATGCAGGCACAAAGGAGTGCATTTTTGCTGTTTATATCAATCTAAGAAGAGAGCAGGTATTCCAGACATATTGGTGTCCTTATTGGAATACTTAGGGGTATATTAGAGTAGACAACAGCCATTTGTCCCAATAAAGCAGCACAAGTTTTGCCAATTTATGTACTCCAGCAGCATTTGATATTAAAGCCAAGGAAAATCTTTACTTTTGCCATGTGTTTTTGTATGAAAAATTCTCCTCTTCCCATCTTTCAGCCTTCTTGGCAATTTCCAGGCCATCTCCCACTTGTCCCCAGCAAAGGAGCAGTCGCTCCAGGATTGTGCTGGATAATTTGGCAGCACAGGTGGGGGAGAACACAAGGTGTGCCAAGCACATCCCAGATTTGTCTGCAGACAGAAAAGCACCCTCTGAAATCCCTTCCAGCTCTCTCAGCTGTGTTTACACATTTCTACTTCCATCCTGCAAACACTTCCCTGCTGGAGACACACAAAGATCTTCTTGGGAATGGCATCTCCCTCCAATTCCCAAAGTGGTTTGTCACACATTCCCTATGGCATCCAGAAAGGCTTTGGTTACAAAGGAAATCAGACCTGTCGGGTTCCACACAGCAGAGACAAGGTGAAAATTCACTCATGGTCTAGATGAGCATGTGGGGTTATCTGCAGCTGGTATTTTTAGCAGCAGGTTTTAAATCCAAAACTTTATTCTTACGTGGTATAAAAGAATGCAGAAATTTTGGCAACAAAAGTTTTGGACACAAATTCAAGGAAAAATTAAAGTAAAAACCAGTCCATCTTCAAAATACCAACAGCAGTGAGATTTCTGTTCTCAGTTTTAATCTCCACAGCCACAGCTTTGCTCCCACTGCTTTGAAAAATACAAAATTGCTCTTTTTTTTTTTTCTTCCAATGGTGGTGAAATTTCAGAGTTACTGACACAGAAATATGAAAAAGGAACACATCCCTTTCATATTTCTTTTAGCTATTATTCTCCTCAAAACTGCATTGCATTTTAGTGTCACTCTTGAGTGACACTCTGTACTTCTTTGTAAGATGAACCGTGGCTTGATATTGTTTATGTGAAGGATAAAATAATTGTTTTCTCCGCTCTCTAAAAGCCATTTTGTCTGTGAGACTTTGCTGTGCACGGAAGGAAGACAAGTTAAGGGGAAGGGAGGATTTTTCCTCGCTTTAATACTTCCAGAGGATGGAAGTGCTGACTATTTAAGCACAGATGTGAGAATAATTTAAGGAACAGTGTGTCCACTCCACCTCCTCATGCATTTGTCTTGCTAGGAAAGCCCTTCAGAGGGAAAAAATATGATTGATGGGCGAGTTAGGTAGGGATGAGACACCTGGAATTTAGTGCTTACATGGTTTTAAGAAGTCATGGATGATGTGTTAATTCTACTCGTGCTTATCCTACAAGCCTGGGCTTGCATACAGAAATACAAGACCAGACAAAAGCACTTGAGAATACACTAGAAGAAAACCAGTGTGATGGTCTCTTTTCCTTGCTCTTATGGATGTCCAAAACAATCCCGAACATTAGCAGTTTTGGAATGATTGTTATTAATTTTTATTCAGGTGTCTCAGTGCTCTGTGATCAATGTATCCTTTTCTGCAGGTACCTTATTGCCATATCAGGACAACAGAATCATTCTTGGCCTCAAAATATATTGGACAATTTCTTCCATACTGTTTTTATCATGTAAAGCTTTAAGAAACAGGTTTTCAGTTGATCACTCCCCAAATTCCCATGGAGTTTTTCCTCACCAGTCTTTCAGGTGAAGTATATTTACACAGCTACCGTGTGTGTCAGTAAAATAGTTATGAGATAGGAGAAAGGGAAAAATCTTGAAATGTGGGAAGGGCCTCGCCTCTACTCTGTCTTATCCATCCTTTAAAATAAAAAGTGAAATAAAGTGATTTTATCATTCTTTTGGTGGTGGCATTGTAGCAGACAACTGTAAGGCTGTATCCTGAGCATCTCCTTCCCCACCCTAGGAAAGATTGTATGCTGGGAATCAGACTGTCAGCTTCTAAAAGTCTCAGGAAATATTTCAGGGAAGTGTAAAACTGGCTGAAAATATCTTCAACTTCCCACTGGGTGCAAGTTCTGCTTCTCTGGATGTGCCCATCATCCGTGTGACAGTGGGTGCCTGGCCGTGCTCCAGGCTGTGACTGTCACCTGCACACCCGAGGACTCGGGGCGGGTGCTGCACCCCACGGCTGTGGCAGGGACAGAGACAGGAGTGGCCACAGAAGTGGGGTGGCACTGTCTGCGTGTTGTCCCTGCTGCTTCTCCCCCAGCTGCTGGCGGGGCAGGAGCTCCCAGCCACCCTCTCCTGCAGCCAAGGGCCCACTGGGACTCTGCCGGGGCTTGTGCAAGCCAGGGGCCACTGTGGCACAGCGGGGCCGCACGCAACCCACTGAACCCACGGTGCAATCTGGCCCCGTGGCTCCGAGGAGACCCTTTGTGACACTGTGGAACTACATGGAACCCTGGCTCCACTGTGACACCACGGAACCTCGGGGAACCAGGAGACCCTGGTGACACCAGGGAAGCTGAGGGAACCTTGGAGACCACTGTGACACCACAGAAACTCAGGCAGCCCTGGAGACCATGGGGACACCAGGGAAGCTGAGGGAACCCTGGAGACCACTGTGACACCATGGAAACTCAGGGAACCTTGGAGATCATGGGGATGCTATGGAAGCTGAGGGAACCCTGGGGACCACTGTGACACCACGGAAACTCAAGGAACCTTGGAGACCGTGACAATGCTATGGAAGCTGATGGAATCCTGGGGACCACTGTGACACCA
>VXBT01000264.1:0-11279 GCA_013400235.1 Oriolus oriolus | reverse complement strand
GCTAGCTAGACCCCTCCCCCTGTAGCCAGGTCTTTCGTCTGTCTCAAGTACTCAGCAACCGCTGTCTTCCAGCAACATGTATGGGGGAAAATTCTTTAAGAGAAAAAGGAAACAAAAAGAACTCCTAAAACTCCAACAACAAGAATTCTTTCTATGTTGCAATGCACATGGCAACCTATTACAACGGGGAAAGATTGCAGTACCTTTGTTCTATGAGCAGGAACCATTAAACAGTTGCTCTAGTGAAAAAGAAACAGAAGTTGATGCTTATTTCTGATTTGGATTAGGTAGCAATTGAAAAATCAATTCTGTTTTCTACTCTCTTAATTAGGAAGCAATCCATCAGAACCAAACAGCCTAAACAGCTTATGAAAACCTTAGCCCTTAAATCCAGGTTTGGATTGGGGGTTTATGCTGTGACTTGTTTCAAGATTAAATAATAAGAGAAAATTTCCCTATCTTTTATATTCCTCAGCCACAGTAATGGTAAAAAATGTGCCATAATCTTCACCTTAATTCATGTATATGACAAGGAAAAGCATTTTTTTTTCCTTATTCTGGTACATCTGGTGTTATCTTTCATCAGTCTTTGATAAACATAATGTGTACTGACGAATATAAACAACTCATGGATGGTGCTGTCGCACTTGGACACGAAAGAACCACACGCAGGCCGGTTGTCAGGACAGGATGCCAAAGGGCCCAGAAAGGACCTGCATTAGTTTATTTATACAGTATTAGAAACCACAGTGGATTGGAGGGTGAAATTACCACCCCTCAACCACATAGGTCAAAGGAAAAATCCATCAAATTTCTCCGCCTCAGGAGAAAGAATTAAAACATCTCAGGCCAGTTGGCATAGCATGGCTTATGTTTACAGAAAGTGCGTGAGAACTCTATCTACAGAATTAAAAACATCGAAGAACTTTGAAAATCAGGGCAACACGGTTCGACGGTTATTATATTCATGATTGCCTCTTTTTGTTTTTTTTCTTTTTATGAAAGTATCACCTTTTTTTGCAACAGCATATGACAAGTTCATTTTCTTGTCTTTCTCTTTTGTGCTAACACTTTTGTATTACGTCAGATACAAAAATGCACCCATCCCTGTCCAAAACACTATTATTTTACTACTAAATTGGGACCTTATTTCCAGTTACTGGGTGTGCTACCAGTGTTGCTGCTACTGATTTAGGAAAAGTAACATTTACTAAAACTTCCTTTCTTTTAAAGCAGAAACTGTTTAATAGGATAAGACTGGAGTGCAAAGTGACTTTATGTGAAAAATTAATTCTTTCAGTATCACTGAACTTTCTTAATTCAGTCAATATATCTTAAGTAGTAAGCTAAGAATTAAAGTTACAATAGTCAAAAATTGTCTGTTCTCTGAGAGAATAGACAGATTGGTGCCAAAATGATCCAGTTGTAAAGGATTGATGCAATTTTGAACAAAAGCAAGTTGGTAAGTTACTCAGAGAGGTGCTGAGTGCCCATGATCTGCCTGAAAATTGTTCATAATTTTCTCATTCAAACTGCTTTACTCAACTATAATTATCTACAAATCCAAAAGATCAAGATTTCACAGACAAAAGGTCTGAGACCTTTAAGTACAATGGATCATGACCAAAGTAATAGTTCAATGAGGGACATATTTTGAAGACATATTTTTCATTGTTACAGCAGACACAACCCAGACACTATTTCAGCTCCAGAAGAAACCCACTGAAAACCTGCTTTCTGAAACAATATCTGAAACAAAGTCTTCTGCTTTCTGAAGGTGTGGACACTGTCCAATGTTTTTTTTGAACTAGGATATATAAATGATATTGTAAAATTAATAAATAACTCACTCTCTCACTGGACTCACGTGCTGCTGCATTTCTGAATTCCTACTAAGACTGCTACAGCTCAGCGCCATTCATCACCAGTATCTACATCTAAACAACAGATAGTATTTGTTTTCTTGAATCAGATTCTCCATGAATTTGTTGAAAGGGGAATTTCTTGACTGATAATCCCCACTTTTGGCTGCCTGGTTCTACTGCTCTCCAGGATGCAGTTTGTCGTCTCAGCTGCCAGGGCTCAATGCTGACCCACAGTGAGCCTGCTGCTGACTAGCACCCCCAGATCCTGTTCTGCAGGGCTGATCTCCAGCCACTCCTCTCCCAGATCATATTAGTGTCCAGAGTTACCCCTTCCTAGGTGCAGAATCTGGCATTTTATCTTGTTAAATTTCACACCACTGATGATTGTCCAGTGCTCCAATCTACACAGATCCCTCTGCAAAACCTCTCATACCTCAAGAGTCAACAGCACCTCCCAGTTTTGTGTCATCAGCGCAAACTTTATGGTATGTTCAATTCCTGCATGCAAATAATTTGCGGAAGTATTGAACAGAACAGGTCCTTTAGTTTGAGCTCTGAGGAACATTGCTGGTTTCTGTTCACTGACCAGACATAGTTAGTTCTTGTTCTGGTTCTTTCCAGGACAGAGTTAATTTTTGCAGTAGCCCTGAGGAGTTGGAGCCTGGTGCCATGTGGGCATGTCTAAATTGTCATTCTGTACTATCTCATGTCAGTTGCTAGGGGCAAGGGTAAAGGACTCTGGCTTCAGAGAAAAAGGACATGATTTTCCAGCCAAACCACATGTGGCAGGGTAGGGAACCTGTCTGCCATTGTTCATTGTCACTCAAGGTCCAGGGTAAGCATTCTTGCATGTGAATCACTCTCTGCCTTGCAAAGGACCAACCTTATGCATCCCATCAAGTGCTTCTTGAGCTATGTCAGGTTTGGTGCCATGACCGCTTCTCTGGAGAACCTGTTCCAGTGCCCAACCACCCTCTGAATGAAGAATCTTTTTCAAATATCCAACCTAAACCTCCCCTGAAAACAGCTTCAGACCATTCCCTCAGGTCCTGTCACTGCTCACCACAGAGAAGAGGTCAGTGCCTGCCCCTCCTCTTCCCCTTACAAGGAAGTTGTAACTGCAATGAGGTCTTCCCTCAGTCTCCTTCAGGCTGAACAGACAAAATGACCCCAAGCCACTCCCCATACGGCTTCACCTTTACACCCTTCATTATCTTCATGGTCCTCCTTTGGAGGTTCTCTAACAGCCTAATGTCTTTTTTATTTTGTGGCACTCAGAACTGCCCACATCACTTGAGATGAGGCCACCCCAGTGCAGAGCAGAGTGGGACAGTCCCCTCCCTTGCCCAGCTGGAGATGCTGTGCCTGATGCCGCCCAGTGAAGAGCCCCAGTGCCAAGCAGAGTCTTCCCAGAGGCTGGTGCACGATAGAGAATAGGATGCACCCACTCAATCCTGTGCTTTCTGGCCCAGGTGCCTATGAGGATATGTTTGAAGTGAGTCCCACTCACTGTCTGACTCAATCCTTTCAAGGGGTGCCATGTCACAGCAATACAATGCACTGTTAAAAACCATGTTGAGAGCAATGGGTGGTGGGACCTTTGAACATTGGGATGTACATTTAGCATTGGCCACCTGGAAAGTTAACACCAGAAGCTCTACCCATCAAACTGTCCCTGCCCAGTAAAACCTTCATATACTGTAGAAGGGGATAAAGTCCCTGTGGTACATATGAGGTATATGTTAGGGAAGACAGTTTGGATTGAGTCATGAATTCTTCTATATTCACAATAACAACTCCAGAAGTGAATCTTTTCTAATTGGCTCACTGAGTACTATTGGCCAAAAATCATCTTCACAAAGTTCAGGAATTTCACAGACTTTCTTGCCACAACTGTATTTTCTTCCAAGTTCATGTCTGGGAAGTTGAAATCTCAAGACAAGGGCTATTGATTCAGAGATTTCTTCTAATTGCCTGTAGAATAACTTATCCATGCTATCAGCTGGGCTGGGCAATTGGTAGGAGACACCCACTACAGTATCTCCTCTTTCTTCCATCCCCCTAACCCAGTCTCTCAACTGCATTATCACTGATGGTGAGGTCGTACAGTCAAACCTCTCCTTTTCATTCAATGCACCTCCTTCACCTTCACCTTGCCTTCCCTGTCTATCACTCGAGGAAAGCCTGTAACCTTCCATGCCAGCCTTCCAGTCACGAGACTTATTCCACAAAATCTTCCTAACAGCAAAGACATCATAGCTCTGAGAACTGTCCAACGCTTCCAGTTCATCCTGTTGTTTTCTCATGCTACATAAAGTGGGGTATAGATGTGTGTAAGGAACAAAATTCAGATGCGTTCCTAAATCTTCAGTGTTCCCTTGAGCAGTGTAAATGCTCCCATTTACACTGCCACCTAAATTTTCACGTGTATTTATTCATATCCTTTGTGTTAGAAAAAACCTTCAGTTTAGAAAACTAAAAATTGTGTTTCCACAGTTTGTGCAAGACCTCCCCAAATATGTTTCTTAAATTGACACAATCTGAGAAAGCACTACTATTTTTTTTTCTGAATGCCTTCTTTCTAAATAGTACAGGTGGACTGTGACTACTTTTTTCCTGACTCTATAATTTACCTTCTTTTCAAGTCTTTATAAAAGTGAGCCTTTGCTTTGTTGGTTACTGTTCATACCAAGGAGGAGAATGTCTGGATAAGACCCACAGGCATCTGGCAGAAATCTGTGTTATCATATGTAGAACAAAATATTATGCTCGTAATATTTGACTAAAATGAAATTAAATGCAAGAGCAAGGATTTAACTGGCCAGGAACTTGATTGGCAACAGTAAAAATAAACACCTAAATATATACATATGAACATAACTGACTGTTTTTTAACATCTTACAACAGTGCTGTCATATATATTTTTTCCAGTAATGGTGACTAGGAAAAGGCACTACTGTTTTAATTCTGCCTACTACAAATGAAGATATATAGGAGAAGTTAAAAAGGTTTTGGAAAACACTGAAAGTTCCAAGTACACTCTGTCAGTAAAGTGATTGCAGTGCATTTTGCTTTTCGCTGTATGAGAGGCGCAGATTGAGTTCTTCCCTCCTTCCTTTGGTCATTACCACTTCCCAAACATTAATGAACAGATCCCTAAAGGGCGTGAACAGAGAAGATATATAGAATATATGAAAGGACACACTGATTGCTTCACTGGGCTTCATGGACAAAGGATATTCAGTGGTATACAGCAAAAAATTGCAGCTGTAGGGAAGATAAATGAAATTACTGATGAAGTAATGAGTTGTGGCTAACAAATAACTTTCAAAGGAAAAATTTATTGAGCAAAAGTGGGAGACAGAAAAAGAAATTGCAGCTTCTGTCAGTAAGAAAACAAGCCCAAACTCTCTGACAGAAGACACCTGGCCAAAAGGGCAAACTCTACCACTGTAGCTGTTCTCATAGAAACTTGCCAACAAGACAGTCACTAAAAGGAAATCAGAGAAGAATGAACACAGATTTAAATCAAACAGTATCAAATAGCTCAATTAATCTTTCTATGAGAATCTGTTGACAAGTTCCTCTTTCCCTGTGGTGCCCTGGAAGGTCCTTAATAGTGGCCATATGCACCCATAAAATGCTGCACCCATTGCATCATCTGAGAATTCCACTTCTCATTTTCCAAGACATTTTTTTTCTTTCCTCCTCTCCCTGGCCTTTCCCCCCATGCCCAAAAAACTGAATTCTGCTAAAGATAACTTGAAAAATAAAGCTTGCATGATGTTGCATTTCCCCTGCTTTTATCTGCTTCTGAAGCTAAGGTCAGGACCTCTAGAATGGGAGAAGTACCCTGGTGATGAATAAATGCTTGTACTAGAGGGTACCTTTCTCTAGCTGCATGAATAATATGTTGCAATAAACCACAGCAACAGAGTGTCACATTTCTTATTATTTATTCATTACATTATTATAGTAAAAATGTTCCACAGGTTGTCAGCAAAGATCCAGCCTTCCACATCATCCACCTCCCACTGGGTCTGTTTAATCTACTTCAGGAGCAGGTTTTAAAGTCAAAACAAACCACTTGTTATATTTCTAGGCAAACCACTAGTCTTCTTATGTAAAGCTTCTGATAGAGGAACCAAAAATATCCTTCTCTTATCTTAGCTTTTTTATTGCAAAGGACAGAACAAATAAAGACTTTAAGAAGAAACATGTAAAGTAGGTCTGGTAGAAAAAAAAAGGCCAAGACTTCACAAGGTTTAATTATTGTAACTTCCAATAATAGTTTTCTGTCCCAGGAGCAGAAATCTTTCTCTGTGAAAGCTCTCTCTCTTGAGTGTTAAATTTTTAAGTAGACTGAATATGTCCCCACTTATGTCAGTGATGAGTGGTGTTCCTCAGAGGTCCATACTGGGACAAGTGCTGTTAAATGACTTCATTGGTGGCATAGACAGTGGGATTGAGTGCACTCTCAGCAAGTTTGCAGACAAAACAAAGCTGTGTGATGCAGTTGACACTCCTGAAGGATGAGATGCCATCCACAGTGACCTCGACAACTTCAAGGAGTGGGTCCATGGGTCCATGTGAGGTTCAAGTGCAAGTGCATATGGCCAAGTGCAAGATACTGCATCTGGATTGTAGCAGCCCCTGATAGAAACACAGGCTGAAGGATGAATGGACTGACAGCAGCCTAGAATGACTTGGGAGAGCTGGTGGATGAGAGGCTGGCCANAGCACAGCCAGAATGCGCAGGGAGGTGGTTCTGCCCCTCTACTCCATCTCTTCCACAAGGAAAGTCTGAGAAAGTGGGGTTTGTTCAGCCTGGATAAGAGATGGCTCCAGGGAGACCTTACTGTGGCTTTTTGATACTTGAAGGGGGCTCAAAAGCCAGATGGGAACAAACCTTTTAGCAGGGCCTGTTGTGATAGGATAAAGGTTTCAAACTGAGACAGGGTCAATTTTGATTAGATGCAAGGAACAATTTTTTAAAACTGTGACAGTGGTGAGACAGGTTGTCCGGAGAAGTTGTCGTTGCTCCATCCCTGGAAGTGTTCAGGGTCAGGTTTGGCCAGCACAAAAGTCTGGAGCAAGGAAAGCTTATGCTTGGTGGAAGAGGACCAGATTAGGGGATACTGAAACAAACTGGACATTTGTAAATTCTGATGCAGCCAGGAGTGCCAAAGGAATTGGCTGAAATAATTTCAAGGCCACTTTCAATAAACCTTGATCATGGAAATTTGTAGAATTGGAGGAAAGCAAATGCCACTCTTGTCTTGCAGAAGGGCAGGACCAGGGCACCACCCAGGGAACTGCAGGTCAGTCATCATTTCACCTCCATTTGTGGGAAGGTTAGGATTCAACTAATTTTTGAAACCATTTCTAAGCACATGAAGTACAAGAAGGTGGTCAGAAGTACCCAGCATGGCTTCACCAATGGGAGGTAATATTCAACCAACCTGATAACCTCTTACAATAACATAACTGTCTTGTTATCTGAGGGGACAACAGGATATATTATACCTTGACTTTCTATACCGTCTCTGATACTATCCTAAAAAGCCTTTCTGCTGTGAGGCTGACTGAGCACAGCAACAGGTTTCCCACAAATTTGGTGGAGTCTCTATCTTTGAAGATATTCAAAAACTTACTATATGTGGTCCTGGGTGACCTGATCTAGGTGATCCTGCTAAAGTGGGCGGCTTGGACAAGATGACTTTCAGAGACCCCTTCCAACAGGGGCCATTCAGTGATCCTGTAACACTTGCAGAAGCACTTGAGAATGAAGGAGTCTCCTTAAATCTGAGAATGTGATAAGTAACTTTCAGAATCCAGATCCAAATGAAAGAAATCTTATGTGTTAATGGAAAAAGAGCAGAAAAAAGGCCAGTGTCTTGAAATCATTTTATCCCTAGAACTCTCTGCGCTGGTGCACTTCCCACACACACTGCACTCATCCTCATGTCTTGGTTTCAAAATGTCCTGCTAAGCCTTGACCAAACCATCTGACCAGTGAAGCTTCACTTGACCATACTAGTCAAGCTGTGAGGCACTTCGAGATCACTCCCAGTGCAATTGCTACCCAACCAAGCTGGGAAACAAAGGATAAGCAATTATCAGTTATAGCTGTGAAAAGTGTAAAACATTTACCTGAATTTTCAGCCAAAGTGGAGTGGTACAATTGTGAATCATAGCCCTAGTGGAATAGTACCAGTGTTACTGCGCTTTGGGAAAAAAGCCCAGTAGTTACTGACTTGGGTTATGGGCAGAATGGATATTTACTGATGATCAAGTCAATCATTTTGCAACCCTATGAGTAGCAGTCCTAAGTGAAGCTCTTTGAGCTCTCCTGAACTGCAGCAGGCTGGGCCAGCATCTTCCTATGAATGGAATGATTCTCAGATCTCACAGACCCCCAAGTCTCTGATACTTGAAGAATCATCACTTATAAGTAGGCTGATATTCCAACACCCACATAGACCTCCATGCTCCTCAGGGTGCAATCCTTGTCTGTTTGGAAACACAAAGGGATGTGACGTGACCATTTCACTTTACCTGAGGGGAATTTTTGATAAGGACTTTCACCCACATAGAAGAAGTCTCCACACCATTTTAGCTCTGCGTCTGTGAATTGATTATGCTATGAATATTACTATCTCAAATCTATAGATAAGTACTGTTATAATTGTAGTAAACCCTGTCAAATTACTTTGTAAATGTTGAAGTACTTGATGATTAAGTACTGCTAAACCCTTTTGCACCCTTATCTTTGCATCTCTATCCACTGCACCCTTACCCCCTTTCTCATTCCCAGCTTCCCTGTAAAATATTCCAAATTGCTTCTAGTTTGATATTCCTTTGTATGCTTTAACTTGTGTAGTAAGTAATAAAGTGAAACTTGCCATCAAACTCTTATGTCAGAGTTTCAAACCGAAATTCATACCGAAACCTGCTTTTGCCAAATCTCTGATGGGGTTTCTTTAAGCGGCCAAACCCCTTATTCACTACACTCTCAGAAAGCAAATGTACATATGTCAACACTCAACAGCATGAAGGAAGTTTTCTATTGAAAAACTAAAATTTCCAGTAGCAATGGCAGAGAGAATAGAAGACGTACAAATTTTAAAGTGCCATTTCAGCGGTCTTGAACCTGATGGATGAACTGAAAGAATCAAGGAACACCAAATATGACCGCATGAACAGGGTCCACTTTCATTTGAGATGGGATATCAAGTCTCAATGAGATCCTCATTTAAAGAGCTTTATCTTTTAGATGACAGCTTTATTTTTTGTCCATATGTCTGCATTTTAAAGGGCAACTGCTCTTCTTTGCCAACAAGCCTTAAGAATTATCTAAAAAAATTCCTTTTTTTTCAGAGGTGAGACAAAGAAAGCAACAGAATGTAATACTGTTAAAATATTTAAATTGAATTTCATAGTACTTGATAATACTTGTCAGTATCAGTATATATTAAGTATCAGTAATACCTAAAAATCTACTAGGTAAATGTCCATGATCCTTCACATTTGTTTTAAAATATCCTTTTCTAATGATGATAAACGTAAAACAATACCATTCATCAGATGCAAACATTGATTTTTTTAAAATTAGCCCTGTGAGAGCAAAACGTTAATGGCTACACAATCTAAAAAATGTGGAGGCTATCCAGAGTTTTCAGTGTATCTTCTAATGTTATCACTGTGGTGTCTCCCAGGCATTTGGAAAATCTGGTCTTGACAGTGAACTCCAACCTGCATTTTACAAATAAGATCTGTTTCTCCTTATTCAGCTTGAACACTCCTGCCTCTCCTCTTCTGGCACTGCTCAAGATACCAAAATCAGCATAAGATATTTGGCTGTTTCACAAGGGATAGTGTATTGCAATTTGGCCTCAAACACATCCCTAATTAGCAGAGGCTTCAGGATAGCATACTGCCCACAGTACATTAATGAAGTGAAGGTGTCTATATAGACTGAGTATTCTCTTCTGAAATATTATTGTTTCAACAAGATCCAGTTCTCTCCCTTACTTAGCAGAAAACCAGTTCTATTAAGATTATGCCATACCTATATCATGTCACATCTGTAGTCTCTGTAGCAACAGTGTTGAAAGTCTCAGAGATGTGAAACAGAAATATATTTAATTATCTTCTGAACCACCATTTCAAACATCAGGAAAAGAATTTCATTTTATGCATTACAAATTAAAGTTCTCTGTAGTATGTCTGCTCCAGTTAGAAAAGCCTCTAACAGCCAATTCATCATTCAATTTTTGTTGTAATTCTGCTGCAGGACTCCAAGTCCAAAAGCACAATTTAAAACAGGATATCCCACAGGTAGCTGGTAACTGTCTATAGTGTCCTGCATTCAACAGAGGGGGCAGATACATTAGTAGAAACAAAATGACTACGTGGCTAACAGTGTTGGTATACAACAGATTATTATAATGTCTTTGCGTGATGGAGAGTTGCTAACAAATTTCTGGTATCTGAGCTGGCTGAGATGGAACCTGAAAGTTATTGTACTTAACTGATCCCAAGCATTTAATCTGATTATCTGTTTGTGCAACTTAAATACTTACCTTTCAAAGATTGTTGTCATTACAGATAAGTATTGGTTGTGGTGTTTGGGGTTGTTCTAGTTTTGGTTTTGTTTTTTTTTTAAGTGGTTTAAGATTTTAGAAACGGATTTGCTCTTATGTAGTCTGAATTCAGCCAAAGAATTTATAAATTTTGCTATACCTCAGACTACAAAAAGTCCTGGATGCAAAAGCATTTTTCTTAATACAGAACACTAATGCTTAAATACATGTACATAAACAATAAGGTCTCTAAAAATGCTTTGGGATTTTTGTCTATTTTATGTTCATCCATGACCACATGGTTCTGACAGAGGATGTTAAAAAAATGTTAGCTTCTTGTCACCATTCATAAGTTCTTGTCTGCTTAATTGAAGCACTGGACATTATAAAGAAAATCTTGAGGATATCACTCACTGTAGTTTCCATGTGAAGAGCTTGATGAGATTACAATTTTTTTGGTCTCCAATACTGTATGTGCCTTAAGCAGTACCATACTGAAAAAACAGATACTGGCCTGAATTTGAATTGAAGCTAAATTCTAAAATAGCCATGTAACTTGAAAGATCTATGAGGACTTATCAGTGTGCTTGCACTGGAATGGTCAGTTCTGCATGCAGGTGGGCATCATGTAGGTCTGATCTGAAGGTGATAGCCGTCTTACCTCTAAAGATTTGGCTATGTTCTGGAAACTCCAAGACTCCCAATGTGGTGACCTGTTTTTGGTTCCTAGTAGAGCCTTGTGTTAAGCTGTAAATCCCTTGTCCCCTCCCTATCTAATGTGATCCTTTTGAATTTCTTTGTATGATTCTGTTTTAGAAGCTTCTAAGT
>VXBT01000261.1:326-24786 GCA_013400235.1 Oriolus oriolus | reverse complement strand
CAGCCTCTCACAGAAGCCACCTCATTGGCCCTCCCACTACGAAAAACCAGGCCTTGCAAAACCAACACACCATGAAAGACATCAAATCCTTTTATGAGACAGTACAAGGCCTTTAAAACACATGATCTCAGACCATTCAAAGGACTTTGTAGATGGTGGATGCACACTCACCCTGGTGTGAATGCAAACAGACCCCATGGGTACCCAGATCCTTGTGGGGACTCCTTTTGTCCCATCCCATTCCTAACGCCACTAACTGCATCTGCAGGGAGATGCTGGAGGGGAAGGTTGTCGTGGTTGAATGCAGTTAAGTGCCAAGCACATGAAAGCCAATTATATGCCTACAGGGAATATGGATTTATTGAGGAAAATGGAAAGGAACTTCAGGGCAAAACAGGTCCACACTTAAACAGTTGCAATATAAAGAACAGTATAGTAGTAACAGAATGAAAAGTGAAAAAAAAAAAATGTAAGAAATCAAGGCAAACTTTAAAACACCTTTCTTTCCCAGTGCTTCCCTCTTTACTACAAAATTCTCACAAGTGAAAACAAAACAAAACATGGAATTTTTTGTCAGAATTGCATTTCTTTTAAGAGTCTTTTTATGCTTCAGGAGAAGAGGTTCTTCTGCTGTGCCACAGAATTTTCACAAACCAACAGTCTGCCTAGAAAACAATTTGTTGACGTGAAAAAGGTATCTCTCCCATGAATCTCATGGTCTTTCCATACTGCCAAGTCATGGGAGTCACAGGAAAAAAACATGGGGTTTTAATCTTTTAAGAAAGAGTTATCTTGGCCTGAAAGCAAAGGGTCTCTGCTCTGAATCTCTAACACCTTCTCACAACTTTTATGTGGCCTGGCATGGGCCTCTCTTTAACAGCTTCTCACAATTTCTATATGGCCTGGCGTGGGCCTCTCTTTGAAATTACAGGCTGCACAAGAACTTCTCATTCCCCCAAGTTTTCTCCTAAATGGATTAAAGTTTTTTCTACAGCTTGCAATAAGTATTTTTAAGCTCTGTGCCAGAGTGCGACAGCCCTCATTTCCTGCCATCAGTTGGCTTCCATCCCGCGTGGTCTCGTCCTTCCCCTGTTTCTGATCTTGGAGTCGCCATTTCAGCTCCGTCCCATGTGACTTTACTTTCTCTTCCTTCTTCGCTGACTTGAAAGAAACAGTGTCTTGAAAGAAAAGGTGTCTTTGTCGGCTGCGGCGTGTGGAGTTTTCGGTTCAGCGCGGGCTGTGCCGGCTGCAGGGAGAAGAGGGAGGGGAGGACCGCCGGCCCCGTGCATGGTCTCGGCGGCTTGAGCTGCTCTCGGCCCCGCGGTCTCGGTCCCGCGCTGCCTGCGGAGCCGGGAGAGCTCTCCCTGAGGGAGGAAGGCCGGCCCCGCGGTCTCGGTCCCGCGCTGCCTGCGGAGCCGGGACAGCTCTCCCTGAGGGGGGAAGGCCGGCCCCGCGCCGCCGCCGCGCTGAGGGGCAGAGGGGAAAAGGGCCTGGCCCAGAGCCCTCCGCCTCCAGCCACCCCTCAGCCCTTGAGGCAGGAACGAAAGAGACACTCCCCGCGCCTTCTTTCCTTTAAATACGCGATTGCAGAGGCGTCAGCAGCCCTCGCATTGGGTTAGCGACTTATCTATCAACCAAGTTTCAACCTACCACAAAGGTACAGGGAGGAGGTGGCACGAAGGAGTCAGGGAACAAAGAGTGATAAAGGGCATGTGGTGAGGGAGCCACAAGAAATTATGAGAAGATGGAAAGGTTGACAAAATGGGGGGAATTGAGAGAGATCAGGAAGCGTGGATATTAGGAAAAAATGAGGTGGATAAAGGAAAGACAGATAGATAAAGACAGGTGGATAAAGGAGAGTCTAAAAACATATCAGAGAGGAAAGGGAACTGCTGCCTGGAAAAATGGGGGAAAACAAATATCATAGAGGAGAATATTCATGTACAAAAGAGGAGGAAGAAAAGCCAAGATGTGGTATGGAATAAGGCTAATAAGAAAAGGCGAAATACATTGATTTTGTTGTAAACACAAAAGAATAGAAAATAAAAAGAGCCAAACGGAGAAAAATGAAACACTGGCTGGGATAAAGCCAAGAAAAGAGGCCCAAATGTGCTCACACCCCAAACTTTTACAACACTGGTACAGTGAATGCAGATCAGGCTTTCTGCATCACATCTGACAACTCAAACCACACTCCACCGTGACAATCCTTTACAAAGCAGCACAGAACAAATCCCTGGGATTTCTTCCTCTTTTAAATGAGAAAAGTAATTGCTTCCCATAAATATTTGCAATATAATGAGATATAAATTCAGGGCCTCAAGGCTTGAAGGAAAGCTAAGAACGCAATTTGGCCTTAATTTAAATAACAGCAGTGTCTGAAAAGTAGTGGGTTTGTAATGGGAAATTTAGACTAAGCTTTTATTTTAAGTGGGATAAAAAAATTCATAAAATTTTCAACTTGAACTTTAAAATTGCACTTTCAAAAGAGAAGCTGCTCATGCTGTAAATCCCCCTGCAGATATCAGCACATAAAGTTTTGTAATTGAAATGCTTTCAGATGAAGGATTGGTTGCTCTTAAAATTTTTCATGTGATAAATGCCAATTTTAGAAAGTAACATCCCAACCCTCTGAAATTCAGCCAGTTCTACCACTGTGCCCCATTTCAAACCCATCACCCAACAAAAGCGAAGCAGAGAACAAGGGAAAAACATCTCTCAAGAGCCTCAGAAATTCCATATGTTCGTGCAAGTCTGTGTCCCCCCTCCTGTTGCAGGTGTCTTCCTACAGCTCCTCTGAGAAGCTGCTCTGAGCACCACTCAGGTGTTTTTCCTCATCAACTTCCTCTCCACCTGGTCCCTCAAACGTTGCTTCTCAAGCACTCACAGAAGTCCCATTTTGTCCCCCACATTTCTGGTGGCTGGACACATCTTTCTTTCATGCAGGAACTCTGTTGGTGGGTAATCCCTAAGTGTCCCAGGATCCAAGCTAACATTCTGGACGCTTTTTGGAAAAAACACAGGCTCAGCACTATCTCCTTTAGCAGATGTTCTGCACTCTAAAACACTGGGCAAACGCAGTCACAAACTGCTAGTGCCTTCAATCAGAAGTAGTAAAAAAGAAAATAAACAACTTCAGATATTTACAAAATTTTCCAATCTGGGAGTTGTAAGGAATGGTTCCCGCTCCAAGGCAGCAATTCCCATGGCCCCATGTTTTTTTGCAAATTTTTCAAGTCTTGTAAAGTCAGCTCATGTTACCTTGCTGTCATCTTTCTCATCTAAACTGCCACAGTTTGGCAGGCTGACTGAGTGAAACAAAAAAAAAGTAATAAAAATACCTCCCAAAGAGGCATTTTTCCAACCCCAGAATAGTCCTGATGAGATCCTCAGCACTAAAACTAGACTTGTTAATAAGACAGAGAAATGTAAGGGGGCTGCAGTTTCATTTCAGAGCTTCAACCCCTCAGTCAGCTTCTATTATACAACCACCCTTGAGGCTGTTGAATCAAATTTGATCATTCAGCTTCTGAAAAACCCATTGCTGCTTTGTCATTCCTTCCAGTGCAAAGCTTTTGGTGCCCCAGGCTGCAAACACGAGCAGTGCTGTCAGTGGCTAAAGAGCTCAACCATTCCTTGTTTCTATCTTATCTCCTCGCACAGAACTTACCCAAATAGGCATAAAAAAAACTAAAACTCAACCTTCACGGCACACATGACATGCACATGGCTGCGAAATGGCCAACAAAAAGTATTAGTACACTTGGAGATGTATAATGTAACCCTTGGATTTACAAGGGGACATTTGATATGTTGTGAATAATCGCGTCCACATTTGGGTTATCTCATCTGGTGTGTGTGCATGTCTTTATCAAGTTTAAAAAAAGCCTTTCCTCCATGGTACTTTGACTTTCAGAGACTCCACAGAACTATCTCATTAGAGTGGAGTTAATAATTTAAAAACTCCCAGTTCTCCTGCTTCAGGAATGGCTGGGGAGCTGCTCATGCAGATGCCCAGACTTCACAGTGATCTTCACGGGGAGCGAGCCCGCCAGACATGGAATCCTGCAGCAAGGAGCCCAACACAAACACTGTAGAGCTCAACAGATGGGGTTTTATCAGCAGGTTTTTTCCTTCCCCTGCTATCTATCCTTTTCTACCTGAGTGACAGGAAAATCTCAGCTGGAATTGCCTCTGCCTGAAGACAGCGGGACGAGGTCTGTCCTCATGGGTTTCAAATGGGAGGAAAAAAGGAGGGGCTGAGGGTCAACTTTCTACTAGATTTTTTTCCCATGAGACAGCAAAGAGAGAAGGAGGAAAAAAAAAGGGGGCGGGGGGGTGGGACTGAGATAAAAGCAGAAATTGAAGCAGAATGGACTGACCATCCTCACACGGGTTTGGTCCATGCTCCTGCTTTGCGCTGGGAATAACGCAGGGAGCGCCACGGTCCCAAGGCTTGGCCGCTACCCTGCGGATCAGCAGGACAAGGGAGAGCAGCGCCTGGCTGTGCGCTGGGCCCTGATGAGCAGGACAGCACCTTTCTGCTTCGGTAGGACCAAACCCTTTAAACTCTTCCACAGGGTATTTTCCTTGCACTCTGCTCCGCTGGAGGAACCGATCCCGTTTTCCTGCTGCACAGTGCCGGAGGGATTTGCTTTCCTTTATCTCAGATCAGTCCTGCAGATCTCCCTCACGGGTCTGGCAAGCAGTAAAGTTTTAAAACTCTCTTAACTTTTGTTATTTCACCATTTTGCTCTTCTGCATTTATTTGCTCTGCTTTTCTGTTTGACTCCAAATCCTTCTTTTCCAGGCGCTGCCTGTGATTTAGGTTGTTTTGATTGTGTTTGGTGTTTCTGCCTCTTTAATTTTTTGTTGCAAATTTTGCTTTTTCGTTTAGTCTACTTGTATGTTTTTTTTCCTGAAATTATTTTAGATGTTATATTATCTTTGTCCACTCCTATTACATGATTTTAACATTAACAACATACATTTCCTAAGCTGTATTTTTACACTGTTCCAATCGATTAGCGATGTTATTTTATTCCCCTAAGTGCAGTAAATAAAATTATGATACAATGTTGAAATAAATCTTTATTTTCCTGACGCTTTCATAACTCCAGAAAGATAAGGGATTAGATTTTATCTATTTTAGGCGTGGTACTACTTCCCTTTTAACATCAGACTAAAATTATTTTTCTAACTTGCCCTGTCAGTTTTCTCTGTAGCACCTCACAAAAACTAATCCTACACTACACATATCCCATTTTCCAGTCCTCCATTAGTATTCTTAATACTTTTTAATTTTGTGTGAGTTCAGCAAGCAATGGTTGCTTTACACAGTTAACAAGATACAAAATGCAGAGATCATTTCTGATTGCTGTTTGCAGCACCAGAATTTTTCTTTCAACATCAATTTCTGCAGCAAATCTATCAATTTTATAGTCCTTGCAATCCCTGCAAAATGAACAATTTTATAGATCATTTTCTTACAGTTGTTATTTTCCAAAAATTATTCATTTCTTTCTGTTGTCCAGATTTTTGTCTACTTTTCCCTGCTTTATTTCTCCATTTATACTTTACAGCTCTCTCTTTCTGCTGCCTTTCAGCCATACCACGAAGGCAAAGGAGAGCTCGCTGTGTTCCAAAGTGCCTTTGCTGCTGTGCCTGGAACTCTTGGAGTTTCTGGGCATCTTCTCAACGTGAGAAATGCTCTGCCCGAGCCAGGGAAGGTCCTGCAGAGGCATCACTGCACTGTCCCCTTGCCTGCCGCTTTGGAACTCCAGGCATTTTATTTGGGTAGACTGCAGTCTTTCATTTTCTACAGTTTAATCAATCTCTGTCAAAAAGGTCTTCTGATACTTATTAGGGCTTGAAGGGGGGATTTTTGTTGTTTGGTTTTGGTGGTGGTTTGGAGCCTTTCTCGTTGTAGGTTTTAGTCTTGTTTTGTTTTTCTTTGGTTATTTGTTCTGGCTTGGGGTTTTTTCTCCCAAGAAAATCTCGTGTTTGCTTTTCAAATATCAGATTTTGACTTCCTGATGCATCTCCCTCTTCACAGAATAATTATTTTTTTCCCCACTGAAGCAGGCTCAGAAAGCTTTCACAGCATTCTAGTCCAAGTGCAAAAATACACAAATGATAACAAAGTATTTTCCCTAGTTATCTTCCCTTTTTCTTGTTCATAAAAAACCCCAATTCACTGAAGACCGAAAGACTTTGCCGGCTTAAATACAGATTTTTTTCTTTAGCATTCCCTTCAATCTGTTACACACAGACACAGAAGCAGAGATACACACATGAATTAGCCCCCAATATTTTGCAGACTAAACACCTACTAAAACCCTCGACTAAATAATTAACACCTTGTTAATTAAGTGTGCATGCTCATGGAGGATATTTGCATAGAAGAAAGACTAACTTTCTTATTTTTTAAATATTACTAACATTCCTTTAAAAAAGCAAATTTAATGGAAAAAGCCCCGAACCTGAGTGGAATAGTCATCTTATATTTTTCTGTCAAATCACACAATTTCAAATTTTTTTATTCGGGTGGTTAAACTTTTATTTAATTTATAATAACTATCTTGAATTTGAGTGATTAGGAAACAGAAGGCAGCACTCTCTGTAGGGAACACTCACTACACCTTTTCCATTTGCTTCTCTCTGCATTTTGAAATGCTCATGCCATTAAAAAAACAACCTGGGATAACGAGAAAGACATGACATTACAAATAGTATTGAATTAAGCATTTCAAATCCATTCAATGTGATAATTTTAACTTATTAACAAAATATAAAATATGGGTTTTGTCCTGAAATACCCCAGTTAAAAATGTCTAGGTATGCACATCAGTCTCTTCCTATCTCCTGGCAGAGCAAAATTTTAAATTAATTTTGCCATGAACTTTTCAAAAGTGCCCATAACTGAGGCATTTCCTGTTCCAGTGGAAAGAGCTCTGCTTGGAGCAGCTGCAGGTCCCAGATCCAGCTGCTGATGGCAGCAGGGATGTTCTTTTGGGGGAACACTCTGGGAAGGCACAGCTGACAGAGACATCCATGGGTTTTGAGGGTGGAAATGTACTTGCTTAAAAGAAAAATTAAGAAAGTGGCCAATTCCCAGTGGCCCATAGTGAATCATCAGATATAACATATGTTACTATATATTATATATATATATAAATAATATCTACTTATATATTATTTAAGATTCACTCTGAGCTTTTAATCATTTATGCATGTTGAATTTCAAAGCTTATTCTTTCAGTATAGTCCTAAGATTTTGAAATGGGCTGCTTCAATAGGTCTGACTCAATACCTGACACTCTAGAGGTAACTTTTATTTTCCATGACCTAAAGTGGTTTCAGAGAGAACAAAATGTAAGATTAAAACAAAAATTAAAATTAAATTTTAAAAAGTTAAAAAAAAACAACCACTTGGAAATAAGTAAGTAGAGAGGTAGGTCAAGTTGGTGGGAAAACTGTAGTGCCATAACTGCAAAAGCAACATCTTTGTCTCCACAATTGTATGTGTCTCCAAAATTCCAGAGTTGAAGTCAACATCCACACTCCAGGCACAGCTTCAGAGACTGGTAAGATCATAAATAAAACTGAAGTTCTAGTCATTAGCTAGCCTATAACACAGACAATGATGTAATTTCCAGCAATTTTGCTTAGAAGCTGTGTTTCTTAGAAAAAAAAATTTTAATCAAGTTTCTGTAGTAGAAAAGCCAAAGACAGAAGCTCTAAAGTATAGTTGTTACTGAACCAGAACGGTCCAAATCCTGGAAAAGTTTTGGACCTGGCTTCTTCTTCTGGCAGCTTCATCCCATTAGAGCTTTGTCATCTTGCTTGAAAACCTATTTTTCACCCCATTCTCACTCCAATCCTGCCAAGCACACTCAGGAACTGAGACACTCTCCACTTTCGCTTTGGAATTCCAGGAACTGAACTTTGAGGGCTTCTTTTTAGACATACTTTTCAATTTCTTTGATCTCTCTTTGGTTTATCCAAACGCTTTCCAATAAATCGGTGTTCTTGGAGTGCCTTGCAGACACAGCCACATCAATCTCAAACAAATATTCCCCTTCCTGTTGAAGTTGCTCCAATTTTCCTCTTTGAGAGCTCCATTAGCACTTTTGACAGCAATGTCACACTGTGAAGTAAATAACAGGCCAATTCTCCAAGAACAAACGGATTTATTAAGCAGAACGATCAAGGTTTACAGCGGCAGATTTGCCTGTGCAGCAGGAGGAGGACTCAGGCTGGGTGCCTGACCACACTTGAGTATGGTCAGAGACGCTGCCTCTCAGGGGAGTTACTTTTTATACCCTCCTTGGGAGGGCCACCCTCCTCCCTAGAGCCCTCCCCCTTAAGATATCCCACTGGGTGTAGCTGGCTCGTGGTCCAGGCGGTTGGCTCCTTTCAGTGGGGTGATGTCTGGACGTCGCGTGGTTGGTCCACTCTCTACCCAATCCTTGTCTCAATTCTATCCCTTTATGGTAATTTCCGATCCCACCCTTCTTCTGGAAAATTCCATCGCTGTCAATCAATCCCCCCCTTGCCTAACACTAATACATGAAACAAACCTATCACTAATAGGCCCATTAACCTAATTAGCCCTAACAGAATTTAACAGTAACTCTTGTATCTAATCAACCACAAGCTCTTAATTAACAATTGAAACAGAACCTCTTAAACTATTTACAAGGAAACCCTCCAATCATATGGGACTATGAAAGCCAACCCTTAAAGTTTGTTTATCACAACTGCAAGCTCATTCCCACCCCAATCCCAAGCCCTTTTGCTCTCCTGCTTCCCAGAACAGCACTTCTCATCCCAAATGCACAACACACATTTTCTTAGGTGTTTGTCCATCATTACTTCATTCTTAGAATGTTTGTTGTTTTCCTGTGGGCAGTTAATGCATTAATTAATGTCACTTCCAGACACTTGTCTTCATCCTTACTTCCCACTTCTGGGCTGCACATGGATTTCCCTCCTTCCCTGGAAAAGCTGTGCCTCACAGCGCTTTGTAGAGACAGTCCAGATCTCTCACTGATCTTGCACAGATACTCAAGACTGCTCAGATGTCTTCCTTCCATATGGGACACAACATCCAAGTCCCTGAACCCAGGATTTCCCACACACAGACAAGAGCAACGCAAGTAATCTTATTTTCTATTTCCTCATTTCTAGAGGGGGCACCTGAGTACCACAGATAAAGTTTGCAGCTACTCCATGCAAATCCAGTAGCTCCAAGTGTTCTTACTTGTCTGTGCCACAGTCAGGATAACACAGCCTTGCCAGGATGTGGAAGGAATGTCCAGAAAGTTCCTTTCCTCTCCATCAGCAGCCAGGAAGGTCTCCCCTCCCTGCCACTCAGCATTCTCTGCTGGGACAGGCCAACATGTGTCTCCAATATGCAAATGGTGTTCTAAAGAAGAAACTGTGTTTACAAACCAAGATTAATATGAGTCAGACCCTCTCACTGAGGATGTCAAGGACACAGGCAGGAAAAAGAATGGGATATTTAGAAACCCCATTATATGTGGAACACAAATTAAGGACTTTTATAATTTTCTTTTAAATTTAACCCCTTAGTCATAGCCCCTTCAAGTTTCCCTCCAGCAGGTCTGTCTGCCATAACCTAAGCAGGAATTCCTCCCTTCTCCATGGCATCCAAGGGAAGCAGGGGGCCCCCAGGGGGGCACCTTCCAGCTCTCCCCCAGCAGCCTGATCCCGGGGTACAGCTGTGCTCTATCAGAGCCAGCCCCATCACCTGGAGCAGGGAGGAGACACTCAGGGCCCCGACAAGGCCAGGATACAATATCCTGGGTTGATCACCATGAGCAGCACAGCTGCACCCCATCTCCTGGGCACGGACTACACAGTGGGAACCTCTGCCAACACCACAGCTCCTGTTCCTCACTCTGCTTCCCACCCTCTGCAAACGGGTATCGCACAGACCTCGGCACCTCCCCCGGTTCTGTCCTCTGACTGTCAAGCGAGTAGCTTAAAGTTGATCAGCATGAAAAGCCAGACAGGAAATTCACTTTGTTTTTACCAGCAGATATAAACTGACCATTGTTCTTACTTACCACCTTACCACCACGGCCAGAAGGATTGTTGTTGCCCAGAGGATTTCAGAGGCGAATCCACCATCAGCCTCCACCAGTCACAGACCAAATACTCTATTAAAAAAACCCCAAACATCACCTTTTAGGTGTCTTGTTTGTAACATAAAAGCCGATTTGTTTCTGAATATACAAATAGAACAAACCCCAAAGCAACAGAGGCTTCAAAGGGAACACCAACAGGAAATCTCACGTATCCATGCCTGTAAAGCCTGTATCTAGTAATGCAATGGAAGAGAGGAGAAGGACATGCCAAGAAAGTGATGTCTCTTAGTCAAAGCAATGTGCAAGATCTTACAAGATAGCAAAGGGATAAGTATTTAAAATAGAGGTTTCTCTAGAAAGTGAAAATGGAGCAGCAATAGCTTGACAACTTCCTCTTTCATACAACATTCAAAGGCAATTCCCTTTTTTACATGCTCACCCTCCTAGAGACAGTTCTATAGGGCTGGAAATCATTATAACTTAGATTTCCCCCAAATGATCTAGAAAGACTTAAACATGCAAAAAAGTGAGGAACAGGAAAGAGCACTTAAAGAATGCTTTTTAAAAATACCCTAACTCTCAGTATGAAGGCAGGAGTACATATTCAAACAATCAAAGAGTCCTGTCCCTCAGCTCCAAGCAACCCTAGGACCAAGAAAACATGTCATTTTAAATGGACAAAATATTATAAGAGGCCGATGGTATTAAAATAGAATGTTAGAATTACTTAAAACAGGAAACAAAATGATACTCTTTAGAGACAGATTAAATTCCAAGCTGCACCTTGAAGGAAGGCTAAATAGCCATCGTAAATTAGGTGCTAATTGTTAAACTGGTGAAGCTGGGTGAGAAGCTCCTTTTCAGTAAGACAGGGCATAGTCAGGTAATTATCACTAACTTAATGACCCTGTGGATAATTAAGCCGTTGTGTGGGCATTGGCTTGACTCAGATCCCAGCAAAATTTTGGAGTAGAAAATTGAGAACTTGATTAAAGATTACTAGAGTGGAGTAAGGAGATTATTTGGCACAGTCAAGGTCACTAAAGGAGCACTACCTCTGCTTCTAATGAAAAGTTAGGAAGCTGAACAGGAGAGCCATGTGGATAATCAAAGAACTGGAAGAGATATCATTTATATTTAGTAATTCTACAGGTTCAACCACCTGAGCTGGGAGATTATTAGGAAATTACTTGCTCATCCAAGCACCTCTTGGGAGGGGAAAAAAGAAAGTAAATGCATTTTCCACAGAGAAGAAGAAGGTTTAGAAGGATTCAGTTCCTAGAAATTGAAATAAGACAAATTTAGAGCAATTAATTACCAAGTTATCACTTGGTTCAATTAAGCCTGAAGTACTGAAGTCCCAGCAGGGTCTCCAGCCCGTCCTGGAAGAAATCAGACCATGTGATCCCAATGGTCTTGTTTGCTTTTGCAAGCTGCAGCTTTGTTACAGCTTTTCTCCCTTCTAGGTATTTAGGAGCACATTGGTTATCCAGTCCTGTTCTGGGGATTTCAGGCTACTTTCTCAAGGTTCCTCTAATTTATGGGTTCAGCAGTCACTTCTAAATCCATTGCAAACACAGTAATCAGCACAATAGCTCCAGTACAGGCCACATCCCTGAAACCATTTACAAGAGCCGCATCATTCATCCCCATCTCTGCAAACAGGCTTTAGAATTATTGAGTCCCTGGGCCTTTGACAGCTGGGTAGAACACAGCTCACATCAGGGTTACCTCTTTAGATGTTAGTTCTAACTGTTTCTGTTATTAATCTATTTCTAGTTTTAAGATTCACTCCATCTTCAGTTGTGGCATCTGACATCTGTATGAAAAGTGAGACAAGGATCCAACCCGTGATGATGCTTTATAAGCACCACCACACTGGATGCTTCCTGGGAGGGTGCAGTTTTGTATGGTTTGGGGGCCCTTTTTGAATCTGTGTTAGTTTTGAATATGAGAAATGTCAGAGCAGAGTGACTGACAGACATCTAATTCATTCCTAAATCTCCTTGACTTTGGAGACTGCATAATTATCTCCAGGCGAGGACTGCAGTGCTTCCCTACCCTGCACAAGGCAGAGGTTTCCCTTACATCTCATCTGAACCTTTTCTCCTGTAATTCAAACCTCTGCTTGTTGTTCTGTCCATCGAGCAGGGATGGCTCCAAACGGGCAGTAGGAGAGAGTAGAACAAGCAGAGTAATTTATCCTGTAGAGGCTGTGACGGACAAGTTTTACTTCTAAGAGGACTCTTCAGTCTTACCACAGTTATCTCTGAAAGCCAGTGAGTCTTGGCTCCTCGCTGCCATCAAATGTGATTCCCACCTTTTCTACCTGGAATTTGAGCTATGAGGGCACAGAGAACTCACCTGAAGATCCTCCAGAGGGAAATTTGTTCATTTTCAGCCTATCCAAGCTCAAGTGGTTTTGGTCTAAACAGTCTGACATATGCCTAATTACAGGGGTCTTGATAAACCAGTGTAGCTGCGAGAGAAAAATACACACAGGGTGGTTTGAAAGAGTCTGTGCTGAGCTGTCCCCCCCTCGCATACACACACAGAGTTTAAAATGGTTGCATTTATATTTATTTACACAATAATATATACAGCATCTGTAAATCAGGGGTTTTAAATACATGCAAGCCCAATTATACCTGTCATTGCATATTCCTGCACATGGCAAATCTTTTTTATGTTGTCTGAGCTTCCTAACTGCTCTGTAGGCATCAAGGAGCCCCAAACAGCTGGAGGTCATAGGAAGGATTGATGCAAAAAAGGGGAACTTTTGCCAGGTGGAGTATAAGGAAATTGGGTGCAAAGCACAGGATCACTGGAGATGTTGCTGGATCGCCTTTTATCTCAGGCAGTTATTATTCTTTGCTGGCATTCATTCTGACTTACACCCATTTTTGCTCCACACGGGTGACCAAAACTGGACATGATTCTCTAAATGAAGGCCAGGATGTGCACAGAATGTTAAACGCTTTCATATTTCAGTTACAAAATACTTCTCTAGACATACCCTAGAATTCAATTTCCTTTTTATACACAACTGCATCGTGTTCTCACTCTTGATCATGCTGTGAACAATACAGCCAGTTCTTCTATAATTTGAAATCCAGAAGTCATTGCCTTCAGAAATTAATGATTTTTTGCTCTCAAGCTTAAGTGTTTGAACGTGGCCTCTGCCCTGTTGCATCTCATCCAGTTTCACTGCTTCATCCTTCAGGATTATCCAGCTGGAGATGCTGAGGACAAGGCAGGGAAGCAATAGAAGTGTGCAAAGGAAAAAGAACTAAATACATGGCAGGCAAGAGAAAATTGCCTAAAGGGAATTCTGTCAAAAGTAACAGGGCACAGTGGATGGCTGAAAATGAAAGAAAACAGAAAACTGAAATAAAAGGAGCAAGAAGGGTAGACTGAGTTCAGTAGGTTAAAAAATGTTTTAAAGTTAAAATTGCACAGAAACAGCATATTGCATCAAACACTACAGAATTCTCTCTGGTGCACTTCTCTCTGTACAGCAAACACAATTCATTTTAGTGAACTGATTGTGGGGTTGGTATAGAGGAACTAGAGAAGAGACAGTACCTCTTGGACCAGGCCCCTGTTCTTGGGAATGACAAAAAAATACCCAAAAGACCAGACAGAGTCTGGAAGAAAGAACCAAAGGAATGAGAATGAGCTGAGAGAAGCCCTCCAACACTACTTGCCAGTTTGACTTTGGTCAGTAGTATGTTACAGGCTTGTCTTCAATTTAAAGGTGAAAAGAAGCAGAAATCTGGATGTAACACACTGGCATCCCATAGAAATCCTAATCCTAGAAATTCATGTCCTTTTTTTTACTGCTTGAAAACAAGTGAAGATGATGCCATTTTATACAGATGAATAAGGATTTAAACCCATTTTATTAAAAGGGAAAGCCGAGTTCTTTCAGCGACATGGCCACAGCAGGGAGGAATTTGGTGTCCTGCCATCCCACCACGCTCCAAGCCAGGGTCTCACACAGGCAGCAGGAATGTCCCTCTCTGGCAGCATCTGGGCACATGGATGAAATCCCTGACTGGAAGGGGTGTAAAGACCAAGCTTCACTTGCAGCTCTGCCTCCAGGGTCATTCCTGGGAGGCCTAAGGGAAATTATGTAGGCTGGAGGAAAATATTACCTGGTAGCTTTAAGTAGAGGCATTAGGGGAAAACTGTAAAAATAGCCTCAACTGTTACACTCAAAAGAAAAAAGACTTGGACCTAATTTTGTTTGAAAGTCTAAAAAAATCTGATTTTCAGCTACAGACATGGCTGTCTCCATAGACAGCACATGGATCAGTTTTAACTACAACAAGTTTGTATTTAGACCCAAGCACCACAACTGAGTGCTTTGCATTTTTTTTAAAAACGAGCCAAAATGCAAAGGTAGGAGATGAAATAATGAATGAAGTGTGAGACTAGAATGCTCTTGGAACCTGCTTTCCACAACCATGGGCAATTTTTTATGAGCAAATCAGAAAAGAGAAGTTGGAATGGATGATGTCCAGAAATAAGTACACAAACAGGACAATCCAATAGTGACATTTATCCTGGCTCTTGAATAACAAAAAATAGATATATGTGGGGGTGGAATCAATAGTCATTGACTCATAAATAAGGGGTCATGTTCAGAACAAACACAACAGCTCTTGTGGTTTGTGTAAATGCATTAGTGCAATGATTACTGTAGTTATGTGTAAAGGTTAACCTGAATTCCTGATTCAATGTCAAAACCCAGTGGGATTCGCATTGTACTGCTCATGGCTTCCAGAACAGCCGAGTTTGGCAGAGCTGGAGCGCTGGGGAAATTATAACCCCAGCGATCTGCACTAATGAAACACAAACCCTGCAGAGAGATGTCTGTGCAAGCACTGGGGCTGGCAGTGGCCACAACACTTCTCTCTAGGCAGTGTAGTGGTATTTATTATCCTGCATCTCGCTGTGCTGCAGAAAAGAGGAAAACTGGGAGTATACTGAGGGTTTCCTATTAGGATCAGTAGCAGATGGGCATATGTGGGATATCTCTCAAAGGGAAAAGCCACATATACTGAATCTGCACTGAAGGTCAAATGGAAGGGATGGATGTGCACACAGAGACCTCCCTTACTGGGAAATAGCCTTCCCCTCTCCTGGCAAAGTTGCTGGAGGTGAAAAGATTAGAAAACATTTGGAAACTGAGCTTCATGAGCAATCCCAGAGAAACCCTTCACCTCAGTCTGAGGGCAGGCTGTATAAAACAACCTGGCTGGGTCCTCCTCCAACAACATGAACTGTGGCACAACTGCCAAGTGGAACTTGAGTAAAACGTTAATAGATCCAAATGCTGAGGAAAACATATTCCCTGGTGTAGAATCGTAAAATCAGGGAATCACAAAATGGTTTGGGTTGGAAGGGACCTTAGAGATGATCCAGTTCCAGCCCCTGCCAAGGGCAGGGACACCTCCCACTATCCCAAGTTGCTCCAAGCCCCGTCCAAACTGGCCTTGGACACTTCCAGGGATGAGGCATCCATGTCCCTGCAAAATTAGAAATTCCTTTCATTTTTGTTCTTTTGGATGTGATCAAGAAATTGCCTTTTGCAATTGGATTTGAAGAGCATGAAAATTTAATCCCCAAATGGTCTAAGAACTAAGTCCAGAACACGACAGGGGAACAGAAACGTGCCGGTTTCTCCCTTCTCATGCTTCCAAGGATCCACCTCAACACACGAAGGGCAGGCCCCACCCTAGCCCAGCAGGAACTGAGCATGTGTTGAGTGTATTTCCAATCTGCAGAGTCACATTTCCACATCAAGGTCTCACTCAACTTTCCACTTACTTTAATAGAGTGCAAAACAAAGGCAGATGTGCTGGGTGGGGATGGCAAAGAGCTGTCCAGAGGGGCATGGGAGAACAAGGGAAAGAGATTGAGGAGTTCAGGTGTCCACCCCAACACCAAAAACTCTCTGCAAGGTCTGGCCTTGTCATTATTCTCTCAGAGGTGTACGGCAGGTCCACACTAAAAAGGGGCACTGAGCATATCAGCCAAGTCGCCCAGCACTGAGCGAAACAACTGAAATTCAGTGAGATTCAGGTCAGAATCCAAGCAGAGCCATCAGGTTTGTTGTGTGGGGACACTTTGCTTGCATCAATTTCAATTTAAACTATTTTGTTTGAGGAGGAGTAGCAGCTATTTCTTTGGTTTTCCTCATGTGTTTTCACATCTTTACAGCCCCGAAAAAGCACCTATCTTTGCTGTGCATTCCGTGCAGTCAGTCCTGAGCTGTTGTTAGGAAACTTATAAGGCAGAGGAACCCCTGTGGCTGGGCCAGCAGAGCTCTGCCTGGAGCACTGGTGATTCCCATTTGTCTCGGGGGGATCCATTCCTTTCCCTCCAGGTGCCCCTTAACACACCATTTCCCTTTTTACCACTATTCCTTTGCTGAAACCTGATGGTTGAGGTGGAATTGCTCTGCAGTCTAGATAGGACGGTTCTAGGTGACGATGAAATTCCCTCAGGAGATCCCCAGTCACCCCATTAACTTCCATGTTTCATTTCCCAAATATTTCAGTCTTTCACGCTCTAAAAATCTCAACACCTCTCAAGGCAGCCACTAACTCTTGCTTTTTTTCTCGCATTCCCTTTTTTTTCTGTCCTCTCCTATGGTTTAGTGGGCATGGTGGTGTTTGGTCAAAGGCTGGACTTGGTGATCTTGGAGTTCTTTCCCAGCCTTATTGATTCCAAGATCCTTTTCAAAGCAGAAGCTCAGCAGCCCAATGTAGGTGAAGATCTACTGAGTGCTGTAAGATGGTTTTCTGTATTTTATAGGTCTTTGTTCGCCTGCTTTAACATCTCATTTTTCCAAGCAGCTGTTTTCAGCTCTTTATAGATGTGGATTTATTTATGAGTCAGTCTGAAGTTGTCAGAAAATCTGTCTAAGAAAACTTCAACTTGTCCCTTCCAGTGTTCATGACAGACCTTTTGTATGAATGTCTCACACTTTTCACTCTGTTGTGGATGAAGATAAATCTCTGAACAGAGTGAAATCAGCTGTGACAAGAAATGAGTTCTCCTCAAAAGCGTTGAATATACTGGGGTGCTTCGGGGAAAACCAAATTTCCACGAAGCCTTTTAATATGACACCACAAAAAAATTGACTAAAAAGAGAAAAAAGTTGTTTCCCATCATCTGTCATTTTCCAAATTAACATTCAGGAAAAATGCTTGTGAAAGGCAACAATTGGGGTAAAGATTAAAATCCCTTATTTACATATTGAATATAATAATCCAAAGCAGAGAGGCAATGGCACAGAAAAGGGTACTGTGATCTCTGAAGACATTCAACAAACTTTCAAATGTCTGCCATTGTTTTGGTTTTAAATACAATTCTGTCATCCCCTTGACAATCAAGACTACTGCAACATGTTAACTATTTCCTTACACAATTTGCTGAACTGCAGCAAAAGTTCACTGCTTAAATTTCATCGCTGGGCAAGACTAAGTCTCCAAAAATTTAAAAATCATATGTTAAAGTTCTCCTCCCACATTTTAGCAACATTAGGGAAATGGGAACCCTCTCAAGATTCCACTGTTAAAGCTATTTACTTCTAAATTGTTAGGAGCTCGAAAGGAAAATAAACATTTAAATTTAAGTGCTCAGAAAGAAACAGATGTGAAGACAGCTAGAGGTATGGAAAGTAGTTCGATTGCTTCAATCTGCCTTTGATGAGTCCCAGAAGGAAAATAATGGGCAAAATGGAAAAGTAAACCTCTCTTTAATGCCAGAAAAAGAAAACAAACTGGAAGGGTTTTGCAATACGATGCAAAAGAGGAAACCCAAGAGTAATCATAGAATCATGGAATATCCTGAGGTTGGAGGGACCCACAAGGATCATCCAGTCCAACCCCTGGCCCTGCACAGGACACCCCAACAATCCCTGAGGGCGTTGTCCAAACACTCCTTGAGCTCTGGCAGCTTTCGGGCCATGAACACATTTTTACTTCATTTCTGATTCCACTTTCTTCCTCCTTCACCCCTCCATGAACTCAGCTGCTCACAACTCGCAGATCCCGCTGCTCCGGGGAGCATTGCTTTTCCAGCCAGATAGAATTTTGCAGATCAAACGCGTATTCAGCACTATGTGCAATTTCCAGGTTCAAACACTCACCCCAGGGCAGTACAATCCCTACCACCCAAGTGCTTGTGGCCAAAAACCCCCACGAGCATCAGGGTGCAAACCGGGCCAGGATTGCATTTCCACCCCGGTCATCATTCAGGTGTCGCTGTTTGAAGTGAACAGATGCCAGCTGTAAAATTTTACTGTTTGCTCAGACAAAATCATATCCATTGGCAATTTTGCTGAGATAAAGATAAGGAAGTACAATGGAAACAGCATGGTGGGGTATGGTACATCGGGGCCAGGCCATCAGGCAGCTTTGTGACAGCCAACACTCCAGGTGGGCAGCACACCACAGGTATCTTACGGAGCATATCCTGCAACGAGGCTAAAATGCTGCTTAAAAAAGCAAAATCTGCAGCATGAACACCACTATGTGCAAAGCAAAACAGCCTCCAGCTCACCAGCTTGCTCTCTTCACTCTAGCTCAGGGCAAGGAAGGAGTTAGAGCCCAAATGCCTCCATCCACCTGGACAGACAAGCCCTGTGTCATAGAATTTGGAACAGAGTGGGGGGATTGGAAGTGACCTTTAAAGGTTATTTAGTCCAACTCCCCTGACCTGAGCAGGGACATCTTCATCTAAACCAGGCTGCTTAAAGACCCTCCAACCTGACCTCAAATGTTTCCTGGGATGGGGCATCGCCGTATTCCTGGATAACCTGTGCCAATGTTTTACCGCCCTCACTGTAAAAAATTTCTATCTTCCCTATAAGCCTAGATCTGAAAAATCAGCAAACTTGAATATTAAGCAGACTAAGATTTTTAGGCAATATATTAAATTTGACCAACGGTATATTTGGAAAACCTAGACAAGCTTTTGAGCACACAAGTCGTTATTTAGGTTTTTTATGAACTGTAAACATATACCTAGAATATGAACATCACCAGGGATAGTCAAGTTGGTAAAATCAGTTACACGAAAGGAAGTTCAAATTGTGACCTGAATGGTCATGACCTAAATGGTTATTTACACATGTAGGTGTGTGTTAGAGCAGTCTTTAGGAGCATCAAGAAATCTCAGTTTGGTTTGGACATCTTTTGTGAAAGGAGATGGGAAAAAGCCAATAAAAGGGCAACTCTTCTGAAGATAAGAAAAAGATCAGGGTAGGATCCTGACCTAGCAAATATTTTCACATACTCCCATTATAAATGGGCAATTGCCATGGGCGAGGGCTGAGCTTCTGTACAAGAGTTTGCAAGATCAAAGTAGGTAAAGAATTAACACCGACATGTGACCTTGATACCTTGCTAAACTGCAGTAGCTGAAAATTCAAGCCCAAGATTTTATCATTACAACAAAAAATTCTCATGGCAAGACTTGTTCCTTTAGGTTACTGGAGTTTTTAGTCTTCTAAACAAGATGCACCTTCTCCTCCAGTATTCAGGATCAAATCAAAGGCTCTTCACATCTCGTATTACAAAATTTGAAATCAACTCATTCAGAGGACACTCCTACCCACAGCCATGACTCTGACCCAGCTGGGGTCTGAACTTTCACATCTGCTTTGAATGACTCCAGATGTGCAGCATTTCAAGTCCAGACACAGCAGCACTGCCTCCCCAGTGGTTAATCCTCCCCTGTAAAACTCCAGGGGTAGACACATCTCTTTCAGTTGCAACTCATGCAGATGTATAAACCACAAAGGATCCAGCATGTGCATCCCTGCAAATCCCAATGGAGCCCAAACAGATCCAGGAGTGAATCACGGACTCTCAGAATGCTTGGGGTTGGGATAGACCTTAAAGCCCATCCAGTTCCAACATGGGCAGGGACACCTTCCACTAGCCCAGGTTGCTCCAAGCTCCATCCAGCCTGGCCTTGGACACTTCCAGGGATCCAGGTGCAGCCACAGCTTCTCTGGGTAACCCGGGCCAGGGCCTCACCGCCCACCGAGCAAAGAACTTTTAATCTCCAATCTAAATCTCTCTCTTTTAGTTTAAAACTATTCAGCCTTATCCTGTCACTCTCTGCATAAAAAGTTGCTCTCCCTCTTTTTGATAAGGGTTGAAGGGGTTCTCATGTCTCCCCGGAGCCTTCTTTTCTCCAGACTGAACCCTCCCAGCTCCCAGCCCGGCTCCAGAGCAGAGGTGAACATCCTCATGGCACAGCTACAGCCACCAATGGAAGCAGCCTCGATGCCCCCAGCACTGATCTGTTACATGAGCATGGCCTGCAGAACAGACAATTTTAGAACTGATCCCAAGCACTTGGAATTAGAAGCTTAATACTGATCGTGTCCCAGGGAAGAGTGGGTCAGTGGGGTTATAAAAGCAGGTGCAGAACAGACTCAGTGTGGCAGCAGTGACCAGATTGAAGCCCTCCCAATGCAGAAACTTTTCATCTTTTAACTCCCCAGTAATGAAGTCATTGCAACCAGATGAATGGCCCAAAACATTTGGTTTCACTTGCTCTTTTTACTGGTACCAGTAGCTTTTCACTGACACAAAGCCACCCATAAATCTGGAGGCTGGCAGTGCCTCTGGGGGAACAAGGCTCCCATAATGACACTGCAGAAAACTGATGCACATGGAAATAAAATCAGCTTTGAAATCCAGGAAAGTACAAGATAAGGAGTCCAGGCTGGTGACACAAACTGTGTGCCTGCAGGGACTGTCATCTCAGGTGAATGGCCCCGCTCCACAGCTCAGGTGCCTCCATAAGTATCCTAAATCCCAGGCTTCACCACATCTTGGAAGTTATTCAGTGCATAACCCTAAGGCACATAGAAACTTTACAGCATTGGGCCTTTTATAACTCACGAGTCACAGCTGTGATTTATGTGGGATTAGAGCAGCTGCTTGGAGGTGTAATAAAACACGATATTACTTCATTATTTATTTTTAGAAGAAAATTAACGGGAAACACGATTTGTGGGCAGCTTTAAATTGTCATTATTTTTCTCTGTTTTCTAGCACAAATTTGTTAACAAGATTTTCTGGGAAAAATTTGATGATGTGATTGAGTTTCCATCCTTGGCCACGCAATAAACCATTGTAAAGCTCAGCTGGGAGGACCCTCACATCTTATGGGGAAATAAACCTTTTGAGAAAACAATCAGGAAAAAAGACCATCTTGGGGAGTTCTATTTGAGATAGTAGTTTTCCACTCTTATGATCTTAGGTATTGCAGTACCAGAGACAAGGTGCTGGAAATAATTGTTGCTAAAGCTGCACAACCTGACAGAAGATCATTGCTGAGATTCATCACTTCTACAGGTTTTCACCAACTCTGGTTTTCATGACAATGGAATTTTTCCTCCCCACCATGGAAAGAAAGAACTTCTTCCTCAGCCTCCTGCTCTGCTACAGCCTGTTCAGAGCTGCTGATTCCCACTTGGTCATTGAGGAGAAGACAGAATGCGACCTGTCCAGGAGCAGCAAAATGGACGTCTCAGATCTCCCACCCATCTCCATAGTAGGTGAGTAAAACCTGCCCTTTGGTGCCAAATTAACAAGATTTGCAGGAAACACCGCTGTTGATTATTCTGGGTTATTTGGATAACTTTGCTTAATGCCCTTCATAGGGTGCAGAACTGTCATGGCTGCAGCACCCAAGAATGACAGTGTGGTAAACTTCAGTTTAGAGGGGAAAAAAACCCCCAGACAATTTATTTTAGTTTTACAGGTTTTGCTTCAGCTCCTATCACACTATAAGACTTTATATTGAAGAGGAGTGTTTTTCTGCTAATATGGGTGATAATCTTCCTTTGAAAATCTTATGCACATGAGAAAAAAAGAACATAATGTGAGGGTTTTAAGGGTCTGCTCTTGTGGTAGACAAATCAACAGTATTAACAGGAATTAATATGACCTCAGTTTACCTGGTCTTTAAACAGGGGAAGAAAAAAGCACTGCAAGGGAGAGCCAGGGCTCATTTATTTATCTATCCATGACAGGACCAGCTCTGTCCCTATGGTTACTGGCAGATGACCACCTGTCCTGTTTGGGAAGAATCTCTTTAGGGTGATGCTTAACTCTTTTCTTCACAAAATTCTTTCCTTGTGTCTGCCTTAACTCCTTCAATGTAATTTACACCAACTTCTTCTTTCAAGAAACTCACAAGTGTTTGGAGATAATCAGCTACAGAATATTCATAACTGTGTCAAAGTGCTAAAAATTAAAAAAATAAAGCTTCTCTTGTTTAGCTCCTTTCTGCAGGCTTTTAGGGCTTTAGTTTAAAGCACTCTGGGTCTTACCTTGTTTCCGGCATTGTCTCCATGCTCTTGCTCAGGAAAACACATCTTTAAGGAGAAACAGTTGCCCCACACATGCATTTCCAAAGAAATCTGAACCTCTGAATCCTGACTTAACTCAGTGTTGTTTAACTGGAAGTTTAGCAAAGCTTGTGCTCTTCTGCAGCCTCCCAAGCTGTACCATTTCATGGTCCTTGAGATCCTTGATGCCTTCACTCTCATGATTCCAAAAACTTTTTTACCCCAATTAAAATCAGAGATGTAAAATACAATCCCTTCAATTGATTTCTCCATCTTCTCACAGAAGTGAGCCCATGCTGTAGACATGGCAGATGGGCTGAGCTGTGACACATTTCTCCCCACTGCTTCTTAGAGATGCATAACCCTAACTCATAACAATACAAGATAAATAAATGAAACTGCCAAAACCAGCTCAAAATATTTATTCTTCATTCTGCAACTCTACAAATCCTAACCATTAGTAAATATTCAAAAATACATTGATAGAGGATCTTGGAATAGATGAGGAGCCACCATTCAGCAGTGGGGATATGGATGTTTTCTATCCCAGTCATCCATTTCATAGAACTAGTGCCAATTACAAAACTCACACACACGGAACAAAGGTACCAAAAATACCATGACAGGTTGGTGAGCTGGGAAGTATCTCACACTTTAACAGTCTTGCTGTGTTAGGGCCCAAGACAAGCCCCAGTCATGGAATTTACAGTTATAAATATCTAAAAATAGATATGGTGACAAATATATTTAGGAAGTAAAGTTACAGGCACATGAATGAAATACCTTTGCAAGTAACATTATGTAAAAGGAGGTTGTGGGTGGAGAAGGAACAAAGAACTGCAGAATGAAAGGTGGCATCACAGATGCAGAGTTTATGCCAAATCAGCAGAGGTTTTGCTTGTGGAAAGCAGCCTACACTTGTTAATTCCTTCCAAAATTATGCATGTAGCACCACCTCTTAACAGAAAAAATTACGTAATTCTAAAGATTTTTTCTATTTTTGTTCACGTGACTACTGTGCGTGAGCAGCCCAGTCTTTTTCACAGAGACCTTTAATTTTACTTCTCTGAAAAAATTCCTTGTTTGCATCTACCGAGCAATGTGTAAAAAATCCCTTCTAAAATACAAATACCAGTTGCTCTTCTGCTTTGCACAAGCAGCAGTGACAGAGTTCAGACACTCTGAATTGAGATGAACATCACTGCAAAACATGCAGCAATGAGGTGGCAATGCAGGTTATCTGCCTCCTCTCACACAAAAATAGGATTCTCAGTGAAATAACATTCTGTAAAATTGATTTCACATTTTGCTGTGCTATTCTCATTGAAGATTTAACTAGAAGATCCCAGAAAGTCAGCAGGGAAGAGGCAGAGAACAAGAAATCTTCCAAGGTAGGTGGTTGTTCGGAAAACTTCATTGGATTAGAACAGTTTGTTACTTCTAGAGTTTCCCTCAGTGCATTCATTTGCAAGGCTTTTACTGCCATTCCCTGATTTAAATCATTTACATACAGTTTAAAGCTCTAAATATTATAAAAATAGATGTCGTTAGCTGGGGGCCGGGGTTATTCATGCTCTGGCTGGCTTCTGCAACAAACCGACGGCAAAGAGACGGGAAGGGTCTATGCTTAGAATTCCATGGAGAAAGTTTATTCAGCGCCTCCAGTGAAGGGTCCAGAGGCAAAGACAAGAACAATGGAGTGTCTAGGGTTTTATATGGGGGCGGGGAGAATATCAGGGACCAATGGTCTGAGGGCACAGGGCCGGTACATAGGCGGGGCTGGGGTAAGGGAACCAATAGGGAAACTGAGGAAGGGACAAAGGGACGGGGCCAATCAGGGGACCAGAACTGGGGCACATGCTCACTGGCTCCCATAACACCCCCTTCTGTATTAATTAAAAACTTCCCCATGGGACCCCAGAACTAGATGTTCAAAAACAGCCAAATATACAAAACA
>VXBT01000254.1:14620-30348 GCA_013400235.1 Oriolus oriolus | reverse complement strand
CACAGTGCGGAACGTAAATGAATTATAAGTAATTCATAAGTAATAAAGTAATAAATCATTATAAGTAAAAATAAATTAGTTGGCATTTGTTAATTGGATAGTTTGAGATATAAATGACCTTGTTAGCTAGAACTTTTTGCCATTTCCCTGCCTTTTCTGCCTTATTAACTCTGAGGCTACAGCTGTGTAGCTTTGCTGTAGATAAGACAAAATAAATATCTGAGACCGGAGAAGATTAGGCCTCTCTCTTACTTTTAATTCAAACTCTGAGTAAAGGAACTCACGAATAATAAGGGAAAAATATCAGGAGGGCAGAAATTAACAACTGATGTTATTATACTTATCATCAATGGCCCCATGTGCACCTCATGAGGCTCAACAAGACCAAGCGCAAGATCCTGCATGGCAGCAATCTCCAGTATAAATACAGGCTGAGTGATGAATTGACCAAGAGCAGAGAAGGGCTTGGGGATACTGCTGGACTAAAAATTAAATATGAGCTGACAATGTGCACTTGCAGTCTACAAAGCCAATTTTATCCTGGGCTGCATGAAGGGAAGTGTGGCCACCAGGCCAAGGGAGATCATTCTCTTCCTCTACTGTGCTCTCATGAGACCCCATGTGGAGTGCTGTAATCAGGTCTGGGTCCCCGGCAAGAGATACAGCCTGAGCTGTTAGAGCAGATCCAGGTCACAAAAGTAATTAGCGGGGTGAAACACCTCTCCTATGAAGAAAGAAAGTGACGGGTTGCAAATGGGTTCACATGAAGAAAGTCCTCTTTAAGCAACTTAATTTCCTTATTAAGGTCAGTCAACTCATTGACTAGTAGATGTATTTTTATTGGAATTTAGCAAAGCTTTTCATACAGTTTTCACAGTATTCTTCTGGTAAATTTTTATTTCCAAGTTTTTCTTTGCCTCATTCCAAGTCACTGATTGCTGTTTTCTAATTAATAGCTGGCATTAAATAACACTGCCTAAACTCAGAAAAATATGACTAGCCAGTCCACTTAAAATAACAAAGATCCAATTTAAGAAAAAAAATGGAAAATACAGAAAAAAAGTCAGAGTACTTTCAGAATACTGTTTATTTTCAGCATTTAGTCTCACATATTTTTTCATGACTGCAGTATTTTTTATTTTCTTAAGAATATTTTAAGAAGTATCTTTAGATTTGCACATATAACTTGTATTGCAGATATACAGAAAGCAATTACAGCTGTGAATGTTTTTAACTATCCAAGAAAAGCAGAAAAGCAAAAATTAAACCCCTGCCTTTCAGCAAAACAAGGATGAGAGGTCTCTTCACAACCCAAGTGAAAAGAAATACAATATAAAATCTCACCTGTCCTGTTGTATCACAAATACACCACTTAGAACATATTGCAGGCCCAAAAGTACTAACACCCCAAATCTGAACATGCTAGAAATTGGAGCAGGATCCAGGTTTTGCAGCTGGTCTTTATAAAACAAACGTGCTGAACAGAATTGCAAGTTCTCCATTCTTTGAGGAAGTTTGAACCTACACCTAAATCATGTGTATTAGCCCACCTCCACTGAAATGCACACTTTCTCATGTACTATCTAGTTCTTGGTCTTTAGAGAATCACATCTTAGATTACTTACAGGAATTGAGGCTTACAAAAACTCTACATCATGCAAAGGCCTGACTGATTTAATTCTTTTAATTTAAGTCCCAGAACAGATTTATTGAAAGACTTATGAATAGCCAAGAGTTCTTCCAGTGAACCTGGACATATGAACAGTACATAATCTGAATGAGGGCTTGACAGACATTTTTGTTTGGTAGGCTACTTCTCAACAGAGAGATGGATTTATGGAGACCATATCCATCACTCACCTGTAGGTACAATGTTGAGTACTGTTCATTCTACTACACATCAGTTTTTCACCCAAAACACCAGTATGTAACATCCCTGTGTCAGGTCTAGCAAGGGATTACATAGAAAGCATTTTCTATCATTTTAGGTACTTTAGTGAGGCACTGAAGCCAGAAATTAGGACAGCCAGCACAGCGTGTCTAACTGGTTTTTTGAAGACCACCAGCAGTCACTCCACAGATTACAATACTGATTTACACTGTGTGAAATTTGCAGCTTCTTTTAATGTTGACATGTTGCTCAGATTTAAGATTGTTGCTTGCTGCTTCTGCTATGTCTCGAAAATTTAGAAAAGCATCTTCATCCAATGAAACCAGAAAATGGTTTCAAAATTCTCATAATTACAGATTTCACTAACTGCAGAGTAAACAGAATAATAACTTCATTTTAAAAATGCTGCTAGGTGGCACAACCTTAACTAGAGGCACCTACAAACTAAAGAAAGCAAAAGTTTCTTCCAATTATTTGGACTCATACAGTATCTCATGGAGGATGTCCTTTATAGAGTAAACCTTATCTAGAAGCATCAACTGAAGCAGAAAAAAACCCAGCAATTCAGGTACCCTGAAGGTCTTTGAAGGAAGCAATATACTACACTAGTATGCAGATACAGTTTTAAACAAGGTAATGAGAAACATCCTCCTAAATAATTTCATAGTGCAGGTCACCTAAGAATTTTATGACATTGACTGTACTCTTCATGAATGATGTGGTATGCTTCCTCTGAATGCTATTTACTTTTGGGGATACATACAACAACTTTAGTAGCATTTGTGCACAAATATTTTGCTCTTTATTCCACAGACCTTAAACTAGAAAAGGGCTTGTTCTCAAAGTCATAAAACCCCATAGTATTTAAACTGACCAATATAGCAACATTTTTGACCGATACAGGAACATTTCATAAAATGGCGTAATCTGGCTTATTTAGTAGTGCCAGCATAGAGCAGGCTGTGTTTATATCATTACACAATAATTACAGTAATATACGTTAGCTTGTATCTGATAAAGAAGAAACCCCCAACCTACATAACTGCTCCATTGGAATCTTCACTCAGAAAAGTTAAAGGACCTTTTATCAGTGCTAGATGCGAAAAACTTCAGAATCTCTGAGAATCAAAGCCTCTGAGAAGGATGAGTCTGTGACTGAAGCCAGAAAATAAGGGTCACAGCCACATGCTGGGACTATACTCTAAATTCAGTTCTGCAGCAGCAATATCAGCCAATATTTTGGTATCAAAGTTGTATACAGATAAAACTTAAAACATTATTTTTTCAAATATGCAGTATTTGATGCATCCTGTTTTCAGTACTAGTCAGAAATGTTGTTAATGGTTTCTTATTCTCTTATTTAACTTTAAACTAACATTAATAACATGCATCTAGTCCATCATTGTCTGACAAACAGAAACCATTTGATGCTTCATTTGTGAATCAGTAATATGTGTGATCAAAATTAGAAAATATTACCCCTTAATGAAAACAATCCAATTTTCTTAGGCCCTTTCCATCTAAAGAAAAATTTACACATCATAAAATTGACCTAATTTTAGCTAATTTACCTAGTTTACTAAATCTAACAATCAAAGGTATGTTTTGGTTGCTATTTTATCAACCAAGTCAAATGACAATAAAGCTGAGAGTCATTTTTGCAGATCTATAGTTTTCACTCTACAGAACGCAATGGCAATGGGCCAAACAACCAAATTAGTGAATCACTGCAGCTAATTTAGCAGGCCAAGCTAGCAGAAAGGCTATTTCATATTTGTGCTTCACTTGCATTACCAAAAGGCAGTCATCAGCTGAAGGAAGGAAGGGAGGTATTTGAAAAGGAGAAAAAAATATGTTCCAATAAGTGACACAGATGGTACGAAGAATATGAACACTGCTGGGATTAACTCTCTCCCATTTGTTCCACCTTTTTTTAAAATGTGTGCTTTTCTTTTTTTGTTTGCTTTGTTCTATTGATGTTTGGTTTTTTTGGGTTTTTTTGGGTTTTTTTTAAATCTCTGACACTTTTATACTGAGGGAAATTTGTCAGGAAAATGTTAATGTTGACTTTCTTCTGGCACTAAACATAAACCCCTCACTTAATGGTGGAAAACCTCCACTCTATTCAGAACTTTACACATTATTTCCCAGAGTGATGATCTCAAATTTTGGCCCTTTAGCTCAGATTCAGTATCCTTGGGACTCCATAACTAGCTCAGCACTCTGCTATACACTCAAACTATTCTCTGCTTCATGTTTTTAAACAGAAGCAACAGTAACATGAAGGGTTTCTAAGCAGTTTAAAGAATAGAGTACTTATCCACTACAAGCAAATATAATTCGCAAAACTCTAGGACACGCTTATCTCCTGCTACATGCAGCCGTACTTTAAAGAAAGTGATGGTGAATTTGGAAGATGATAGGAAAAAGAATCACAATTATCTTCTTGCCAGGCCTAGACACAGCAAAATGGTATCGTTGTTACTGTAGTACTCATCAATATGTGAAGTATAGTTCCAGAAAACACAGAATATTTTTACATCAGGATGGGTGAACAAATGAATAGGAGAATTTATAATTTCTTTTACAATTTGAGAATGTATCACAGTACATGAAACAAATGCACATGTATTTCAGATATCTAATTCAGGTATTTATTATTGCTCTGTTTGAGTTTTCTTGAATCAATATGGACACTTATTAAAACCTGGACAGAAGATATTTGAGTTATTACTAATCACTATGCTAGATGACAATTGCCAGCAGTGCTGTGCAATCGACAAACTGCAGCAAATAAGAGTTGGATTCTCAGCAAGAGGGCAAAGTCTGTATTGCAGTGCCACTCTACCTGCTCTGCCCATTTATTTCCATAATCTCTGTATCCAAAGCAGCCAATAGCTAATAAAACCTGGTTCCCTATAGAAGCTCCACTGTTGGTAGTTTGGCCCTCAAGAAAAATAGGAGGGGTCTGTGGTTCTCCTCTATACAGGTTTTGATAAGCAGTGCTGTGTGGCGGTTCATTAAAAAAAAAAAAAAAAGATAGGAAAACTGAAGGGCAAAACACTCAAAAATGATAAAATGAAAAATACTTACTCCTTCACCTAATATATAATTTGTCTGGGATGTTCACTTTCAAATGAGTTGAGACACAACCCAGTAACATTTAAAGGGTGTCTGTCCTTTTGTGTAAATAACAGTATCAAAAGTTATAAAGAGTTAATGCAAATAAAGAGCATGAAAAGTGTCATCCTGTGAGTCTTAGCACTCTAATTAGCAAAACTTTATTTTCCTGTGGCTTAGTCTGCCCTTGGAGTGACCCAGCGCTTGCTGTCAGCATGGGATACCAGGACACACCATTGACTTGGGCTGACAACACCTGTCTGCTTGTGTGACTGGCATATGTGTTTACATCACTATCATAATGTCCTTAGCATAATCAGAAACAGTTGTTCTAATGAAATGTACTGTTAAACAGCCACTACCCTGAAATTTTTGCCATTTAAAACACAAGAATACAGAATTTTTCACTAACACTTTCAATTCTTTCATCACAGCTGTGAAGGCCTAACACAAAACATGTTCCCAAAACAAACAACACAAGCACTAACATAACTTTGGCAAACAAAAGCTGGAAAGAAAGCTGGTTTCCTTTATTTAGCTATATATATTAGTGGTGTTTAGGAATGGGCAATTAGTCTTTGCATTTTTCAAAGCAGATGCACTAGGCTCTCTCTATTCATGTGATGTTCTGAAAGTCCTCCCATACAGAACTAAAAGATACAAGGCACTATGAACATTCCTTCCAGGATGAGAAATATTTAGGATTAATTTGTTCCAAAACATCTAAATGTGCTGCCAGTTTTCATTCGCCAGAAGAATCTAGTATCTTCCTTCATGCTGCAGTGAAATTACACACAACAAATTCATGACATAAACTGTACTGACCAAGAAATTGTCCCTCAGGAATGGACATTTTGGTCATGCCTTGCCAGGTTTGAAGTACTCATGTGAACAGGCTTATTTGGAAACCTTGGATGAGTTTCTTTACCCTGCTCCCTCTCTGACTTAGCAGCTTAAAATGCTTAGCAGAAAAATAAATAATTTAAACCCTTTACTTAATTAACGATTGCACGTAGACCAGGAAAAAGGAAAAACTAGCACACATTCGACAGAGTGCTAATTCCAGGACAAATGTTACTATTTATGATTTATTGCTACTGGCTACCAAAAGCCATGCACCTAATTAACTCCCTGCTTCCTGTACTGGAAATCCAGGGTTTCCATGTCTGAATGGGTCATAGTTTGTGGTTGGTTTCTTCAGGCAGGAAGCATTGCTTGTGTCCTGAAGGGACAGTAGTAAGGTAGTGTATGAAAATCAGCTCCATGTGATCTATGAGGTTATTCCCTGTTCCACTGGTGAAGCTTCAGGGTCATCCTGAATAGCACAAGATTCAAAAAAAGTCCACAAGAAATGGTTTATACTCCCATATTACAGAAGACCATGATGACTACTACTACTACTGTTTGGAACTCCCAAGATTTACCTTCTAGAACCTACTAAGACAGTTCTCATGAGGGAAGACAGAAAGCCCCTATGGCTCAGATTCCCCAGATCTCTTGATATGCCTGGATTCATGTTTACATTAAAGCAACATATTGAAGGTCATTAATTTTTTTAAGTGTGGAAAACAATATACAGTGATTAAAATTAAGTTCCTCTCTCTGAAATTTCAGATTTTGAGGTGAATGCAGAATCACAATTGGCCATGAAACTAACAAGGTATTAGAATCCGGCCCCACGTTCAAAACCAAAATATTTTTTTTTAATCCATGGGAATGGAATATTAAAGTACTGGTTTTCCACTTATTTTAACAGGTGCCTTTGCCTATCTTTTCTTCCAGCAGACTTCTGCACACAGTCCACTCAATAAATGGGGCTACTAGGAGACCTAAAGCTAAAATATACAATATCCTATTCTGATGTTATGGTTCAATGCCTTATGCTGTTTCCGGTCTTCACTAAACAACGTCACATATTAAAATGTCAGACAGAGGAAATTATTTGGATTATATGGCCACTGTTTGTTATATTAACATCAGTTTTATAAGCACATGAATAAAAATATGAAAGAAAGTATGCAGGATGGAAAATTGTATTAGATTTTTTATCCTACAATATATAAGGTATCAGAGATGGCAATAAGCCATGAAGTTTGGGTCTGGAATTTCCCTTCATATCCTTTATCAGAAATCTCTTCATATTTATCACATATACCATGTTTACTGCAGGTAAATTTTTTCCTAAAGTAGATAGAAATAATATTTGCTAGAAATATTTTGCAGGTAAAACTTACATAAAGTAAAGAGTGGAAAAGTTGTCAAATGTTCAAAAAATCAAAAAATGTCAAAATTGTTCATTTTCCATTGCAAGCTAGTAACTGAGTAGGAATAAAATCTCAGATGCCTGACTGGGTACCCAGAATTCCTTTGTACCAGACCATTTTATTTCTGCTGCTTGGGAGGGGCCTTGCTGGTATTAAAGACTTCCTACCTGAATTTAATTTGTAAGATATCCTTTGCACAATTGTTACTTTTTTTTATATAGCTCAGGATACGACATTTGATTAACGTGATGCTTTTATAGTCAGTGTGGCTGAGACTGTGGGGTACAAAATGTAGTGAATTATCTGTATCCTGGTATGAGTGCATGACAACTCTTACTGCTTAAATGGTGAAAGTGGAGGGAAGTTTCAATATCAGGAGCTGACAGCCTTGCAAGCTGTCCAAACCACTTTTTTATCTCTATGGGTTCTTGCTATATTTTGGAGAGTGTTGCCTTATCAAGCATGTTGGCTGCTTGCCTGAATTAAAAAAAAACACCACCATAATTTTTTGACCCTGAGATGAAAATTTCTATGTAGGTCAAGATCTCCACTGGTTACTTCTTATGGTCTGACACACACGAGTAGGTTGAATTTTTCCATCAATGAAGTAAAAACCATTCAGCCACTTACTTGCTGCTCAGGCAGCGTCTCAGTGAATACGAAGCCCCTCCTCCACAAGTGCGTGAACATTCACTCCATGAGCCCCAGGCATCCCACAGTGAGTCTCGGTCTTCCTCCGACCGAGCTGTTCTGGAGCTCTGAGGAGAGGGAGAAGGAAAAAAAAATCAGGAAACAGCATTTAAGTGTCAAAAATACTGTTGCTAGTTTAACCTTTCTTTTTACTGGATATCATCCTGGTTATTGAAACCACTGAATAAATTGAATAAATCTGTTCCTCTCTGGCATGCCTACTGGTTGACAACCAGCTCCTTAGTAGTGAATGGTGTATGAATTCACTTTCATCTTTTGAATATCCTACTTTGTCTCAGTTTGAGGCTAGTGAAGTCTGCTCTAAGAGAGCTCTTTGAATAACAGTGAGACAAAGGATTTTTTCTGATTAATAATTGGAATATTACAGATATTAGAAATAATGCTCTGAAGTTTTGCTGCTGTGTTAGAAACTATGAAAAGGCATATGGAAGGGAGCCTTCCAAAATGCTCCTAAGGAAAACTGTGCTACAAAGGCATTCAATATAATCACTTGCATGCACTCACCATTAGGAATTCGAACTTGTTAGGAATTTGTTGCTTCTCTGTCCAAAGGTCTATGAAACTTGCTGGACAAAGTTTCCCTAACTGTTTCATCCCTACTGTTTTCTGGCTTAAAAAAGAAAATGCACATTCCCTTAAGAGCAGGAGTTACCACTGTCAGATGCAGACCCAGACAGAGCTATTGTTAATGCCAGTGGCTGTGCTCAAACAACTTCATAGAGAAGCAGCACTGAAAGATTCCAAAATGCTCAGCTTTTTGAGGATTAAGTCATAAACATATAGCAGTACCTGCCTCAAATAAAGCAGTCATACCTGTATTCAGAATTTCATTTTCATTCATGCAAATGCACCTCAGAAACATAGATTTGTATGGACACAAATGATTGAACCACCTAGATAGATATTGTCCCTAGTGAGAAATGTTGTTATGCTGGAAAAACGGACTAACCTTGCAAAGGCGCAGCAAAAATGCCTGTGTCTGATGGAGACAGGCAGTGTTCTCCTTCAAAGCTGGACTTGTGTTGTGGGCCAGCACCCGGTGAATAGCAGTTCTAACTGCACTTGAAATTAATGAGAAGGCAAAAATTGATACGAGGGAGACTTTAAAGGTACACCTTAAACAGAGAAACATCAGCAAGCATCACTGCTGGCCCACGTTACAGCAATCAGCTTTAGCTTTCATAGCATCACAGAATATGCTGAGTTGGAAGGGACCCATCAGAATCATCGAGTCCAACTCTTGGCCCTGCACAGGACACCCTAAGTGTCACACCATGTGCCTGAGAGCATTGTCCAAATGCTTCTCAAACTCTGTCAGGCTGGTGCTGTGACCACTTCCCTGGGGAGCCTGTTCCAGCGTCCAACTACCCTCTCAGTGAAAACCTGTTCCTGATATCCAATCCAAACCTCCTCCTGACACAACTTCAGGCCATTCCCTCAGGTCCAGTCCCTGGTCAGCACAGAGAAGAGATCAATGCCTGCCCCTCCTCTTCCCCTCATGAGGCAAATGTAGACTGCAATGAGTTTTCCCCTCAGTCTCCTCTTCTCCAGGCTGAACAGACCAAGTGACCTCAGCCACTCCTCACATGGCTTCCCCTCAAGGTCCTTCACCACCTTTGCATCCCTTCTTTGGATGCTCTCTAATAGGTTAATATTTTTCTCACACTGTGGCACCCAAAAACTGCCCCCGGCAATTGAGGTGAGGCCGCCCCAGTGCAGAGCAGAGTGGGACAATCCCCTCCCTTGCCCAGCTGGCCATGCTTGGCCATCAACCAGGACCTCCTGGTTGATGGCAATACTAAGGGATTATTTGAGACATGGAGATAACTCAACACTGAAATAATTTTACCTTCAGCGAAGCTGTGTAGAAGTTTCGTAATAACATATGGTGAAATATACTGGCCTTGAATATTGTTACTCATGAGTAAAAAAGAAAATTAGTTTAGTCTGTGAGAGAATACAGGGTCTGTCTAATGAGTTTGTAACAATTATTTGACACGCTCATTTTATCTTACCTTTATTAAAATACAATTAAAAAAAATTGAACACAATAATTGCAAGGGTAAACATAAAAATTAAAGTTTCATAAGTGATCAAATTCTGACTATGACTAGATGTGACCCAGTCTCCAGATTTACATTTGAGATAGGAGAAGATGCAACAATTACTGAGGTTATTTCACCTGACTGCTTTATGAAGAGTAATTTTTATAAAATGAAAATGAGTATTTGCAATTTTATTCTCTTAAAATTAAAATACATGTCTGTGCTTCCAGTTTACAAGAAAATAAATATCTTCGAACTGCAGATGGGTGCATGACCTGATCATTCACCCCTGGTTGAAAGCCCAAAGACATAATTAAAAAGTGTTGCAAGGTAAACTCACGTGAATCAAGTACTCTTACCTCAGCACAAATTACAAGCATCAGCACGACTAGATATTCTAAGAGTCCAAGTTTTTCTCACATAAATTGTAATCCCACCCAGAGGAGATCTGTGAGCCTATTAACTTGCATTCCAAAATTTGTTTTAAGACCTACATATTCCCAAAAAACATGTGATCTCAAGCTGGAACAGGCTCCAAGTTTTCTTTTAACAAGTGGAATAAACATAATTCATTTCAACTCCATCCATGTTTAATGTTAAAGAAAGTAGAGTGTTTTCCTTCCTGCGAGCTACATGGTTAAGACTGAGCTTGAAATTCTAGTAATACTCAAAAAGTCGTTTTAAATCGGAAGGCAACTGTCCATTGTGGATCTATTCCAGCTTCAAAGGATATCTATGCAATTACTAGCTAACAATTCACTGTCTAACATAGATTTTTCAAAAGTAGCTTACACTGGTAGTTAATAATTTCTACCCACTTTCAACAAAACAAACTAAACTTAAGATCTTACATTAAAGTAGCAGCCAAGAGTTGTGCAGTGCAAGAACTCCTGCAGTACTTCTTTAAAGCCCTGAAGTTCCTGTCATAGCAAAGAGAAGGAACAAAAATAGGGAGAAAAACAAAAGTAGAGGGAAGTATATGCCCTTAAAGCTGCAAAGAGCAAAGTTGGCACCATTTAAAGCTTTCTTTAAGTAACAGTCCCACCACAGAAAAAGTCTTTTACCTCTGCCAGAGATATTCCAGAGTGGTGGTTCTCAAAATGCCAATGTATGCTCAAAGACGCAGAATGCAGTCATCAAGGCTCATTATGCCCTGTTGCTGGTACCAGAAGACCTTCCTTATCCCTTCTGTCCATTCCAGATGCATGTCAGCCTGAGCTTCCTGGGAAATACCCATTGCTTTGGCCAGACAAAACTCACAATGTCCTCACATCAAAATTATCCAGTCACAAATGTCAGCCTTAAGCAATTTGCTTATCAAATTATTATGACTTATATAAACAAATAAATCTGCTAGCACTAATCAAAACCAGATCTTCCTGAATTCCTTTATTATCTTAAAATACACTTCTTAATCTGATAGTGATCCTGCATCTACCACCCCATACCTCAGCTCCAGGGGGAATGGGCAGGAGGACTCCCAAGAATTGTCTAATAAGAAATAGGAAGAACACCTTGTGCTATTGGACCAGAAAGCAAAAAAGATCAAGTGTAAAAAATGAAATCACTAATAGATACAGTACTCAGGTGAAAATGCTTACAAAACTANAAGTCAAACAAAGGACTTTTCATAATACAAGTGAAAGTAATCTGACATAACCAAGTAAACTAATAGAGCTAGGTATCCAATCTGATTCTTAAAAAAAAAAATCCAACTTCAGTGTTTAATAGTAATTCTGAATTTACTAAAGAGTTGTCAGGCATCCATGTTATATTCAGTGGTGTTTCCTACCCTTTCCACTTCCAGTATACAGAAATCATTTACACTACCTGGAATACAAGTGTAACACATCCTTAAATCCCAGCAGCTACCTGGACATCTAGGAGCTGCATCCCTGAAAAGAATCAGGTTTCTTTTAAAAGCATATGTGTACACATGTGTGTGGGTGCACAGAGGGAGAAAAATGAAGAGCAGCAAGACCTCTGTTCATGTACTGAGATCTATAAAAGAAGTTCAACCTTAAGAAAATAAATCTTAGTCGCACACTGGAATTGAATTTAGAATTTTGTTTGGAACAGTGCTATCCCTACAGAATCCAACTATTTGTCAGTGTCACACAGAAGAGTGTGTGTATAAATGCAGATCATGCTGTTTAATTTCTCCTCTGGTTCTGAGGCATCCAGTCTTCCTCCTCATTCAGTAAAATGCTGCTGAAGTCCTTTTTTCAAGCACCCAGTGTGTTCCCTAGATTAAACAGCAATACAGATAGTGAAAAACGTAGTTAAACTCTTGTTGGACTATGGCATTGATACAGAATTTAGGCCACTTATTTCCCAGATAATATGAACCACTGAGTTTGGTTAAGAAATTTATATCATCTGGTTCTTATCATATCCCCACTGTTTCAGGGTATGATGAAGTGTCAGTGACAATATGCAAGGCTCCTCTGAGGCCACTGCCTAAACTTGTCTTTAGCTACTGTAAAAACTATGTTAGGGACAGAAAACCAGTAATTTTTCCTATATAATGGTCTTCCTGCCTTTTCAGATAAGTTTAAATGCATCCCTATATGAATTCTTGCCAAGCCACACGTTCTCCTTTGAGTAATCCTTGATCATCCTTTGATGTTTGTCACTGAGGTTAAATATATACTTCACACAGTACTGAAATGCTGTCTGTAGTGAACCAGGAAGAATGGTGCTCTCAGCACTTTCCTAGGTGTGTAACAGCAAGAGTCAAGGCCAGTGACCTCAACTCTTTATAAAACCCATGTATTTCAAAGCTTCAACCAATGTAAATGTATGGTTGATAAGATTTCATTGGCACAATGTTATGTATCTTTGTTGCATTCCATCCAAGTTAACAGCAGGATTAAAGCTCACATGGAAAACTGTTTGGAAATCTCTGGCTTTTGAAAAAAAGCAAGGCAGAACAAATTCACAGTCAGTTGAATTAATACTGGTAATTACCATCAAAAAATGGTGCAAGACACTCCTGACTAACTGTTGAAACTTTTCAAAGTGAGTATCTTGAAATATCCTAAGTAAAATATTCTGACACATCCAGTTTGCAGTTCATGAAAAGATGTTTAATCTATCCAGGCAAAGATAAGATTTTAAATGGTACTGTATGACCAAAGCACATCTAGTCATCCAGAATAACTGTACCATACTGAAGAGAGGGCTGACGACAGTAAGCCTCATCCTTCTGAGAAGCATGATGGATTTCCCATTACAATAGTGGTTCTTCAGTTCCAAGCAGGTATCTTTCCAATTCATGCATCTCATGAAGTCAGCCATAGAAACCAATGGCTTCAAACTATTTTCTTTTCCCAAAGGTCAGATTCAGGGTCAGGATAGATGAACACTGTTTAGCTGGTATGGTAAATAGCTTGTCTTCCCATTGTCTTGTCTGTATCCCATGTAAAAGCAAAAAAAAAAGGACTTCTGCCACCAGACTTGCCATCCAGCCAGCCTCCAGAAGGACCACACAAACCAGAAAATTCCACCTACCAGACATGCTTACCAAAGTAATGGAAGTTCTGCTCTCAGAGAAGTTAAAAGACGAAAAGAGAAAATGCCCTTGTACCCAATCTGCCTGAGCTGTTTACTGCACCTGAGATGGTGAGTGACAACAAGTGCCATTGCTGCCGTGAATGACTGCATGCTGTTCCATATGGACAGATCAAAAGGATGCCTACAGAACTGTTCAAAATACTCCTAACAACACCGTTTTCCCTGGCAAACAACCTGGAAAGAAAAGTAGCTGCAATGAGCACCAGACATCTTGCAGCCAAAGTGGCTATTCCTCGAACACTGTCTCCCTAGTCCCCTGGAGGCCAGCAGCTCCCTCCTACTGGGGATGCAAGTGTGAGCTGAATAGTGCCATCCCAATTGCCTGAGGCTTCACAGTCTTGGAAACCAGCTTAGGAATTTTTGCCTCCTTTTCACTTGCAAGTCAAAGCAAAAGGCCTCTGAGGGGATTAAGAGAGTATTTGCCATGGAAAACCCCTGGCACAGGGAACCCTTGATCTGAATGTCTCCAAATCCCAAGGAAGGCACTGGCACAGGAGCACAGTTATGTGAGCATATATTCTGAACTTTGGGTAATTATGCTCAGATTTTGCTAGTGCAGATAAATCAGCCAGGATTTATTATTTCAATCTCTTAAAAAGGAATTAAAAAAAAGATCCAAATCTCTTTCTGGATAGTTTTTAATTTACTCTTCTTGCTCCAAATCATCCATCATGAGGAAATTTCACCAAGATACTCTTGCAGTTTCCCAATGCTTATTCTGCTCCTGTGAACAAAGGGAAAGAGCAATAGATGGATTTTTCCTTACCCTGAAGGAAAATACCTGATACACATACATCTAGCTCAGTTCAGGGACATTAGTGAAAATTTGCTGCGTTAGTCCTTTTCAGTGCTGTGTTCCTTTTTGTCTTCTCTTAACAGCACAGTCATGCAAGACAAGCTCATTACTAAGGGGACAGAAAAAGATAAATTATAGTATCTTTTTCTTTTCCACAGGAAAGCAGAGGTTTATTGAGATGCCAATAACCTCACCTCCCTCCCTAACGATGACCTGATACAGCTATTGCACAAGTAACAGGACAAAGTGTCACACTGAACTCCTAAAACACTGTGTCTCTTGTCTCAGTGTTGTACACAGTTGCACCCTCTTACGTAAATATCTCCACACATCAATCCATCTCAGAAGGACAAGAATATTGCCAGTGCTGTCCTCACAGTCCCAAAGGGATTCCTAATGCCCTGAAGCAAGCCATATAGCTGCACTGTATATATGGGAGGACACAGCTTCTAGTGTGCCACAACACAGGGAAGAGTCGATTAACAGCCATCTCAGGACATTAAGAGCTAAACAGCCATTCCTAAACCTCGACTGGAAGTTGTATCCCAGGAGAAATGTGCCAAATGTGAGCTCATTTCTTCTCATAGAAGGGCAGCAGCAGCCAGCTGGAGGGGCAGGGAAGGGGGTTGCTGGCAGGGGATGGAGCTGACACCGTATCACTTCAACATGGTGCACACTTAGCTCTGGGTAACATTTTATAATAGTGCCTTATAAACCTCAGATGAGTCCTATCTCTCACCCTTCTTACCCATATGAAAAAACACACCTGGAGAGCAGTGTGAATACAAGAGTTTTCTTTCTTGCTCTCACAGACTGAAGTTACAACATTTTGTTGTATTTAAATCCTGCTGTGCTGGTATAAACACCAGGCAGGGGTGATCCAATACAGAGCAAGTCCAAGCTGGATCAGCCTCAGACTTGTTGCCTTATTGACTCAGAAGGGTTTTTAAGGCTAAGAGTGGTTCAGATACAGGGGAGGTGAAATCATTTTTCAGAATTCGGAACCCACCCAACAGCATGGGTTCAAAAGTGTATCTTGCACTTGAGGACTTTGGGTTCTTCTTCCACGTAGCAAGAACTGTAGGCAGGGGAAAAGCTCACAACGCACACTGAGAGGAGATGAGAGAAAAGTAAAATTGTAATCTGTAATGAGGGCTATTGCATGCCAAGTGTTTTCTAAGTGGTGAGAAACGAATGTGCTGGCTGTACTGTGCTCATTGCTTTAAGAAGGAAGGAAGGAAGGAAGGAAGGAAGGAAGGAAGGAAGGAAGGAAGGAAGGAAGGAAGGAAGGAAGGAAGGAAAAAAGAAAGAAAAAAGAAAGAAAG
>VXBT01000254.1:0-14609 GCA_013400235.1 Oriolus oriolus | reverse complement strand
GAAGGAAGGAAGGAAGGCAGTCTTTTAGCAGTACAAGATTTTTTTTTTTCATGAATTTACATTGAACTGCCGAGATGGAAGGGGCTAAACACTGTCAGGACATAAGCTGCTGCTCTGACTCTCATGCTGCAAATAACAGAAACAACACACCCAGACTCTGAACTAGCTTGCTACACAGAAAGGATATGTCAGTCTTCAGTTCTAGTAAGGTGATAAGACACTCCCTCTTGACCTGGGGCTTACCAGCACTGATGAGCCCATCAGAGAATGACAAGATTTCTAAAGTTTGGAGTGGCAGAATCTTACACCTAAAGCTATAGCAACTCAAGTTTTTAGTTTCAGATATTTGTGTTACAGTACTTCCCTCTCCCCTTCAGCTAATTCAGATCTTTTGTCCTTAAAACATGGCTGGACCTTTAAGGGACATATTGGAGATACCACAGGAACTTGAAAATCCTCTGTCTTTTAAAAAGTTACAGGAACTGTGAAAATGTCATGCCCAAAAGCTATTTACAATAAGAGAAGACAGCCTTGGGCTTGTTAAGGGCCATTATGCTTGCCCTGAACAACTCATGCTTTTAACAATCCAGACTGAAAGAAATACAGGATTTCAATAAACCAGTAAGTAAATAAATAAACAATTCACCCATCTGATGCCAGCATCAAAACAGGAGACCTTATTACTTCCCTTATTTCCTTTCATATCTGGCTCTGTCGATACAGCACAGAACCTGAACAACACACTAGCAAACTTCAAACAAGGACTGAGATTATATCCAACAAAGCTAGAAGGGGAAATTTGACACCCACACAGTATATTCATATGGAAACAAAATGAATATATTTATTTTATGGGACAGTTTGAATTTATTATAAGTTGCATATAATTTCCTGTCTCATTTCTTGAGCACTCTTGGAATTTATCAGGATGTCTTATGTTATCACACAACCCTTCCCTCTACCCTGACACCCTCTCTGCTGAACTTCATCTGTGAGAAGTCCCTGAAAAGCAGAAATTTTAAAGGTTAAACCTTTGGAAGAGATTCCATAAAGGCAGTGAACACTAAAGGGGAAACAATGCGAAAATTACTGTACAGTAGAATCAATGTACATACCACTCATCTCTGCACAGCTAGAACGACTGCCCCTATATGCAGCAACCAAAAAATCTGCAGGTGGCAAAATTACTAAGACTTCTACATATGCAGGCTTTGTAAGAAAATTGAATCTCACAAACACACACACTGCTTTCCCTCCCCTTAGCTACTTTTATAAGAAGTTTGGAAAAGTTCAGTTATTGCAGAAAAATGAAAGCTTTGACTGGTATTGGTCTGTGTTCAATACTATACAGGGTTAAGGACCTAAGAGAAGATCTCAATCCACAAAATGTATATCCTTTGCTTACTTCCCCCATTTTGCCTCAGCACACATCTAAGAGTTAGAACATGTTGTAACATCTTGAGCATGCAAAACTGGTCAGCCATCTTTTAAGACACGCCTGCTGTCCATAAGGTGATGCAAAAAGATGGAGAAGCCAACAGCAAAAACTAGCCATTCCTGTACAAGCGTTAGGAAGAAGTTGTGGTGCATACCCGAGTACGATATTCTGATGAAATAAACTCTTCATGACGATTTTTGGATTAGTTGTTGTCCACCAGATGAGAAGACTTATTTTAGAACACTGTCCTTGTCTTGGGCTGAGAACAAGTAATTTCTTTTTCTTTTTCCTGCTCCCTATCATGATTTTATAGCACCTGGTGGTTGGTGTGTTTTCACTTTTTTTTCCACTACCGTTAGCTTTTTAATTGTTTCCATAAATGATGATCTTACCATTCTTCTTTCCTTCCTCAGACTGCAATTTCCCACTTTTCCCCCATATAATTTTTTCCCATACAATTCTGAGTTTTCTTACAAGGTTCAGAAAATAGCTACAAAAAAGCAATAGAAGCAACACTGCTGTCCGCATATTTGACAATACAACAGAAACCATGAGGTTTTATTTGGATGGCTAACAACACAGTTGTAAGGGATTCAGGTTTTATTTGCTTCAGTGAAAATTTAGTCATGCAGAGATTGATAGTCCTCTTCTAAAGAATTATTTGTCTGGTCATGTGGCCCTCTCAGACTTTAAATTAAATCATGAACCTTCTGAGCATTGAAGTTTGTCCAGCTGACAGATCCATGACTACAGGTGACAACATTCCAATCTTCAGACTCTCCACAGTGTTCAATGTTATACCTTCTTTCATTATTCTTTTGCAGCCCTATGAATTTAGCAAATTCATTAGAAGAACACATTAAACTTCAGTGACACTGGTGAAGCAGATCAGTAGCTCAACAGCCTACATTAAGTGCGAGTTCAATTCACTAAAATCCAAAACCAAAAAAAGTTTCATCACACAACCTTAATTTAGCTCATGCAAGCCTCTGCACTTGGTAGAAAAAGAAGAAATAAATTTTATACTTCAAGAATCTGAAGGAAGAGGTCAGTAAAGTATGTCCCAACACAGAATTCTAGAGTAATAAAGGAAGAAATTATGATCATACATACTTAGTAGCATCCAGTCCTTCCTATAAGAAATAGTTTTGTTTTATAGACATGACATATCTGAAGTACAGCAGCTTGGGTCACAAATCACAATGGTGAGATATTTTCACTTGGTAACATGAATAAATCTCAGCTCTGTATAGCTGAACTCTGCATTTCAGTTCATCCTTCCCCAACTGACGTGATCAAATGCTAGTCCGTACGTATACATGATCCTGCATGAAAATATATTTGCGTTCTTTGGATCTCATACTGGAAAAAAACCCCTCAACATGCCTACAATTGTAGAGAGAGACAAGCAGACATACAGCAGTAGGTAGACCTATCTACACATGAAAGGAAAAACCGTCAAGCTTTGTACATTCAGATGTAAACAAGAAACATATTCATTTCACTGGCTAATTGCGCTTGTGGTCATCCAAGACAGACCCACTTAGATAATAGGGGAGTGTAATGCCAAAGAGCCTGGAAGGAATGGACTATTGTATTTGACTATTTTCCATGTACAAATTAGCACAGCAAAAGAAAGAAATCCTGCAGAAAAACACATGTACTTTATTACAGTCCCTAGTGTTACTTCTGCAAGTATCACAACAGCAACAAAGAGCTTAAAAAAGCTGCTGAAAAGATGCAAATAACGAATGCAAATGTGTTTCAAATGTCCTTCTGACATGACGTGATTTGACTTCGAGTTCGGCTGAACTCATGGCTGGTTATGGTTTTGGCCACGTTCCTTTGAGTTAGACAACTGTGATTTGCTTGTGCTAGGCTTTTATTTTTAAACTAACAGAAAGGAAAATCTCCAGAACAAAATGCCTGCTTTCTTTTTTTGCTCTTAAAAGTAGTGTGGTAGTATTTCCTTAGCATGCAAAAGTGCATGAAGCAACAAGCAAAATTCTCCAAATATCTGGTCTTTCTCTGGAAAGAGAAACTGCCTTTTCATGCTACTTTTTCAAGACAAGCATCTTAGTGTTATGGCTCAGATTCTTAAAAGTAGCCATGAAAATACTTAGTTCACATAAATACTGGGCAAACTGGTTCTCTGAATATGGAACAAATACATAGGCTGTGCATGTCCCTGAGCTGTGCAACCTCCTTCCTGAGGCAAGGATGCTGAACAAAGACTTAAGGTGCTACTTTCCTCTACTGTGTCTTACTGAACATTTAGGAACATGTGATAAATTCTTCTAAGACCAATCCTGTAAGCGTTTATTGCATAACCTTAGTGCTTACAACTGTGAACTCTTGCTGATGTTACTAGAGTGCTACATGACAAGAAGCTGCTAGTGTTGTGGGAAAGATAAGGCCTGTAGAAGAGATACATGGTGATACACATAAATCCAAATGTTGATTGTCATAGATTTCAAACTCATTCTGTCTACTTGGCTAAAGGCTAACACCTAGGATGCTAAAAGCCAGGTCACAGACTGATTCAACAACTTCTTGTTTATTCTCAAAAAACATCTATGAGCTTTCTACCATGCCTTTGGTTAACTCATGCCACAATAAACTACAGTAGGAATGAGTATAGCAAGGTATCCTACAACTTATCCCTATCTCTAGCCAAGCTGTAAGTCAAATACTGGAATGTTTACCTAATCTCCTGCTGAAAGCAAGTGAGAGATTTTCCTGACTATGGAAGGAGCAAAAGAATGGTCTGATTCAAAAAGTAAGTTAAGCTTGCTTCACATCACTATTCTTAAGGCACAAAGAGATTTGCTGGGAGGTGGGGGGAAATCTCTTGAGGCAGGGTAAGTAATACAAATAAAAACTAGTATAGTGTGGAATATAATGCATAATAGTTGGCAGCAGAATGCACTATTTATTTTCATGAATCAGGGACTGAGAACTTAATTCACAAGCAGCAGAGTGATGTACAAATATTATGAGTAGGAGCTTAACATGGGGCCAAACCCTACAGTCTTTACACATTCTTGTTGAGTCATATCTCCTGTTGATCTTCCCTAAATTAGTCCTGCAGTACTGGCTCAGTCACTATTGACTTCTTACAGTCATTGGGTTATAAACATCTCACTTTCATAAATGAAAGAGAATCTATGCTGACTATATGCTGTTTCGCGTGAATTCAGTATTATGAATGGCAAATAGACTTTTAAACAAAGTAAGACTTCTAGATAAGTCCAGATAGCATTCTTATTTCTAGTGCTCAAATAGTATTTAGTGACTGTATATACAAAAAGCTATTCTTCTTCTTTTTTTTTTTTTTTAATAACACAATCATTTTTAAATAAGCATTTTGAATAGAGTTATCCTAATGTTTAGGTCCCCATGTGGCTACTAAAAAATGTGTTAAGATTAGTTTACAACGATTACTATAGACTGGTTTGTACAGATAGATATGAAGATGGAAGCTGCTATAAAATTAATGTATTTCTTAATGATGCTTTGCGATTTGAACTACTACATTCCATCAGATTCTAAGAAAAGGGCAACATATGTATGCCAAGATGATTCTGGTATCAAAAGGGTATGCATATAAATATCCTTTCTGCAGATTTTCCAATTGTCAACATACCACTCTTAAAATTAAGTACGAGTCAAAAAGGAACATATTATCTCCATCAAACAGCATAGGTACATCTCTCAGCTGTAAGCATCCTGTCAGGATAAACAGGGGAAGTATGCAAGAAAATAATATAGTAATGATCAAGTTTACTGCCCTGAAGTATACCAGGAACCACAGAACATATCTTTCAAAGGTTGGTATAAACTTGACTCTGTAATGAGTTACAGAAATAATAAGAGCTCATTTAAGCTGGCTTCAGGAAAAAGTTCAGTACATGCTGTACCTGTCTTCTCTGCATGTGCAAACTGGAAACATATTTTTATTTTCTTTTTTTTTTTAAAGGAAGAAAATTCCAGGAACATTACAGCGTGATACAGTTTGATTTAAAGAGCAGAGAAACAGCTCCTCTCTAAGTCCCAAGCAGTTAAATCACCATTCACAGGTCATTGCTCTCCAAGTTTAGGAAGCTGATGCCAACATCAACTTCTTGGTTCTACCTGCAGCAACCCACAATATCAAGGCTCCAAGCCTGCAGTGTTTTAGAGAGGATAAGACTTACATGAGTTGTTCAAAACAAACTCTCTCCTACTGCGATCTTAAGAGATTAAAAACATACCCACCCGCATAAATGCACACAGATACAGTATCAGCTACAGGCGGTACATATTTGCAGGAAAGAAATGGCATTTACCAGGATAAGGGAAGCTAGAAGCAGGGTGCCAGCGGTTGTCCAGCGGCAGCACTCCATTGTCGGGTCCGTGCCGGACCTGGGGTCGGACACGCGCAAGCTGCGAAGCGCTCGGCTGCCTGCTGTCACATCCAGCGCTGGTGCAAGCCTTCAGCCCTGCTTCTCCGCCTCCATCAGCCCCGCTCACATTTCCTGACCCAGGCGTGGGTGGGTGGGTTGGCGTGAGCTGCGGGGAAGAGCTTCCTGAGCCGGCGTTCAGCCAATCCCTCTCCTGCTATTCAGACATGCAGCACAACAAAGCCAAGAGGTCTGGGGAAAGCGTAGCAGCTAAAGACAGAGGGGAAGGAAAAAGAGAGCGGGAGAGGAGGAGTAGTAGGAGGAGAGTGGCAGAATGGCACAGCTGAACGGAGTGCTCTCCCTGCAGCGCCCGGAGCTCCGCTTCACCACTTGCCATGAGCTGCTCACGCTTATTGCTAGGTCAGTAGCTCTCCTGAGCGTGCATTGTTCCAGACGGAGGGAAACTTAATCTGTGTCAATACATAACGTATGCCATAAAAGCGCCAATCGGAAAATGCTTACCTCCTCCAGGGAGAATGCACATTTTGCTAAAGCCTTGTATTCTTTACAGAAAAGTGCTCTCTTTTACACCATTTGCTCAGCAACAAAGGGGTCTGACTCTGCTTTAAAACTATAAAACAAAAATGTTTCTGAGAGGAGTGAGTGACAGTCTTTCTGTCACTACATTTTTCTTCTTTGGGGAAATTTAAAACCTAACCTATTCTGTGTTGGAAGGAAAGTGAGATTACTGGAGGAAGAATTTTGCACAGAAAGGCAAAGACACACACCTCAGGAAAGGTGAGAACTCTGCCTTTAAGTATTAATTTGACAGATAGGAGTTTCAAATAACTGCTCTCACTCTGTTCAGAATTTAGTGTGCCTGCCTATGCTCCTGCATTGCCTGAAGTCTCCAGCATTTTTTAAAAAAAATTTCTTTGCTTACTGTCTGTTTATTTTATTTTCTGAAGGACAAATTGCAAACTGGATCCAAGAACTTTCTAAACGCAGTAGGCATTCTGCCACATGGGGCTGAGCTGGATGCCTTGCAGTGGCAACATTTTGGTGCTACAAAATGTTTGGTGCTGCATCACATCCAGATGGGCATATAGAAAGCCCAGTATCCCCTAAAGTTGTGATTCTGGTACGTCAAGCTCAGACAATGGAGAAAAGTAAAGTATTTGTGTATTAGGGGTGGAGCATAGTATGCTAGCCATGAGTCTGAAAAGTGACTGAAGTCAGAAGCTAGCAAAGGAGCGGGAAACTGCCAAAGGCCAGGACTGGGGACAGAAAGGAAAAAAGAGAAAGGGTAGACCACAGACCATTTGAGAGAACTACACATCAGCAGAAATTAAAACCAGCCTGGAGGAAAAGCTGGATGAACAGATGGAGAGTGATACAGACTTTGCAAAAGGAAAGGAACTGAGTGGGAAAAAAAAAGAGTCACAGATGTTGAGAAGTCAGATAGGAGGATAGAAGAGTCTGGCTTTGTATAACAGGAACCGGAACATAGGCACTGAAGACATCTGAAGGCCAAAATAGAAAAGATATAAACTAGATGGAGATGGGCTTTAGGAAATGAGGCTAAAGAAGAAATTTCAAATAAGAAATGAAAGTAATTAGGAACAGTGGGAGAAACAGATTTCAGCCTGCACTGCCAAGCAGTCATTTGGTCGGGTACCTTTGGACTTGACAGGCAAGGAAGCAGGGCCAGGAAGACTGAAAAGGCTCAGTAGGAAGGAGCTATGATGGAAAATGCACTAGCTGGACTGAACATAGCAGGGACGAGAAAAGGTCTGAAACAGGTTCTAAGATTCCTCTATTACACCTTTATGTGTCTCTACAGCAATTTCAGTGACCACTTCGTGGAAGAGAGCGGAGGGATGAACCACTTTGCACCCTTAGAAGTGAGGAAGTGACCTCAAGATGACATCAAGGGAGAAATTATGACTTCTCCTATTGCCCGTGAAAACTCAGGAAACTAAACATATAAATCTGCTAAAAATCTAGTGTACCTTTCACAAATAACACCATCATTTCCCCAAAGCAAAGCCCTCATATCTTTTGCTTCACCAGCAGTGTCAACACACACATCTGAGAGTTCCACAGAAGGATTTTTTCCATACATCTCCTAGCTGCTGTTGTATGTTTTCCACTATACTCTCTTCCTTTTCTACAAGATTAACATCATTGGAGAATATTACAGAAATACTGTAAGTATTTCCTGGAATTCCTGTAAATGAAATTCTCAAGACAAACTTTTAAATGAAAACAGCAAGATTTGTAATAATGAATAGATGAATCTGGACTGCTTTATTTTTAAGAAAAAAACTGCTGCAATTATGATTATATGACTTACAATGGATGGAACAACTGACAGAGACATTTTCATACCCACGTGTTTGGGGTTTTCTGTTGTGTAGTTTGGTTTTTCTTTTGCTTTCTCTTAGTCTGACTTTAAATGTTGCACTAACACTACAAAAACCCATTTCTGAACACCTCATTTTGGGTATTTCTTGTTCAACTTCCGAAAATGTGGCTTTTTTGAAAGAAGTATAGGATACTCTTCTTATCAGTACAGAAGGCTCAATAGACAACTCTATCATCTAAGATGGAGTAATATTTTTTGAATTACATTTGTGTTCCATGTATTCTGCCAGTGTTCTGATTATGGAACTCCATTGCAGCTGATGGGAATGTTGCATGAAGAATGATGGTGGGAGACAGGAATTTATTATACAACAGAATCACAGAATCATTGAAGTTGGAAAAAACCTTTAAGATCACCAAGTCCAAATGTTACTTTAACACTGCCAAGTCCACCTCTAAACCATGCCCCTAAGCACCACATCTACGCATCTTTTAAATACCGCCAGGACTGGTGACTCAACCACTTCCCTGGACAGCCTGACAACCACTTCAGTTCCCAATATCCAATCTAAACATCTCCTGGTTTAGCTTGAGGTTGTTTCTTCTCCTCCTACCACTTGTTCCTTGGGAGAAGTGACCGACCACCAACTCAAAGTTGTAGATAAGGTCTCCCCTCAGTCTCCTTTTCTCCAGGCTAAACAACCCCAGCTCCCTCACCTGCTCCTTGCAGGACTTGTCCTCCAGACCCTTCACCAGCTCTCTTGCTCTTTTTTGGATATGCTCCAAAACTTCAACTTCTTTCTTGTAGTGAGTTGAATATCTTACAGTAATGCCACAAAATTATGTAGTCTGCAATGTTCAGACATGTTGAAAAGGTGACTTAGTTTTAAAGAGCTTTGTTTATTCAAGATACGTGTTTAATCGTTAGCAGAGCAGCATGATATTCATAATAGCATTGCAATATGTATGAAGTTCACCAGGACTGATATTTTGTTGCACATTTAAAATTTAGACCAGATTCTAAAATGCAGCTTGAATTTTGTTTTCACAATGAACTCATGCAAACCTTGTAATTTTTTAATGAAACCACATGAATATCATTCTTCCAACAGTTTGGCTTTCAGTTTTCTGCACATAGTTGAACCTAGAAATCAAAGTAAAATTCAGGGAATGGAAACTCACATGAATCAAGTCCAAGGGAAAGGTCTACTCAAATTCTTGCATATAGCTTTAATGAGCAGTCATGTCCAATATCTGCCAATTCCTACAGAGCAGTATTGCATCTACCTAAAGGCTCATTTGAATTACTCCTAACTGGAAAAAAAACCCCAAACAAACCACCTTTAAAATAAGTGTAGATTTACTGAAAAATGACTTTAAGGCATCAAGTACCTGAACTACCTGGAGCTGAACATCTCCATATCCTGCCTTTTACATCCAGGACTTTATTATACTCCATATATGCATTTGTATGGAGTTAATTTATTTGTCTTGCTTAAAGCTTATTTTATATATGGAACACTAATTTGGGAGCATGGAGTGTGGTATTTCTTCTTTGGATGCATATATATATATAAAATAAAGCCTACACTGCAAAGGAAAATATGGTCTACACAAAGTAACGTTGCCTGACCAGTGCAAAACCTCAGGCCCTGTTCATGTTCACATTTTCGCTGTCAGGGAACCCAAGTGCATACAAGAATTCAGAGCAATAAAAGACTGCTATCTGCAGCAGAAGAAATAGCTGAAACTTTATTAGCCAGTGTGGATGGTGCCTAATGTGCCCAGCACTTCTGTTTCCTCAGTAAGACAGAGGTTATTTTTGGCAAAATCTTAATGCTGCAGATGAAGTCCTGAGACACTCAAAATATTTGCAAAAATTGGTACTGGAAATTGGTGAATCTAGAATTGCATTCAGCATCACTTTCTGAGTATACATATGCAAACATGTCACCTCCAAACCCTGACCTTATAAATATATGCCCTTCTCCATCTCAAGGGAGAGTGCACAAATACATGTTACTCAGTGTCCTGAAAATTACTCCTTCCACTTTCTGGAGTGGTTATTCATTCCAGTTTTCCTTTACCTCTGACAGGTGTTAAATTAAATCAGTTTGCATTTGTTTGAGAGAAACAGAATTGTACTCTACCTATGACAGATTATATAAAATGGAAGTAGAAGCCAAGGCGGGTGTCTGAAGCATTATTTCAAGCTTTACAGATTTAACAATACTTAATTTGAAAAACACACGTGCAGGCAGAACAAAACTGTTAACATCACTATGCTTTATAGCGGGAAAGAGTGAACTCAGCTTTGGAGCTGATCTCCCTGGGGAGAATATGTTACCACTTTCACTCAGAAGCCACCTGTCTCCTCTGGGTAGCTGGTTCACTTTTTTGCCATACAGTCTGTAGCAACCAGAATTTTTTATTTCTTTCTACATTTTCAGTTAGCAGTTGTTCTTAGATTTTTTTTCTTTTGTAAGCCTGGATTGATTTCTGGGAACCTGAAAGCTTGTGCAAATATGGAAAGTGAGAAGTGGGAGGGAGCCAGTGCTTTATAAGGAGATACAGACAGGATTTGCATTTACATATGTGTGTCTGTGTGCGCTTTCCAAGGATGTGAAAGAAACAAGAATGAAAGTTATAAAAACTGTAATATTCTGGAGTGTCTAGGTACAACTCACTCAGATGTACACAATGTGGGATTATGAAAGCACTTTACTCAAAGGTATGCTGATGCATACATTTACCTAGACCTCTGACTTGAGATAAAACTTGAAAATAGAATAGGAGGAACAATACAGCTCTGAGCAGTAAGAAATTCCTCATTCACACCTAGCAGGGAAATAGATACATAGTTCAGCCTTCAGACTCATCAGGTTCTTGCCGTTTATGAGACTGGTTGCCATGAGCACTGGAGTGAAAGGATGTCATTTTGGAACAGGAGTGCTGTGATCTCTCTCTGGGTTCAGCACCCACATATATCGTGAGGCAAAGTCTCAAGAAAAGGATGACATGTAATACTGCTTAATCCATTTTGTTTGACTTAACAGAAATCAGACCAATGAGATGCTTCCACATGAAACATTTTGAGCGTTCAATATTGAAGCTGAACAGCTGCTTCCTCCGTGGGAATTATGGAAAGAGCTGGAGTGAATTCCTATATGGGGACTGCTTCTTTCTTGAAATTTAACTGAACTCACTGAAGTGATGAACTATAGAGAACTCCCCCCTTCCACGCAAATTTGTCACCATTTACATGATGAATTATGGTACCTGCTGTATTTCAATAATAGACCCTGACCTTTGGCAGGAGAAAAATCTAAACCAAAATTTCACCAAAATGCCTAAACAGTTATAGACTCCTGCAGGGTTTTGCACAACAATTTAACACCGTGTTCACATTTTTCATTGTAAGGGTGTGGCAATTTAGTGGATGAGCCAAACATCTTGAACTGACATGCCTGAGATCCTAAATTACAACAATAAAATAGGGAAATTTTGCAACAGGAGATGCAAAATCACTTCCTCCTCTTGTTTTGACAGAGAATTCCAGGTAAGAAAGAAAACCACTTATCTGTCATTCTTCCAACATCATTTCTCTCTCAGGCTTAATCCTTATAGGGGTGCCACTTCCATACCTTTAATACCCGTCCTCAACTTTTGGACATGCTCCTGATGGGCAGACTGAACTGGATTCCTGTTTTTAGAATCATCTCAGTTCCTGTCTGTGAGTGAGCTCTCACATGAGTCTGGACCACCAACATTCTCCTTCTGGAAAGTGAGCCTATACTTTCCAGTCTTATTTCTTCACACAAGACAGTTTCCTGTATTGTTGTGCTGTTGTATGCTCCTTTTGAAGTCTACTTTCAGAAGATTTTTCAAGAAGCCTTATTTATCTCCACTCTTTCCATGCCTTTTGCCTCCAGCCAGTGCTGTATCTCAGCTTGCGCTAGAACTTGACATGCCCTGCTCTTTGAGCAGCCCACAAAACACAGAAAATAATCAGTTTCTGTTTTACAAACAGGGCACTGTAGGTACAGTAAGATTGAGTGAGATTAAATAATTTACCCATGATTTTACATAAAGGCACTAACAGAGGACAGAACTGTACAACATTTCAGAAGCTGCAAACTAGCAGCCTTAGCTATATGGACCCATATGGGGGTTCAGTTCCATGAAAAATCAAATGAAAGTAAATCTCATTTAGATTTGTATGACAAATTGATGTTAATTTCAGAGCAACTGCATTGCCTTGCAGAACATCCAGATCTTGCAATGAACTTCAAGCAAGAGACTCGTTCTGTGTCAACAACTCTTGAAATCCATGAACAGTTTTATAGTCATTGTTGGGTTTTCAAATCATAGGCCCAACTTCAGATGTCAAGTCAATATGTAAGTTTTGCTGTTCATAAAAGTTTCTAGGCTCGCTGTTTGCAAAAAATAACCAGAAAACATAACCTTTAAGGACTCAGATACTGACAGAAGATACAAACAGGTTGCATGTAATTATTAGAAGTTTCACTGTTCAAACTATGAAGCCTATGATTTTAGAGAGATTGCACAGAAACATTTGGGGCTGCTGATATTGCTTTTGAATACTGAAGAAGCAGAGCTTATACTTTTGTGTCTGGAAGCCAGTTGAGGATGTATGAGTTATAAACTTCTTTACTGATAAAAAACCATCCAAATCAAACAAAAAACCTCATATGGTTTTCAACCTCTTTGGAACTCTAATTTACAAGGCTTTTGCCTTGTCTCATTTTTCCTTCTATGGAAGTAAAGCATGCGTAATTATTTATATGGCATTTTGTAACACAAATGGGATTCAATTCCATTTCCCTTTTCTTCTTATCAAAACTGAGATTCTACAAGCAGGCATAGACCATCATGAGTGAACCTAAAATAAATCATGTGAAACTGCCAAAATATCATGAAGGAAAGAATATGCAGGTTTTAAGAATCTTACAAAGAAATGAGACAAAAAATAACACTAGGAAGTACATTTTGGATCAGGATTCGGAAAACCCCTAAGGTGGAGGAGGGATTTGTGTTCGGCCAATTTGCAGTACTCAGCTCTGTGTCTGGATTCAGCTTTCCAAAGTTTCCAGAAGAGGAGGTGTGGAGGAAGGAGAGGAGTTGGATTCAAAGTCTTTGGGTTTTGGCCCATCACTTGTGCTAGAAATTAATGAAAATGCCAGGACAGCACAAAGCACACTCTGAAATGTTAAGCCAGCAAGATATTTGAGCATTGGCGAAACCTTTCTGTCTTAGTGAGAGAGTTTTGAATATCAAAACAATAGTGAAGATGCCACGTGGATGGAACACCCACTCAGTCACAATGTGTTTTTCTAAGCAAAAGGCACAGACTACTTACCCCCAAGTTGGCCAAGTTGATGAAGATTAGCAGTGTAGACAAACAGCAAAGATTATAGCACAAAAACATCTAATGACTTATTTGAAAGCTGGAATTGTTCTTGTGACAATTACAGAGATGGAGAATATAGGAGGGTCAGTGTTGAGGGAAAAAAAATTTTCAGGTTAGGGCGCAAAGCACATTTTAAAATACAGAAAGATAAAGAATATGTTATAAATCATGAAAGTAAACAGTAGGATTTTGAAACAGCAGAGTGCTCAAATGGCTGCAACATACACACAGGAGTGGAAAAAGCTATTGAGGAAATATTTGAAACATACGTTTTTTGTTTATGTTTCTTGCAAATATTTGAGAAAAGAGAACTCGTACCTGTATACAGTTGTGACCATGAATGCACTATTATGTGGTAACAAAAATGTATTTTTAAGCAACCAGTAAAATACTGGAAGAGATTATAATGTTAATAACTAGGAGGCTATCGTGTTCCATATTAAATTTCTCAGCACTGCAGCTCAGTATGCAAAGAGCAGCAGTTTCTACTTGATGGATTAAACAGTTGCAAAATGGCAGAAATACAGGAAGCAGTGAAACAAGACGGATAGCATTCTACTTTCAAGCTAGGCAGAAAATATTCTCACTATCAGAGAAACAGGTGAATAAATGAAATAATTTTTATTTCTTGGGTTTACAACTGGTAGAATCTAGTGACCTTCTAGTTTGAATTCATGACAGTTGGCAACCCAAAATTCAAATCCATATGTGGACTGAATCATCACAGAAAAACTTTAAAAAAAAATTAAAGAGTGATTGTGACTGGTAAATTTAACTGACTAGCTTGCACTGAGCCAGCCACGGGATTAGATGATAGAATCTTAAGGAGCTTAATACTTCTCTCACTCAAGGAAGAAACCAGGAATAATGGAAAGGAACTCAGGAGGGTCTTTTACAATCCAAAACAAGAGAAAATTGAAGTAAAATCCTAATTTCTATGATATTTAGTCTGTATTATAATTTGCTTTATGTGGCAGTGTGCAACGCTGAC
>VXBT01000249.1:77902-88912 GCA_013400235.1 Oriolus oriolus | reverse complement strand
AAAAAAAAAAAGTGATTGAATGAGCAAATTATCCAAGTTGGAAAACATGTAAAGTACTTTGAGACTTTATGAAAGAATAATCTGTACAAACATACATTATGTATACTATTCGAAGTTCTCTCACTGAGGATATCCTTCACGTGGGCAGTAGATAGATGCGATAGTAGGAGAGTGATGACATTCCTCTCTTCTGACAAATGCAGAAAAAAATGGACATCCCTGTGATAAAAAAAGATTTTTTTTTTCTTTCACAGGCTATTAACATTTTACATTTGAGCAGATGCAAGTAAATACAATGGAAGAAGCTTCACAGAAGGCCCAAACACCTTGTCAGAATATTCCAAGTCTAACACCTGCTGTCAATTGTTTCCATTTGTCATGTGGTGAAGAAATGGCAAATCCTCCTTCACTCTGTTAATAGGGCAATGGGATGTCCTGATATTAGGTGGACAACATTGTAAAAATCCCAAAATGCAGGAAAATGAGGCAAAGATATTTTTCATTGATTTAAAAACTAGATGGCTTAAATTTTTAAAAAAAATTTTAGAATCACTTTTTTCTCTAGCTTTCTTCTCTCCTGAGTCACTCACTATGTACCTTCTGGTGAAGATGGCTCTTTTTGAATAGTGAACAATTATAAAAACTCAACATGAGACAGAAAATCCCATAAAGTAAACAAACTATGAAGTTTCTCTACAGACAAGCTATGTATTCTAGAATTTATTACTTAGTCTGTGATGATGGTAGCCCTCTTCTAGGAAGATATAATTATTTTAAATTTGAAATTAAATCTAGACTCTCTGAACCGTAAGCCTCTTGCTACCACAGCTGGGTGACTATGTACAATGACTTCTGAGTGGTTTTCTCTCTCCTGCTTACCACAGGCTTTTGCATTGTTTTGTTTCTTTAAGTGAAGGGTCTGATGTTTTCCATTCTTTAATCCCTTCTTGTACCAATAAGTCGATGACAACAGTCTAAGTAACACACTAGGGAAGAGCTAATCAGGGAAGCCAAGTCATTGTCAGGAAGGAGATTTCAGCATTAAGCTCACACAGCGTTATACAGACTAAAGAGAGAAAAGCTCACATTCTGGAATTGAAATTCAATAAAACTCATGCTTCTATTCCCTGTCCTGGGTACACAAACCATTATGTTAGTAAAATAATTGAAAATGTCACTATCCTATGCATTGAGACTTGAATGAGCCAGAGTTCCAGATCCTTTAGAGCAAAATTCAGTGAATTCCAGACTAGGACATGACTAAAAAAATGTTATTTTGAGCCCAGAAGCACAATTGTCAACCAGAGCTGGGAAGATCTAAATATTGCTGACCAGGCACAGTCCTAATCTACGAACAAATGAGTTTTCAAAAGCACTAGCCCCCCTGTGCTGAAACAGTCTTACATTCACTCTCAGATGACAACAAAAATCTAAAATCTACAACTTTTCTTAAGTGTTTATTTGTTTATTATGTGCTGCCAAATCTAGTACTCTGATATCCTTCAGGTCTGCATGGTTGCAAGTCCAACCAGGAGCAAAGCTGATCATGTAGCCCAAACAAGCACAATCACACATTACACTTCATATGTGTGTGTATATACCTACAGCGATCTACACATGTATTATGTACACATACGCCCAGTGATTGTAATCAACACAGAAACAAAAAAAGCTCACAAACAGGACTAATAACCTGATTCCCTCTTTGGCTGATCAGGATGAAAGCTCATTAACAGAAAATACATATATTCAGACATAGCTGTGTATGTCTGTGTGCAGGTATACACTTGTACACAGGTAGAGTGTGTGTCTATATATATATATATGTGCATAGGTACATATCCATATATATACATATATATGTACACATGGGTATATATGGATATGGAGCGTACATGTGAGAGGGGAGGGAGAGAGTTATCAGCACTTTTGCGAGCCAGTGATGGACAGAACTGATGAGCAGAGGATATGGACTGACATGACCAAAAGGTATCATACAATCAAGGAAAGAGGTCTTAAACAGAGCCACCTCAAGAATTTGCCTGTAAGCAAGGACAAACCTACCAGGAACCTTCATGGGAAAAACACCCAGACCCTTTCCTGGGCATTAGCATGCTGATCTCTGAAGTGCCCACATGCCGAAACGCACAGCATGTGGAATAAACAGCAGGAATTAGGTATTTGTGTGGAGTTACAGGTTACTTGCTGCAACTTGTGAGGATGTTGCTAGGATCACAGGGATGTAATGGGATAACTGGCATGACTGGAGGGCTGCAGTGGATAGATACAGGCTCTTTAGGAGCAATTTCCCAGGCAGAGATATGCACCCAGATGACCTGCAGACAGCGCAGTCTCTCCAGTTGCTGGTGCCCTGGAACACACCACCATGACCTGTGGTTCCACACCCATGGCTGGTACTGACACAAGCACACTCACAGGCAGAACCACTTCAACCAGGGAATACTCAGAATGTCTAAAGCTGTATGCTAAATGGAACCATATTTATACCTACACACACACAGAGGTATAGACATATATATACACATTCAAAAAAAAGGACAGACAAAGTCTGAGAAAGCATGACAGACCATGCTGAGCAGTACAGGGCATGGCCCCACAAACATGCTGCACAGCCTCTTTTCACACACCTTCAAGAATTTCATTCTCTTCCTCTCAATTTTCCTACACTTTTTCATCACAAAAACACCCTCATCCCTCCATTTTCCCACCTCTGCTCCTGTACCTACATATATCATAATAAATCTTTGGCAGTCCCAAAGGGATCTCCCCGCCATCTGATAATGTGTCACATGTACCTCTAGGCAATAAACAGTTCCATTTGTAAGGGGACATACTTCAGAAAAGGATTTTTCTTCATAGATTTCACACTTTGAGTAGTTGCAACAGACTCAAGCAAGATCTTACATTTAAAAATCTTTTCCCATGCCTATGAAAGATTTCCTAATTAATCCTGGATGCCTGTACCAAACTTGCACTGATGTGTCTTTGAACCATTTCTTTGTATCTTATCACTGAATTTCAGGGAGAGGAGATCAGCACTTCCCTCCTTATTTCTCCTGCTCAGGAAGCTGCAGACAGTGATGAACTAAAATGCTTGTCAATGCAGAATTAAGTAGAATCAGCATTTTATTTCACATAATTTTCTTTCATATAATTTTGACATCTTTTTCATGGGGGTTGTATAAGTGTTTGATAATTTCTTATATGATGGTTATGACAGGAACTTCAATCGGTCAATGTTTATGGGATCTGTTCTTCAGAGTCAGCACTATCAAGAGATATGATGACTCAACTGAACAGATGTAAGTATACGTATACCTATACATATATACGTACAGCATGTATGCACTTGCACATGTACATATGATCTTATTCAGGATAGCTCCTTAAATAAAAAACTCAGAAAGGTAGATTAAAAAACAAAAGGTCTTTAAGCGAGTCTCCATTGCTGCTTTTCAGACTTCCTTTTCTCTAGAATGAAGGCAACTTTTGTTGGGGCTGCTCCCTCTGGATATTTCTCTCTAACACTGAGGCAACTGCTTTATAAAGATAAAAGGCCACACAAGAGAAAGTATAGATATCTTTTTACACTAATCTAAATGGAATTTTTTTCTGATACTTCATTTTCTTCTATTGTATATTTGTAAACTGAAAGATAAGACAAGAACCTGCAAAAAAAACCCATCAGCTGTAACCAAATCACAGGTGATTTAATCAAATCATTCTTACCTTCAACAAGAGCAGAGCTCTGCAGTTCTTTCCTAAATTGAGCTTTTTAACCCAGCCCATACATTTCATGTTAAACAGACAGAAGATTCTCTTTTTCTTGCTCTTTTGCCTTTCTTGTGAATGCTTGAATTTCAGCTTACTGCGCTGAAAATGAGAAGTTGCTTTCTACTCCGCAAAACCTGTTCTGTGTCAAGGGAAGTTATCAGTCAAGCAACATCTTTCTGTCAACAGAACTCTTCCTACTATTTCTCCTAAAGCCTTAGGAAATGACTGACTACTATATCTGCAAATAAGACATGAGGCTCCAGTGCCACATCCTGCTAATATGACAATAAATTGGTTTGCCATTCACTGAAGTGGGAATAGGTGCAGTAGGTTTATGTGGAGAAAATTTACTCTTGCCTAAACCAAAATTTATGCCTATATGCGGTCTGTTGTCATATACAGATGATTTTTCATGTTCTTACATTCTGCTATCAACAGATGAAAAAATTTACATGATCAGTTTGGTAACAAAGATTATTTCTGCCTGACCTCTTTGTCAAATTTTGTTTAAGACATAATACTCTTTCTTGAAACATCAACTAACGGCTTGTTTTCTCTTGTTTTGCTGATATTAAACACAAATATTTCACATTTGCAAGATCTGTACTTTCAAAATAATAGGAATTACTTATCAAAGAATGAAAATAACCCTCAAAAAGTAGATTTTTGTGGTAACCTGGTTTTGGTTCCCAGTAGAGCCTTGTGTTAAGCTATCAGCCCCTTGTCTCCATACTACCTGATGTAATCCTTTTGAATTTCCTTGTATGGTCTTGTTTTAGAAGCTTCTAAGTTGTTCAGTACCTTATTGGTCTCCTGTACCCTCGCCCCTCCCCGTACCTGTCCCATTGGTCTGTTCATATTATGCCTCCGACCCTGCCACCCTCCCCATAAAAGTCTCATGCCTCCATTTTGGGAGGTCTTTCGGCCTCTGGAGCTCTTCCTCTCAATAAACCTTTGAACCCCAAGCCAAAAGGCCCCTCTCGCTGCTTTATCTCCTCGGTGCCATCCAGCTGTGAGCTGCCTCTGACCGCCTCCCCGGAGCAGGCAGAGGGTGCCCGGTGCCCGAAGTCACAGCCTGCTAGCCGGGGCAGAGAAAAGGCACTACAACACATTTTCAATTTTTATTTTTAATTTTGCTGAGACATTGTCTTTGCTATTGATCAGGATTACTCTTCTGATAGAAAAAGAAATGACTGATCAAAACCTTGTTCCCTGTTCTAGGCTTGTAGTAATAGACTGAAACATGAGTTAAGACCTCAAGTTCTAGAATACCTTAAATTCTTCTCTCGGAGAAGTTAGATTTCACAGTGTCAGAGGGATAATTTTTATCAGCTTTCAGGTAACAAAATATAGTCTATATGTGCAATCTCCAACAGTTTCCGTAAAAACAAGGAGAAATTGTATTTCCTGTGCTATTCTTATTCAGTTACTTGTCTTCTGAAAAATAGAAGAAAATTGTCCGAGGTTACAACTATGAAAAGGTCCGAATTAGGAGGAAAATCCCCAAACACACCAAAAAAGAAAATATGAGGCCCTAACTACAGTGATTCAAAGTGTTCTGAAGCTTCAGCTATTATGAGTTTCCCACCTGAAATCACTTTTTTTTACATCCCCTTGTCTTCTGGTTACAAAAACCTAGTAAGGCAACTTAGTTCTTGCAGAACTTATAATCAACAAAGAAAGGAATATTTTACAGATCTGCAACTGAGCCACAGAAATATGAAATAATGTATAAACAATACCCACACAACACTGAACAAGAATTAAGCTATTGAAGTGTTTCCATGAACTTAAAAATTAACTGTTGAATCACAATATTGTAAGATTTTACTAAATCAAACAGTTCCAGCACATTCTTCAATGCCGATAAAATTTAATGAAAAATGGTAGTTTTTAAAAAATTAAATATTGTTAGTGCTTCCCTGTGTTAAATGTTGGAGCATATGTGCAGTGACTGAAAGCAAGACTATTCTTGTGGAAACTTAGGAAGTAATTTTGTTCAGCTTTTTGTTCAACTTTCACTTTAGTTGGAAGTTGTTTCCTCTTTCTTCTTTGCAGCCAGAAATCTAGAAGCCTTGGACAAAGTCATCCCCAAGGCCATGGACTTGCTTTGGAAGGATTGATACAGAGTACTACCCCTGAAGCACAGAATTTACCCTGTTCCATTTCAAATTCAATTCCTCCTTTCAAACAGTTTGGGTAGCCAAAGCATTTGTGCAGTATATAGAAAAACAATATAAAGAAGAGCAAGAACTTGTACAAAGTATCTTAGATCAAATAAAGAGATGCTAAAAGAGAGAGTAAGAGCTTGTTCTACAGAGACCTGATGTGCTATTGCTGTGATACTGTGCAAAACAGTCTACTGGAGGAAAGGGAGGTAGGCCGGCTGAGAGCAATAAAAAAACATAACATGATTTTATATTCCTAAGTGGGCAATAGACCCAGCAGGGAAGCGCCATAAAAGTGCAGCACAAGGTTCAGTAACTGATTAGACAGTAGTAAGCAGGCAGGTTGTTACCATATGATAGGAAGCTATTATGGGAGATGATTCTATTTAATTTCATTTCACATTTTATTAAAATGTTCCGTAGACAATAAAGCAGACATTATTACATGAGAGATTTTAAATTGCTCTGATCTCACAGGTAAACGTGTTTTAGGCATTTTAAGTAGTCTTTCTTTTCCTGATTGTGGTTGTAGGTAGAACAATAATTATTGTCTCTCTACATTAAATGCTTCTTAGATATCTATCATAAAAGTATGACACTTAACTCTTCAGCATAACTCCCAAGCTCCCATAGAAATGAATTTTGCCTTATGTTTGAAGGAAGACATTAGTGTAGTGTAGTAAACTGTAATATTTTGGATAAAATGACAAGTATCATATTTTTTCAACTGAAGCATGTTTCTCATCTCACCCAATTTGGGCAATGAGAATATACTATGAGCAAAATAGCACAGTTAAGAATGATGAGTGATCCAAAGCTTTGACAGAATTCCAGTCAAGCTACTTTTAAGTATACTATTTTTAAAATGTAGATTAATTTAAAATCTGGACCATTTTAAAACAGAGGTTTTTTTAAATTTCTCTGGGCCAGGGAACTATGATGCTAATCTAATTAACAGGGAATAAATTACTGCAAATAAAGTTGTCTATTATTAGGAGGCAAAAATTATTTAGAAAGAATCCTACTCACCTAGTATTTCTGGCTTGGCCTCTATTTTGCTTACTAGTATAATTTATATGATACATATCACACCTCTTTTTATTGTTTTTTTTCCACATTTATAAGTGAGTCTAAAATGGCCCAAAGCAGAGTGAAGTGCAACCTCACGACACAATGTAGTCTCTCTCTTCAATTGATTTCTGTAAGCACAGACATTGGAAGCACAAGATAGCCCTGCACTAGATTGCATTTAAAGGAAAAATTGTTAGAGTCTGGCTCTGTAAGAGCCCTTCGTTACATTTCAGCTTTCCTAAACCAACATATGAAACTATAAACCTGAATTCTATAGTACAGAAACTTGAAATCTGAATATTAACCATGCTAGCTTTGTGGGTTCCACAGTACTAAAAATTTCACCTTGTATTTACATCACACACTTACAAAACATTTTATTTATGTTTTTCAGATGTACCATAAATAAAGTAACACTGGACTACCCATCTGATTAAGGAAAAGACAGTAATTAGTCGCTTACATTTTCTGAACAAACAGTAAGAAATAGTGGTTGGCGATGTCATTCTTGCTCCTTGAAAATAAAGAGATCTCTTTACCAGGACAATATCCATTTCTATTCTGCATGGAACAGTGAAGAACTCTCTAGATGAGGAATTATGGAGTGAAATTTTTTGTTCTGTCAGGACTTTACCATGAATCAGTGCTTGTCTTTAGGACTGCTAAAGAGATGTGGAGTATTTTGAGGTTATGCTCATAAAATTTGATAATGCTTTCTATGGAAAGTGAATTGATTTGAAAAAGCAGAAGGCTTTGCTCTGAGGCTTTGCACATCTCTGAAAATCAAATCTGAATTGAACTTTCCAAAGGATCTGAAACATTTGGAAAACTTTCCTTTACCTGGCCTTCAGAAATTAGTCAAATTTTGCTTCGGGCACAAAAAATCATTTCTGTTTATGTGCCAGAAGTGCAATGTGACTAATTTTCAGGAGCTCCTGTGCCAAATGTGCTCAAGGCAAATTATAACAGACTCCTGTGATTCAATTAGAGTGATAGTAGCTGTGCAAAATTATGGTCAAAATAAATAGGATTTTTTTAAAACTTGTATAAAAGTGTATGAACAATTGTGGGTTGTGTTTTTACTTTAACATCAACCACCCTGTAGCATAAACAAAAGATTTTCTTGCCTATTTTACACATGCAAGAGAGTGTATTTGCAGAATGCATTTGCAAAATCTCCTACCTCACAAAACACATTATTTTTCCATGTAAAATTAACCAGTCTGGAGATAAATGAAAACATTTTCTTTGTGTATGTGTAGGTATCTAAAATCTATTTTTAAATTTGAAAAGCTATTTAGTAGATAACTATATGTAGTCTCATCTGAGACAAAAGATGACCCACAGAAAAAGATAAATAAAAATAATTTCTCATAAAACTTCCAAACATGCAATGATAACAATTTTATATAATGTTTTCACAGGTAGATATCAGCATAGGCAATGGAGCCATGATAGTCTGCATGAACAGAAGATTTGATCTGTCCTTTTTCTAAAAAACTTCAAAGGATATAATTTAATTTGTACACCAAGCCAGAAATAATATATTCAAAACATGCAAGTAACTATCCTATTTTCACTGGTTCTAAGAAAGTCTTCCATAGATGGAAACAATTGCAGCAAAAGAAATTTATAGTGGAGTATGTGAAAACAGCAGAAGAATTTATGTATTTTCTGACCTTAGTTTCACTTTCCTCTCTCTGTTTTATGCAATTCTTTTCATAAAAATGGCTTGTTTTCTCTTACAGCTCTTCAAACTTTGAATCTACTCCCCTTTTTTTTTAGTTCAAATTTCCTGCTGTCATTTTTCTATGGGCTCTTCTTTCTCTTGCTCTTCTCACTACAAAGTACAAGCCTAAGGATGAAAAGACACCAAGAAAACATTGCCCTACATTTCACGTCAGTCTGGGCTGCTTAGAGATTAACTAAATAATGGTTCCAGCTCAGTAAAACAAAAAACTTAAACATGGAGGGGAAATGGGAGGGAAAACAATTCAAAATTCAGATATAAAAAGAAGTATAACTGGGTAACTGATGGTATCCTTAGATAATGGGGGGAAGAAAATAAACATTCTCAATGGGGAGCAATTCATGGAGGTAAAAATCAATTTTTGTCAGCATATGCTTCCATCCTCTACATTCTCCTTCCATTCTCTACATTCCTTGTTTATTTTTTCATCATTAAAAAAAAATCATAGAGAAAAAGAGGAAAGATGTTTGGCTGCTACTGCCAGTGTCATGTGAAAAAAGAGGGCTCATTATAAAGCATGTACTCATACACAGGTTGAATGTGCCTGAAAAGAGGTCCCACTTCTATGTTGTCACCAGTTATGACTTAAAGGTAAGTGCAGAAGGATGGGTACAGACTAGGAAAATGGAAGAAAAATAACTGAGACATGGAGAGATTTTAACCAAAGCTTCACTGACCAGACAGGCTTTGACCCACCCAAACTTTGAAACTTCTGCATTGTAATTTATAATTTCAGATAATCTGTACTTAGTTATTGGCCCAGATCTTGAGGTGGATCAGTTTCACGTGTATTCAAAATGTGAAGATACAAGGCTGTCTTTTAAACACACTGATATAGCTTCACTGAGTGCTCAGGCCACTCTAACTTTTATGCTTTTGCTTACTCTTGGGTGCTTACTGCAGTTTTGACAGGTAGAATTCATCAGTACAGAGAGAGATATTTACCAGAGCCTGAGAGGCTGATCTGTACTAAAGACACAATCAAGCCATACAGAAACCTTGCACTAAGACAGAGAGAATCTTCAGTTGCTATTGAAATTGTTTTAAAGGCCTCCTTGTATTAGGAGGCTTAACAGAGGTGAAGATGCATTGTGAAAAGAGTAGATACAGTGACTGCTTACCTTCTTCTTTATTACTGTAGGCTCTCAGAGAAAGCAATAACAGACATATCCATGGCTGTGACCCTGGTGCATTCTGTTTTTATATGGAAGTGGCAACTGAGTTAATTATTTAATATTGGCTAATTAAATTTTGTAGTTATGTTCTCCAGGCTCATCAGTGCGTGATTCCACAGCCATCCTTGCTTTATCATTTCTTGTTTCTCTTTAGACCATTTGCTCCAGCACTATTGAAAACACAGTTTAGGAGTATGGACTTCTTTCTTTTCCTCCTTGAAGGGTCTGTGATTATGCAGAGGTGACTATGCTACTGTACTCTCAGTAGTTGTTTATATGATCAGGCTGCAGAAGGAAGACAAAGTAAAAGGACTATTTTAAGTCTTAATAGAAAAACTGCTTTTTGTGGCACCATAGCACCAGTCCCTTCCCCCCATGGCAGACACAAAATAGCACACAGCAGATTCCGGAGTCTTGGAGGAAGTCTTTCCTGCCCACTTCTTGCTGTTCCCTTTGCGGGTCAGAATTATTTCCTGTGCCTATGCAGCACAGCACAAACAAGGAGAAACACTGACTGCTCCTGCCGAGTTGCACTTTCTAGTAGCTTCACCAAAGGCTACTAAGATTTTGATATTCATCAAGATAAGGCAGATTATCATAGGCATGGAGACCTTCAAATGAGTTTGTCTTTACCTCACAGGTCTTTTCTAGCCCACGTATCAGCATGTTCTGCTGCCTGTTTTGAATGGCTACATTAGAGAACAGAAATGGCCACAAGAAACCAGACCAGTTTCAGTATCACTTGGGACCGTTTGCTGTGTAACTGCTCATGAAGTTCGCTGCAAGAGATGACTGAAGTAAATAACATTGACCTCGGATCTTACTCAAGATGCACTATCACAAGATCCACAAAAATTCTGTTGGGGAAATTAAGACACAGTATACAAAAGATCTATTTTCTGGAAAGCTGGTTTTTCATTAAAAGTTCTGATGGATGACTTTTATTAAATACATTCGTTTTTACTTCACCTCACAGGAGCATCTATCAATCATTTTGGGTACTTAACATTATAATTCCTATATGCATTTTTTTGGGGGGGGGGGTTTTTTT
>VXBT01000249.1:30678-74987 GCA_013400235.1 Oriolus oriolus | reverse complement strand
GGGGGAAAGTGTTTTTTTTTTTTCAAATTTAGTAAATGGGGGTTGTTAGGGACCCAGCTCCTGAGTATGATTTATCACTTCTTGAAGTTAATGACCCAAGTCTGTTTTTATATCACATTACGAGACTGACACCTACCAAGAGCTGTGGAAGAATATGCTTTTTTAAGACTTGTTAATTTAATTTATGCAAATTAATTGGCTGAGTTTTGAGAATGGATTGCAAAATTTTGTCATTTGGGCTTCTTTATTACAGAAGAGTCAGGTGTTGAAATTTTTTTAAACCTCTGTTATTCTGTTCTCTGCTGGTGTAGCGTGGGCAGATTCTCACTTGTTAATTATACTGAGAGCATAGAAAAGGATGAAAAATCTTGACAGAAGAAAAGAATAAAATAATTTTCACTCGCATGCACTTAAGCTTCTGTCTGCATGTCTGTATGGGATCGACATCTTAAAGAACTATAGAATCAATGAACAAATCTTGCAATAGTTTGGGTTGGAAAGGACCTTTAAAAGGAAATTTCGGTCATTGGTGACTTTGCCAGACTGCCATAATTTTTCAAATAGGATGGGGAGCACCTTAGCAACTATATCTGCCAGGTCTCTCAGGATTCAGCAATACACCTCATTGTGTATTTCTCCCATCAACTTATACATGTCCAGGTTCCTGAAGTGGTCTCAGACTGGATGTCCTACTTCCTCATTCCTCAGTGAGTGAGGTGAGATTTAGTGATTTGGCAGATAGTGAAAACTGAGGCAAAGGAATTGTTGAGTACCTCAGTGTTTTTCATGTCAGTGTCACCAGATACCCCATCCCATTTATCAGAGAAAGTACAGTGTAGTTTGTGTTCCTTTTCTGAGCAACATACCTGTAGAATCTATTCTTATAGTTCACATGCCTTGCCAAGTATATCTTTGTTTGTGCCTTGGTTTTCCTGATCCCTCAAACATCCTCAAACCACACTCTCAAACAGTATTACTGTATTCTTCCAAGGACACATGTCTGTAGTTTCACTGCCTATGCATTTCCCTCTTGTGTTTGTGTTTGGCCAGGGAGGCAACCATGCTCATTTCCTGCCATCCATGACTGATTTTTTGTACATAGGAATCAAGAGTTCTTGTGTTGTACAAAAAATGCTGTCAATCAGCTCCAAGGTCTCTCCTCCTTTATCCAGTAGGGCAGTTTTTCAGGTCGTCTCATCCATTATTTCCTTAAATAAATAAATGAAAGTTTCTTCCCTTAAGTTTTAAGGTCTTTTCACATACATATATCCCCTATTTAATTCTTACAATGATCAAACCTGCAGTTTCCTTGATTTTGGAATTATGAGAACAAAAGTGAGATATCATTTCTTACAAAAACTGAGAGTTTGTGGCTACAGGATCACTAGATGACAAACACCAAATTCTATTAAGTAAGTGGCACATGAAAAACATTGCAAGTAAGTTAATTGTTGGAGCATCTCTGAAAGAACACGAACAGTTCTCATATTTCTCTGTTGAAATGAAGACTAGAAAAGCTGTATGCAAAACAAGAAAGAATATGAATTTGATGATTGTGTATTGCACAGTTAACATTTGTGTTCATTTATTATTGGTCTCTTCATTTCTATGACTGACCTTAACATACTCATGCAGACCTACTCCAATAAGGAGACAGAATCATGTGCTGCAGAGTACAAATCTCCCTGTCTCTTGGGAAAATTTTACTTTTAAACAAACAAGCAAGCCAAAACAAGTAAAAAACTTTTTTAAAAAGTCCCTTAGGCTGTCCAGACTGTATCAAAATTTATTTACAGCCACATTTATTTCTTTGTCTTGAGGAATACATTTGGTGCAGGTAGCTCAATGTGCAAACTGCAAAGCAAGCTGCAGGTTGACCTCTGGGGAGGCAGGAGCCTGAGCTAAGGCAAGAGGCCATGACCTGCTGACCCTTTGCACAACAAAGGGGACCTGGGGCCAGCAAGGAGACAGGACACAAAGAGATAGCAGGAGCTGAGGACTCAACTGGAAGAGTGAGATCTTCGTGACTGTGATGGTATAAAAAGCCATGGGGTTCCTTCATTCCGGGTCCCTCCTCAGAGGCACCAGCCCCAGCTGTTTCTGTGTTACTGCACTGTGAATAAATGGCTTTATGGAACCAGGCATCTGGGATTCTGCTAAGGCAAACCTGTGGTTGAATTGGTAAGGAAACCTGGTCTGACTGTGTGAGAGCAGGGCATGCAGGGAGTCCAACAGGGCACCCGCCAGATCACAGAAGCTGCTGGCTGCAAAGAGGTCTCAGTCCCAGCATTGAAAGTCTGGTAGTGGGAATGTGATTGCCAGAGTGGCTCCTGAATGTTCAGACAGGGAAGTTTCCTTAACATTTGTTCTTAGGAACCAAGGAAACCAAACTAGTTGTATTTGAATAATTTTTCTGTAAATTTAAAACTGTTTGCACTGAACTAGTGTTAAATAAAAAAAAAAAAAAGAGAAAAAGGAATGAACAACTATTAATCAATATCCATTAAATGAAGAAAAAAATAAATTTTAAAAGAACTACAATGTGAGTCCTTCAGGTTACAGACTAATATGAGCAGGTGATTAGGAACTGCAATAGATGAATATGCATGCTCATTGTCAAAAAAAAAGCCACGAATGCAATTAGCAGCTATGAGAGAAATTTCTGTTATGGATAATTGTAAGGAAAGTAATACTAATTATAGAGAAAAATAAAATAAATACTGCGCAAAATGGCCAGAAACTACACATTCATCATTGAAGTCAATTTTAGGTATTGTGGATGGGCTTTCAGATGCATTTAATAACAGTGCTGCCATAAAAGTTAGTAAGAAGTTTAATAGTAAAATATTTTGAAGTGGTGGATTTGAGCAAAATTCATCTTTTTGTAAGTCTTTTAGCACTACCGTGCAGAGAAGGTTTATTTTAACTCAGAACAGAAACATGTCTAAAGAGATTCCTGTAACTTAGCAGGAATCTGTAAACTGAATTATTCACTTTCTAAACACCAGCTAGGAGTGAAATAAGCTACCAATTTTCCTGAGGAGAGAAGGTGAAGCTTTCAGAAAAACCAGGTAAAGACATGTTCAAGAGCAGCAGGAGGAAAATAAATAGTTTTCATGCCAAACATAGGCATATTAGCAAATAGCAAAGTCTAAAGAGAATAAGAAAAAAAGAGGCATATTACTGGCAGAAAGTATCAGATCTACAAAACCAGACAAAAAAGGAGATTATCAAACATGATGGAAATGTTTGAAAATGAAAAGATGCTGTCATTACATTCTCCAATACCTGTTGAATAGGCAAGATGTGTTTTAAAACAAAGCCAAACATTCAACACAAAAGTTTGGTCAGCTTTCTCCCAGGCATTTGGAAGCTGGCCATCCCAGGAAAATAAAATATTCAAGACACAAATGTTTCCATTGCTTACCCTGTATCAAATATCAAAACCACAGGACTAATTAAGCAAGATCCCAATAGCTGTCTGATCAGATAAAACACTGGCAACAGAATGCTGGTTTACTTTTTCATAGATGACAGAAAGGAAACTGCAGGACACATTCACACACCTCATTAAATCCTTTTGATAAAGCACCTTCAATATACCTGCCGAAATTTTACTCAGTCACATAAATTATTAGGATTTGGACACAACTCCCATGTACAGCACCACCATCAGGACAAGTATTGCAGAGCCTGAAAGAAGATGCTACTCAGCCTGGAATGGTTCAGACAATAGGAAGCGACAAGGAAGGTTATAGAATATATAAGCTCTAAATGATAAATGCTCTAGAGTGAGCTAATTAAATCCAAGTTCATTCCACAATGCTGCAATATGGGTCCCCTTCCCATCCCTCCCCCCCAAATGACTGCATGATAACAGACTCCTTATTTGCACTAATGCAATGCTACTGATTGAGGGAAGTTTACTCAACATTATGCTTGCAAATGTGAATAAAGAATTCAGTTCACAGCCATAATTTTGTTAAGATGTTGCAGTATCAACAGGGGTTATAAGTTTACCAGCTACAACTTGGTTAATGCAAGGAGAGAAATCTAAATTAGATTTGATGGACAGATCTTGTGTTGTAAGCTCCTTTGTAGCTGACAATTTTTTTAAGCTTTTTTCTCTTTCTAACTGTACCTTGAGGGATGTACAGCATACATGCTCAAGAAAAAAAAATGCATTTAGAATCCATGCAAGAGAAGGTCAGAAGGGAGGATTGTTGATAGAATGTGGAAATGGAAGTGCTGTCAAATATGCTTGAACAGAATTTCCATAAGACTTACAGCACTTACAGCTTATCAGGCACAAGAAAAAGGAACCAAATTTTTCTGCTGGTCATAAATGTTACAAAAGTGTTCTAAAAAACAGATGTCAACTGACATTTCTCTGTTGTCCAGGCTTATTGCAGGCCACAGAGAGATGGTTAAGTCTCTCTTTTCCCTAAGAAAATTATTTTTAGAACACATTGAACTGAGCATTGCTATGAATAAATTCATTAAGATTGTCACAGAGGGTCTTGTGTCTTTCTTATGTTCTTGTACCTTTATGACTCTGTAAGAGACTACAACAAGACTAACTTCCCCTGTGCAAGTTCCACATTGTCAGGAAGGACTAATTGATAACTGTGGTAGCAACATGTCTTAAACTGGGTATTTGACTTATATGGTGTACTATCTGACAGTTTCATTATCAGTGACCGTTATCTTGGATATCTGGATCTCTGCTACCATACTGCTTGAATAGACCACAGCATAGTCTGTTAGTGAGCCCTCTGGAAAATTTGAATGAGTAATGAACTACAGTTATTGTATGTCTTTCTGGATAGGAAAGACTCAGATGTGTCAGCAGGTGAGATAAACCAAGTGGATAAAGAAAGACTGCTATGAGGGCACGTCCAAATCAGTAAATGGAGCAAAGGTGTGAACTTAGGTGTAGACTCCCTGAAGACCAAAATAATTTCTTCAAATTATACATCACCAGTGCTTGCTGATCTTGTTTACGTATGTACTTGTCTTGTTAGAGGAAAGACCTTGTAAAACAAAAATACGGAGGAAGAACTCAGGCAGCCAGGGCTCTATGTGTTCAACTCTTCTACAAAAGCTAAAATTCTCAAGAAAGTCAATTTAAAAGCTACCACGGAGAACAACTGGAAGCTATGAATGTGAACATTTACTTAGGCTGCTGGATGCTTAATTCACTGAAAAATTCAGTTAATGAAGAATCCTTGTTCCTTTGAAAAACAAACTTTTAAAAGATTGCTGTTTAAAATAGTGTCTGCAGGAGAAATTGACATGTCCAACTGCAGTGCCTGCAGGTTGCATTTAATATGATTTTTCAACAACTTGATTTAAAAATGAAATTCAGTTTAAATTTCTCTTTTATGATATACTGGGTTTAGCTCCTTTAAGATTTTATTAAAATAATTTTATTAAAATTTAAGTTCACTTACATCAGCATGTGTCACTAATTTTATGCTTGTAAGAAGTAAGTGTAAACATTCTTATACTTGTATTAACAAGGGTTGCAAGGATGGGTAAGATCCAAACATTTCTGCAAATATTTCTTTCTAGTTTAGCACTGTTATTCTTGTGGGCTAAACCAATTTTCCACAGGTAATTTGATTTTTAAAAATAGAGAATTATATGATTGTTTTCACCTAAGTGACATTTTTCACTATGTAAAAGATGGCAATATATAGAAGAGTTTGTTTATGATCCATGTGAGGTTTATTAAAGTATTATAAACAGAGTAATAGGATTTAAAATGTGTAGGTTTAAAATTTGGGTTATAAAACCACTTTTTGAAGCTTTTTACTAACTAAAAAAAGTATTCAACAATACACTGCTAATACATATCTAAAGAAATCTCAAAATCACTTAAGCATATACTTTTATTTAAAACTCTATGTTTATGTTAAACACTTTTTAAATCTTTACATAGCATTAGACTGTGTTTTAAACAGCTCTTCTGGGAACAATATATTTTGCAGGGCCTGACAATTGCATGGGAAAAATGACACAAGTGAAGTGTCATATTCTCCACTGTCTTCTACACATTCTTCAGATCAGGGTGCTTACCTGTATCAAGTGAATTTGTGAATCCCAGAGTCACAGAATGGGTCAGGTTAGAAGGGACCACATGGGGTCATCTGGTCCAACCTCCCTGCTCAAGCAGGGTCATCCCAGAGCACCTTGCACAGGATTGCATCCAGACAGTTCTTGAATATCGCCAGTGAGAGAGACTCCACAGCCTCTCTAAGCAACCTGTTAAAGTGCTTGGGTGTCGCAAGGTAAAGAAGTTCTTCCTCATGTTCAGGTGGATCTTCTTGTGCATCAGTTTCTGCCCACTGCCTCTTGTCCCATTGCTCAACATCACTAAGAGCCTGGCTCCATCCTCTTGGCACCCTCACTACAGATACCCACAGACACTGATGAGGTCTCCCCTCAGTCATCTCTTCTCAAGTCTGAACAGGCCCAACTCTCTCAGCCTTTCCTTACAGGAGAGATGCTCCAGTTCCCCACTCATCTTTGTTGCTCTTTGCTGAACCCGCTCCAGCAGCTCCATGGACTGACAAGCCCAGAACTGGACACAGCACTCCAGATGCACCTCACCAGAGCTGAGTAGAGGGGCAGGATCACCTCCCTTGACCTGCTGGTGCTGCTCTTCCCAATGTACCCCAGTACACCAACAGCCTTCTTGCCCACATGGGCACTACTTGGCCGCATAGACAACTTGGTGTCGACAGATATCTTGTCCTAGTCTGGTTGCATGTCAATCTTGTAAAACATAGCTGGACTATTTTTTCAATTAATTATGTATTTTGCTTAGATAATTAATAATTATTTTCTGCTTTTCCCATGCAAGGAAATAGCCTTGATATCCCCGCTTAAATTTTCTCTACTTTTACAACAGTTTGCATTAACAGCAGTATTTCAACACAAAACCAGTGGTAAAACACTAGCCTTATATTCTTTAGTTTAAAGAAGTAAAGGAAGTAAATACAATTTGGATATTACCCTACTTAGAAATTTAAGGAGAAACACTGTTGTTATATTCTTAGTTACATGTTTATGCTATGTTAAAATACTGGACCTAGATTCATCGTAGTCTCCAAGGGGAGTCCAAAATGCTGAAATACACTGGGATACTTTATCAACTGCTACTGAAAATTTCCAGTGCAACAAAATAGATTGCAACTTCAGTTTCTAGAACCAGTCATTCAAATCACATTCTCATCCTCCTATTTTTCAGTATATGTTAAGATTCACATACTCTTTTACCTAGCAAGGGAGAATATATAGTCAAGAGTTTCATATGATGAAGATATAAACTTTCCCTTTACTAATTCATAAGGTATCTACCAATAATTAAAAAAATACTGGCTTTCAAATAAAATTGAAGACTTTTATATGTTGTAAACCATCTCTGGTTTTTTATTTTTATGAGCATATTTTCGTGAATCATTCCAAGGATGAAATTAAGGCTTATTTGCCTTGTGACAAGCTCTTGATTCTGTTTGCATGAGTACTGATGACGAACTGTTTGCTTATGGTTAAAACTGTAAATAAGTGTTCTTATTGTACTTCTATAAAATGCTACTGTTGGTATTCATGTCTAAAAAGGGTCAGAGTTCAGCTCCTACTGGACAGCAGCCCTCCTCAGAAAACCTATATCTATAAGTCATTTCAATTGGGACATGTCCCCTGCTGTCGATACTGCAAGCCCATATTTTTTTCTCTATCACCCAACTCTTGAGTGTTTTTAAAGCATTACAATTAATTTAGTATTTTGTATTTAATTTAGTATTTTTATTCTGGGATGCTTTTCCAAATAAAATCATAACTTGGAATCTGCTTGTGCATTTTTCACAAATCACAGTTAAAAAATTGGGACTTTCTCAAATAAAAGCTCAGAAAATGCACCTGAGAAAGTATTTGATGAGCTAGGATTTAACTGTTTCTTATTCATAGAAAGTGATATCTTTAAATTGCCAGAGGTGAACATTCAATACAGGTTAAGTATTCCTATAAAACGAGTGCAGTACTCAGTATTGAGATATTGCAGGGGTGGAGATATAAAGAGTTAGCATTCAAATCATTAATGAAGAGCAACCATCTCACAGGAGCCATAAACTTAGGATATAGTGCAAACCACTGAAACACATGCTTATTTAATCCCTGCAGTCACTGCAGAATTTGATCTACACTACCTTCCACCAAAAGCTTTTGGAGAAAGGTAGAGAGACTGTAAGTACTGTGTTCTACCTGATATTAATGCAATTTTAGACAAAACTATTCAATCTCTCTATAAATACCATTTACAGAATTAAAAAAAAAAACAGATTCTCACAGATTCTTGGATTACTGGGGTTTTTTAGCTAAAACACGACAAATTGATTTCTCATCTCTAACATTAGGGCATTAGTATAAGATAAAGGAATTTTAAGTTAGAAGCAGCAAAAAGGATAATCACTTCACTTGAGAAATTACTTAAATAGCTTTAAGTACATGAAGCTAAATAGATTAAACCTTTTAGAAATTCTTTAAAGACTTTGGATTTCTCTCTTTTTACCTTTTTTTCCCCAGTTAGATATACTTAGATATTCCTGTGCCTAATAGATTTTCTATGTAAGAGCAGCTGCAGAGGAATAAGCAAGGGGGCAAATTTTCATCTTCTAAAACCAAACATTTATTAAGACTTTTGATTGTATTGTACTGTACTTTGTATTGTATTGCACTTAGGATCCTATCCTAAGCATTGATAGGAACTGTTGTATGTTGTATGATTGAAGTGATTGTGTTCCTCAGAACATGTTTTTGACAGCATGATGAAAAATATTTGTGGGATATTTTTCTGTAGGTTTGGTGTCCTAAAGAGTAAGTTGTCAGTAATTCCCATAGAAGTACAATATTTTCTGTCAACATGTACAACTCCATAGTTTTCATCACACGCACCTCTACCCTCCGGCTAAAAAAACGCCTCTCTCCCAAATGTACCTGCTCCTGCTTCTTCTCCTCCTCCTTCTCCTCTTCACAAGCTGGCAGTAACATCTGCCCTAGCACACTCCATTTGTCTCCTGGTTTGTATTCACACTGATTATGAGGTCTGACCACTCTTCCACCTCTGTGAAGTTCATTCCCACTTTTAGCTGTTTCCCCTGTATTTTGGAGAACAGTTACCATTGTCTAAGCCTCAGTCAACCATGACCTCATTTTGTCTTTCTTCAGCTGCTGATTTTTAAGAGTCCCTAAATTCCTTCCTCTGAGAGAGTGCTGTATCACTGACTAAGAGAAACTGAGCAAGCTAGCTCATTTAACTTTTCACCATGTCATTCTCCTTCAGACAAAGTAAAAATAAAAACCCCTTTGATAACATGAAATAAGAAGCATTGTACTGGAGAAGTGTAATAATACTATATGGGTATGATGTATGTATATTTAACTTTTTAGCTAATATAAAAAAACACTTGTAATTGTTCCCTCAACAAATATGTGAGAAAATCAGATAGATTACGCTGGTGCCTTTGCTTTATATTGTAAGGTGACAGTAGTTCAATTTCATGTTAAAAAATTAGGACTTAGCAAGGCAGCTTTCTTATTTCAAATAAAGCTACAGAATTACTAATGCCTTTAAAACTACACTCCACAAAAGCTCTCCAATCTTTACTGGCAGCAATACAGGAGTCTGAGCCACTACACATTTCACACATCACTAAATGGGCATATTGCCATAGGACAATTGAACAGGTACATTATAACTTCTATATTTCACTTTCCACTAGTTTTGTGAAGCTAATTGATTATTGCAAAGTTCCATCAAGATATTTTTCCTGTACTTCATACTTTTATACATATAATAATACTACTACTTTAAATGATTCAACAATTTAATTGACCTATAAAATCTCTGTATGACAAAGGAAATATTATCATTTGTTCTAAATAAAATATTAACAGATAGATTTCCTTTAATGAAAGCAGATTTTAAATTATTGTAATCTACAGCCATAATTAAATATTAGGAATATAATGATTTCATACAATACAAGAGGTAACTGAAAAGGCTACCTTTAAAACCAACATTTCCTAGACTGTATCTAATAGCAAAAATATCACGGTATGATGCAGTGGTGAAGACCTGGTTGCTAGTAGTAGTACTATGATATTGAATAATATCTTACCGGTGTTATTTATTTTCTAGACAAGAAGAAGACGCAAATAATATTATTAACAAAATTGTTGTCTTTTACATATTTTACTTCCAGTTCTCACATCTATTTACCTGGATTTATTGCCTAATTATGGTGAAGGTATTGGGTATTCAAAAACGTTAGAAACAAAAAAATGCTATGACAACAATATGGCAAGCATGTCTTAAATGTCTTAAAAATGTCTTGAATAAATATTGCAATGAATGTGGTTTCTGAAAAATGTGTTTTTCATAGGATCAAAGAATAGTTTGGGTTGGAAGAGACCTTTAAGGTCATCTCATCCAAACCCCTGCCATGGGCAAGGTCATTTTCAAATAAATCAGGGTGCCCTGGCCAACTTGACCTTGAAAGTTTCCAGGGATGAGACATTTACCTCGCTGGGCAACAAGTGCCAGTATTTTACCACCCTTATTGTAAAAAACTTCTTCCTTATATCTAATCTAAATCAACCCTCTTTTAGTTTAAAAACACTATCCTTTGTCCTACAGTAACATGCCCTGCTAAGAAGTTTTTTCCCTTCTTTCTTAAGAGGTCCCTTTAAATATTGAAAGGCCACAATATGATCTCCCCGGTGTTTTTTGTTCTTGCAGCTGAACAACCTCAGCTCTCTGCTTTTCCTTGCAGGAAGAAAGTTCCATCCCTCTAATCAGTTTTGCAGTGCTTTGCTGGACCTGCTACAACAGGCCCATGTCTTTTACTGAGAATTCCAGAGCTGGTTACAATAGCCCAGGTGCAATCTCATCAGAGAAAAGAGGGAGAATCACTTCCCTCAACCTGCTGGTCACGCTTCTTGTCTTGAAGCCCAGAATGCAAGTGCACGCGATCACATCCAGCTTTTCATTGACTAGTACCTCTAAGTCCTCCTTGGTAAGGCTACTTTCAACCCCTTAATCCCTAGCCTAAGGTGATGCCTGGTGTTTCCCTAATTCAGGGGCAGGATCTTGCACTTAGCCTTGATGAACCTTATGATGTTCCTGTGGGCTCAATTCTTAAGCTTGTCCAAGTCCCCCTTGATGGCATACCATCCTTCAGGTGTGTCAGCAGTACCACAGTCTGGTAGTCTGCAATGGAGAACAACAATATCTGATTTTAATTTCTCAGTGCTGGGTTGCCCAGAGAAGCTATGAAGGCTCCACCCCTAGAAGTGTTCAGGGTCAGGCTGGATGAAACTTTCAGCAGCCTGGTCTAGTAGAAGCTGTCACTGCCCATGGCAGGATGGCTGGAACTAGATGATCTGTAAGGCCCCTTCCAGTCATAGCATCATTACAATGCTATTACCTTACCTAAAACTGTTAGTACAAGTAAAACTTTGAAGCCTGTGTACTTGTTAATTCAGAAGTCTTTTGAAGCAAACTTAACAGATAACAACTGCAATTTTTATCATGTAAGAATATTTTTTTCATTCACAACACTTGGTTAATGCATCTGAAGAAAAAAAAAGGCAAACAAAATCTAGAACTGTTTTCCTCTTTTTATCTCATTATTTAACAGTTAGGTTCAATTGTTATAGATTAACATATTTTAATGGAAATAAACTTCAAACTACTTCTAGTTTCTGTGTGAAAATTATTATTTTTGCATAGATTTCTAATGTGCATACATTTCTAATGTATTAGAAAAAATATTCCAAAACAATGCATTTGAGGAAACAACAATACAGATCGTCAACACAATGTAGTTCAAATCATTTCAGTTCAACAGGGAAAGTGGTATTTTGATAAAACACAATTTAGGATAAGCATGTATTTGAAATACTCTCATTCACTCATTTCTGGTTTAACATCAAGTTTCACCCTAGAAAGAGTTGGCAAGGGTAATATTGGGGGTTTGACAACTGATGTGAAGCCTACCACTTGGATACCAAAAAATGAATACCAAAGAAAATTCATTCAGTTTTGCCTTTGAAAAGCTCAGAAATTAATGTCAATTTGATTTAGGACTATAGTGCCTCCAACCACGCCAAAAACCTATCTATCAGTGTCTAGTGACAATAGGCAGCTTTGTAAAAAATATGCAATTTTCAATTGCACTGATAAGTAGTTCCATGTTCTAAACATGAATCACAAAAAACAGCATGGAAATTCACAACTCTTCAGATCTTGTATTTGATCCTCATACTGATCTCAGCAAAGAATAAGTCCCTCTATATCCCTTGCAAATCTTCTAACAGACGTGTACTAAAACACAGTTAAATAAATGGAAATGCAGTCATGAACTCTGTAGACCCTCAGAAGAGCATTATCAATCAACTTCATGAACATTTCAATAAAGAAAATACCTGATGATTTTCACAGGTAACTGATGTATCTTTGCTTTAAATCAGAGAGGTGGAATGAAAAGGATGCAAGATTTTATCTTTGAGAATACCTTTCTGATTTTAGGAGTGCTTATTTATTCCATGTGGAAAGTCAGGCTCTTTCAATGTTTTACATTTAATCACCAACAATTTAAGGCACCAAACCCATCTTGTCAGTTGACTGCTAGTGACTAAATCACTAGCAGCTGTAATTGCTAGCAATCACATTTCACTAATTTCCGAGTTCACTCTTGGTGAATTGCGGTCCCTAATCATAGACTGGTTATGTTCTGCAAACACTCTGTAAGTACTCTTGACTTTACTTTGTCCAAATATAACAGGATCGGTTTGGTGCCTGGGCCATTGCAGTTTATCTGATTATTTTGGTGAAATTATATGTAACCACGAGAGATGTATAAAAAGAGGTTAAAACTCTCCAAAGAGCTAGTATCCTCATTTCCTAAGGTGTGGATTCTGGACACCAAGATGACAGTTTTCAGAGAAGATAAAATAGCAGGGGGCGATAGAAATAGATCTCCAGCATGAGGTGTATGTTGCTATGGCTTCAGGCACTCACAGAATGCAAAATGTACAAAGTTACCATATGTTCAACTGATCTACTGAGGAATAGGATATGACTAGCTTTAATATCTCTTCAACTACCACTCTCTTCACACTTCTAAACTACAGCTTCCCGTTTCAATTATAAGTAATTTTGCTGTGGAGGATGTTCCACCATGTGTAGCCATGCAATACATGCGTACTCCAGTGGAAGTCTTATGGCTCATCAGCAACTGGGGGATAAGGAATGTGTAAGCTCTCTTATTTCCTTTCCCTCATTTTTTCTTGTAAGCTTCTCCAGGAAAGTTTTACTTTAGGTGGCTGATTTGCTGAGAGATGAGTAAGTCACACTGTTGAGAAGAGTGTGACTTAATTACTGGTTTTTTTCAAACAATAAAAAATGTCATCATTTTACTGTGGAAATTTAGTAGGACACTGAAATATAATTAGTCACTGTGTGAAAGAGTGCAAATATGATACAGAGTCCTCTTGTACCTGATTACAGTTTCTACTTACCCCTCCAGGGCAACCTATTTTTAAAATTCTGAGCACTAGATCAAATAGAAAACCAGATTCTAGCACTCTATATAAGCAACAAATTCTGAAAACTAAATCAGTTGAGTATCAGTTGAGATTACTCAAGTATTTCATTGGGCTACAGACTGAGAATAACATGCTGACCTTTAGCCTTACAAATTAAGAAGTACTGTTATAAAATGCTGCCACCTGTCATTTGGATGAACATTTTTCCTCACATATCCTAGAAAGGGTGAATCTGGAAAATTTCAGTCCTTTAAACTCTAGGAAAACATGACGACTTTGCAATCCAGCTTCATTGCGAAATAATTTGGGATTGAATTTATGGCAAGACGGACCAAAGGATGCCACCCTACAGATTTAAGGGATGAGAAAAATCACAAGGACTAGGCAAACTGAGGAAGACTAAAAGCAGCAAGAAGTGTTCTTGTGAGATCCCACTGAGTCTGTACAGTTCTGGTGACCCCAACATAAGGAGGACATGGAACTATTGGAGCAAGTTTAAAGGAGGGCCATGAATTTGATAAGGGACTGGAGCACCTCCCCTACAACAGGCTGAGGAAGTTGGGGCTGTTCAGCCTGGAGAAGAGAAGGTGAATGGAGACCTCACAGCAACCTTCCAGTTTCTAAAAGGGGCCTACAGGGAACTTGGAGAGGGACTTCATCAGGAACTGTAATGATGGGACAAGGAGTAATGGGTACAAACTCAAAGAGGAGAAATTTAGGCTAGGCATTCTAGAATGTCTAGAAAATAAATTCTTTACTGTGATGGTGGGTAGGCACAGAAACAGGGAGGTTGTGGACACCCCAGCCGTGGCAGTGTGGAAGGCCAGGCCAGAGGAGCCTTTGAATAACTTGGCCTAGTGTCACGATCCGCTAATACAAGTGGAGGTCGTGATGGTTCATTTGATCTCAGAGTGCAAAAGACAGAATGGGGATTTCAGTTTTAATCAAACAGTGCACCTTTATTGAGTGCCAACAACACAATTATGTGATAGAGGAGAAAGAAAGAGAGATATAAAGAAACAAAGTAGAGGAAGAGAGTGGGGGGGGAGGGCAGGATTTAGCTACCAACAGAATGAGATGAAGTCTTCGTGGTCCTCTGGCCAGTAGACCCGTCAGCATCCGTGGGGAGATCTCGTCGAAGTTGATTCAGAAAGTCCCTTTATAGTCTTTTTGGAAAGCAAGGGGCAGCTGGCCAGGAGGTGAGGAAACTTGTAGCTATTGCTGCGAGACCCATTGTTCTGGGATATGGTAGCAGGTGCACAGAACAGGCCATTCCTTCTTGCTTCAGTGAAGCGTTCTTCCCACCGAAGCAGCAAGAATGATACATCATGATCTGCACTAATTTACCAGTCCTCAGCAGGAGGACCTGCAGGCAACACTTGGCAAACATCCCACGTCAGCCAGGCCAGGACTCCTGTGCAAAAGTTCTCTTTTCCTTTTGGGGTTTTTAGAGTTTTCAGTCTCTGTCCTAGTCAATGATTGTGAGGCAGATGAGGGACTTTCGGACCATCTCTTACACTTAGTGGGCCAACCTGCCCATGGCAGGGGGTTTGGGTCAAAACAATCTTTAAGGTACCTTCCCACCCTGTGATTCTATGTCTGAGAAGACTCCTTTCTACTCTTCTCCCAGGTAACAAGCAACAGGTCAAAAGAAAGTGGACCCAGGTTTCATCAGGGAAGGTTTAGATTGGTTATCAGAAAAATGGTATTCACTGAAAGGGTGGCTAGGCATTGTCACAGGCTGCCCAAGAAAGTAGAATCACCATGCCTGGAGTTGTTAAAAAAATGTGTAGCTGTGGCAGTTTGGAATATGGTTTAGCAGTAAACATAACAGTGCTGGGTTAACAGCTGGACTTCATTATCTTAGAGGTCTTTTCAAACCTCAGCGAGTCTATGATTCAAAAAGAGATCACACATCTCAGTAAAGACCAGTTCTTGTGCCAAGCTCATGAGCTCACCGACAGCATACATGTGGGCACAGTATTAATAAACTGAAAAGAGGAAGCCATATGCAGAGTGTTTGGCTGCATGGAGCAGCAAACAATAACAAAATAAAAGAAATTATATCACTATGTATCAAGAAGCATGCTTTACAAGACAAGTCTTACATGCATGAGCTGAATGCTGATTACATCCCCCAGTAATCACAAGAAGACACCATGTGGAACTACTGGCATTAACACGGAATCACAGAATGGTTGAGATTGGAAGTAACCTCTGAAAGTCATCTGGTCTAATATCTCTGTTCAAGCAGGGCTACCTAGAGTTAGTTGCCCAGGCCCATGACTTTTGGTTATCCCCAATGTAAGAGACTACAACTTTTCTGGGCAATCTGCGCTCAGTGCTCAGTCAACCCTCACTGTGAAAGCAATTTCTCAGTTTCAGAGGGAACTCCCTGTGTTTCAGTTTGTGCCAGTTGCCTCTCACCCTGTCAGTGGGCACCTCTTAAAGCAGTCTGACTTTACACTCTCACTTCAGGTGTTTATATACATGAATAAGATCCCGCCTAAGCCTTCTCTTCTCCAGGCTAAGCAGTTCTAGGTTGCTCAGACTTTCCTTCAGAGTGCTCAACTCTATCCCTTTTGTGGCCCTTCATTGGCCAGTCTCCAGAAGCTCCATATTTCTTTTGCACTGGGCAGTGCAGAACTCATCACATAACTCTTGATGTAGTCTAAACAGTGCTGAATAAAGAGGATCCCCTCCCTTAACCTGCTGTTAATACTTTCCCTTATGTATCTCAAGACATCATTAGCCTCTTTTTGACTTGGTGTCCACCAGGTCCCTGATGGCCCTTTCTGCCAAGCTTCTTTCCAGGTCAGTGGGCCCCAGAGAACCCTCTGATATGCAACACTCTATCCTCAAGTGCAGGACTTTGCATTTCCACTTGCTGAGCATCATGAGGTTCCAGAAAGCACACACCTCTAGCTTGTTGTAGTCTCTCTGGATCTCAGCATGACCCTATCAGCCACTCCTTCCAGTTTCGCATCATCAGCAAACTTACCAAGAGTACAGTCTGCCCCATCCTGTAGATCATTAGTGAAGTTTTTAAATACTATTAGACCTAGTATTGACCTCTGATATATACCACTAATTTCTGGCCTCCATCTAGACTTTGTTAGACTGATAAGAACCCTCCAGACCCAGCCATTAGCAAGTTGTCATCTCACTTCACTATCTGATTATCCAGCCTGTACATAAAGAGTTTGTCTATGAGGATCTTACAGGAGACAGTGTCAGAGGCCTTACTGAAGCCCAGGTATACAACATCCCCTGCTCTCTCCCCTCGTCTACAAGGCCAGGCATTTTATCATAGTTCTTTATCAGGTTGGTCCAGCGTGACTTCCCCTTCAATCCATGCTAAGTACTCTTGGTCATCTTCTTGCTATTCACCTGCCTAGAAATTTTTCTCATGTCTAGTTGTTCCCTTGCTACCTTTCCAGAAACTGAGGTAAAGCTGGTTAGTATGTTACTCCCTGGGTCCTCTTTCTTGCTCTTCTTCAAAATAGCAGAGACATTTGCTTTCCTTCAGTGTTCAGGCACTTATCTCAGTGCCATGATTGCCATGACTGATTAAAGACTATGAAGTGTGGCCTCTCAGTTCCAAGCAACTCCCTCAGCACTCATAGGTGCATCCCATTGTGGCCTAAGCATTCATGTATGTCCATTTTGCTTAAATATTACCTGACCTGAACCTTATACACCAATCGTGCATCTTTGTTCCAAGCTTTCCTGCAGTCTCTGAGGAAAGAGACTGAGACTAACAAGATGCTCAGCACCTCAGACTTTTCCATGTCTTGTGTATCCACGTCCTCTTTATCACTGAGCAATGGGTCCACATTTTTCCATCTTTCTTTTATTGCCTGCGTACTTGTAGAAGCCATTCTTGTTCTCTTTGATGTACATGGACAGACACAATTTCATTTAGGCATTAGCTTTCCTAACTTTATTCCTGGTTGTTTGACAAATGTTCCTGCATTACTCCCAGGTCACCCAACCTTGCTTTCACCCCTTGTATTCTTACTTTTTTGTCTGAGTTTGTTTAGGCGCTCTTTGTTCATCCATACTATCCTCCTGGTATTTTTGCCTAACTTCATGTTCATTGGGAAGACAATCTCTTGAGCTTGAAGGAGTCGAGCCTTGAATATCAATCAGCATTTGAGGTCACTCTTCCCTTCAGGGCCTTATCTCATAAGACTTTTCTGAAGTTTCCAGGGCATGAGCTTGCTTTTCACCTTCCTCAGTGCCCCAAGAATCCTGAATTCCACCATCTCATGGTCGTCGCAGCAAAGGCTGTCTTTGGTCTTCACATCCCACATGAATCCATTCTTGTTTGTGATTATGAGGAGCAATAGACCACCTCTCCTTGTGTTACTCAAAAAAGGTTATCCTGAATGTGCTCCTGGGTTACCTGTGTCCTACTGTATTGTCCCTCCACTAGCTACTGGGGTGTTTAAAGTCCCCCATGAGCACCAGGGACTGCAGACATGAAGCTGTTCCTTCATGTCTATAGAGAGTCTGATCTGTCTTTTCTTCTTGGTACTACAGCAAGTATGTGTACTAAAGCAAGCACGTGTACTACAGCAAACAGCCACTATAATGTCACCTTTACCTGTCCTATCTTTAATCCTAAACCATAAATTCTGATTTGTCTCCTCATCCATTCCCAGGCAGAGATCCATACATTCCAGCTACTCTCATATAAAGTGCATCTCCCCTTCCCTATATTCACCTTTTGGCCTTCCTAAAGCATCTCTATCTCTCCATTGCAACACCCTATTCATTTAATTTTAATCCATTTCAAGTCCGTCACTGAAAGAGATGTCACAGACAGCCCCGAGCAGTTTCCAGGCATGACTAGTTTGTCTTGAATGTCAATAACCAATAACACACCACTGAGACCAGAGCAGACTATCATGAACACTACCGGGATCACTCATGAAGAGCTGCAGTGAAGGAAGATGTCTGTACAGGAAGATTTCATAAAATCAGTCTTCAGTGTTCTGAAAAAAATCAAAGAAACCCTAAACAAATGAATAACAACAACAACAAAACTCAAAACAGAAAAAAATGAATACTGTAAAGTCAGTATGGTCAAATTGCAAGAAGTCCAAGCTAAGCCTAAAGATAAGAAAAGGTGAAAGACCTATGAAGACTAATTTACCTAGGGCATGGGAAAATGTGAGTCTGTGAAGACAGATATTGGTTTCAGTGCTATAGTATAGATACTGGTATTTGTCCTGGCAGAATTACAGACAGGGACATCTGAAGAATGGCCAGCTCTGACAACATCCTAGTGCTGAACTGCCATCAAGGTGTGATAATTAGTATAGGCCTGTTTGTATCTCACATGATCTAATAAGTCACCACTTTTGCATGTGTTTACAGAAGAGAACAGTGTGCAGCAGAAACCAGTGCAAAAGAAAAAAAATTAAAGACTTAGGAGTATTCTTTCCTTCACTTTCAGTTCAGGTACTTCCATTTTAGTGAAACCAACAATTGTCTTGGACAATATGTGATTAAACAGTCTGGGAACTGCCCTGATTAAATATGAGAGTAATAAAGTTAAATCTACTTGCGTAGAAAAATATTATAAGAGACCACTTATGTATGTCAACAGTTTCAAGACTCCATTAGCAAGAGAGACTGGTTGACAGATTTTCATGTCAAAGTCCTTCACTGTACTAGTATCAAATCAAAAGATTTGTATGACAGGATACTCTTAATATTTTTCATGCTAGTATGTTCCACCAAGACACCTACTGCTCAGGAGAGATGACCAAGAGCTAAGGAAATGGTACTGTGTACAGAACAGATCATCATTTCACTAACTGCAATGGATAAAAATTCAGTTTATATTTCTTGATCCCAGTGAACATCCTAAACACATCTGCAGCTTGCCATGCTCTGACAGAAGAGACCACCTTTCAGGACTTCCCAATTATAGGTGTAAATAAGAACAGAAAGGCACTAGACTGCTGATTAAGAGCTATGTCTTGCTAAGTTTTAAGTTCACACAGGTTTTATCTCTTCAAGGCCAATAATATGGACACGAACACATCCCAATACACAACACTTGTATTTGCTGTGTTGTCTGGTAGCCATATTTTCATCAGACTCCAAAAGTATGGCAAAGTGACTGCTTTTTCTGATCTTTGCAACTGCTGCTCCTTAACCACTTTACATGACATTATGAGCCAGGAATGGGTACCTGGAGAAACCAGGGACCAAATCTCCAAGCTGTTCAATTTCCTTAAAGCTGGAAGTCAGCTTCTTAGAAGAAGAAAATGGATAATGTAAGGGTATTTGGAAAGAGTGTGTCTGGTCCTTGATGTACCTGGTCAGGGCCTTTTTCAGTGCAAACAGAAGTAATGAGAAAAAGAGGTCATGAGCAAGAACATACAGACAGAAACCTGACGAAAACATCGTAAGGGAGGTAGTGATGAGAGCAAACCTGGACAGCCACAGTAACTGGTAAGGATATGTGAAGTGTAAGAATTTTCATTTTTCAATATGACCATATGACTTAGCATCTATTCAAATCTGGATCATAAGAAAACAGAGAGAGACAACATTCTGAGACATAAAACCTGACCCATTATCATTAGCAAAGACAATAATGAGAAATAAACCTGGTCAGTTGCATTTACTGATGGGCTACCAAGAAACTGCAGGTAAACTGGGGCTTTGCTACTGATGAAGACAAAACCTGAGGAAGGGGGATCTGAGGGACCAAGCAAATGGATGAGGGGTAGGAGAAGCAGGTAGGAACAAATTAGAGGGTAGACAGAAAGATATCCAAGTAGGTGAACTGTAATACAGGGTTCATTCACATACTCGTCTGGCTGAACCCTGGGACTGACCACCACAGTCGGTCCTATCTTTTTATATCTTCACATTAACTCTTCTTATTGAATATTTTCTTAACTATCTCTCAGTGTAGTCTTACTCTATTCTATAGGAATGTGTGGACTAAGTGACCAAATAGGCACACCTGGCCTGGTGCCTGCTACTGGAACAAGTGGGAACCTTTAATCTCCAGGCACTGGGGTGAGAATGCTACATGTTGCCTGAAAATCAGCTGTCAGAGGACTGGCATGAATGGGCAGGCGGGTTGGAGTAGGCAATTTCCAGAGGTCCTTTCCAACCCTAGCTACTCTGTGATTCTGATTCTGTGAGGTGAGTGAGGGGTTCAGTGCTGGCAGCCGCTGTGGCTCTGCAGGGACGTGCACCTGGCACTGGCTGCTGGGAAGGGTCACGTTGTCTGCATCTTGCCCAAATGTCCCTTCACTGAAAAACATCAGGTCAAATAGCCAATGGTCTGGAGGGCCACAGGTTTGGATCAGGGTGTCAAGCTGATTGAGCTCTAAGAAACAAACCTTGGAATCAACACTCAAAATTACTCTTTTCTGAAAAAGGTTATTACAGAGGTTGATGCAAATATACATGCAGGTTGAGGTCTGAAACTAGCTTTTGAAGTAAGCTCACTGTTACGTGCTTAACTGATATAGCAGCCTGCTGTCTATAGCTAAGGATATTTATTAAATAATTTTAAAACATACAGTAATAACTTTTTAATTTAAAAATCTCCACAAGTGATTGTTTTACCTTTCAAAAATGTACAACATGTGCATTTTTGGGGAGGGGGGGTTGTTTTTGCTTTTTGAAATAGCTAAGGACATGCACATATGCTGAACCTTGATATTTTTCAAGTATTTAAAGAATTTTAGAATTAGATTGTACTTTGTTTATGTGGCAGGGGTACGGTAGCAGGGATGTGTGTAGGGCTGCAAGGATGACTTTGTGAGAAGACACCAGAAGCTGCCCCCATGTCAGAGCTGACTGACTCCAGGACCAACCTGTGGGTGGCCAGAGGTGTGCTAATCAGTAGTGTTGGCAGCTGGTGATAACATATTTAACAGGGTGAAAACCACTGCAACAGCAGCTATGAGAGAGAGCAGTGAACATATGCGAGAGAAACAGCTCTGCAGACACCGAGGTCAGTGCAGAAGGAGGGGGATGTGGTGTAGATCCTGGGGAAGACTGTTGAGGCAGCTGTGCCCCTGCAGCCCATAGAGATCCACGGCAGAATAGAAAACCACCTGCAGTCCGTGAAGGATTCTATGGCAGAGTAGGTGCGTATGACTCAAAGGAAACTGCAGCTTATGGAGAACTCAAGCTGGAGCAAGATCTCCGCAGGAAGTGCATCCCATGGAGTGAAGACCACATAGGAATAGGTTTTCTGTCAGGATCTGTGGTCCCATAAGGGACTCACTAAAGCAGTCCATTCTTGAACAACCTATGTTAAAGCAGTTCTTGAGGAACTGGAGCCTGTGAGATGGACATATTGGAGAAATTCACTAATACCTGTTTCTCATAGGTGGAACCCCACAATGGAGCAGAGGAAGAGTAGAGATGAAGTCCTATAAGCTGACTATAACCCCCAATCTGCATACTCCTGCACCACTCGGGGTGGAGAAGTTAGAAAGAATGAGTGGAACAAACGCATTTTTAGATTGTTCTTCTCATTATTCTGCCCTGATTCATTTGAAGAAAATTAATTACCCCAAGTCAAGCCTGTTCCATTTATGACAGTTATTGCTGAATTTCCTCTCTGTCTCATCTTGACCCACAAACTTTTCATTGTATTTTCTTCTCCTGTCCTGTTGTGGCGGGGGAATGATAGAGTTTGTGGGCACACAGCAGATAGCCAGGATCCACCCACCCAACTGCTATTGCTGAGGCTGAAAGGGACCTCTGGAAATCCTCAGTCCAACACTCTGGTCACTGAGATTGTATTACTCTCTGGATGTGTCAGGTGCTGTGTAACTCCAAGAATGAAGATGGCCCAGCCTCTCTGAACCATCTGTTGCAGTACTTGTCCATCAGGGAAAGAAAGGGAAAAAACAAAACAAAACGGGTTTTCTTATTTTTAGCTGCAGTATCCTGTATTTCAGTTTGTGTCCATTACCTGTGAGAAGTGGGTCCCTCTTCGTTCCCTCCTGTCAAATATTTATACACATAGATAAGTGCCTGAGTCTTCTCTCCTCTGAGCACTTCCAGCACTCTCATCCTCGCATCATGCTTCAAGCCCTTAAAAGCCACATAGATGTGTCTCATCAGGGCTGAATGGAGAGGACAAGATCACCTGCCTTAACATGCTGTCAATAATTTTCCTAATGGAGCTCAGGAGGCTGTCTGCCTTCACTGCCATATAGTCCATCCATAGCTTATGGTCAGTTTGCTATTGACCGTGACCTCAGGTTCTTTCTTGCCATGATGTCCCTTTTCTGCAGGAAGAAAGAAGACCACAATTCTGTGTAGATTGAAAAGCAACAGAATTCAGTCATTTTGATGACACAGATATTATGCTCAGAGATTCACTACATAAACTGGAAATTAAAGATTAATATATTCATGTTGTCTAAGATTAAGCTTCCCATGCTCCATATTTTGTGCCCTTGTTTCTCCCTTACTAGGTTCATATTTAAGCTGTATTTGCCAAGTACCAACAAATATCTGTCAGCAAATTGTCTCAGCTCAGAAAGCAAAAAAAGACCCTTATAATATTATTTCTACAGTACGTAGAGGAAGTACTGACAATAAAATTTCTAAAATTGAACATGGATAAATCCATGATGTGCAGTCTCTTTCCCTTGCAGAACAGAACAAGAAGCCACTCATCATTACCACCCATAAGGAACACAAATTATTTTATGGCAAGAAATATAAAGGAAAAAGAAAAGAAAAAAAACAATATCAGAAAAATAACTTTATTCGTGAATGAATGATTTAAACTTGACAGAGGTCAAACCGTTTGTTACTGGCCAGAAGAAATTTAACAGCCCCACTCTCTTCTTTGTGACTTAATGTAAACTGACAGATACAGATGTGTCTGGAGTATGAGTCTTAAGCCATTTACACCAGGATATTCAGCAGCTGCTCTGCTTTAACCAAGGATTATACAGTGTGACAATCTGAACACAGCCAAGATGTTGCTCTTTCTCAGGAAAGCAAAGAGGAGCAAAAGTGATTTTCTTTCTGTTACTTCAGGGAAAAAGGAGACACCTGTCAAGGAACGTGAATAGGCTTAGAGGGCTACAGAAACTGAAGGGATTGCTGCTTTTGGCCAGACATCTGTCTCTTAAGGGAGCATCACTTACTGAGAATGCGATGTGGCTGAATGAGTTTAAGGAGAAGAGTTAATACATGCTAAAACTGCCTAGGTCAGGCTTTAGTTCTTATAATGTTCTGCTACTTTCCCTTCAGCCAGCCAGAAACCTGGAGAAATAAAACGTCTAATGTATTTCACAACCCCTCTTGGGAACATCATACAAGGGATCACTGTAGTAGAATAGAAGCAGAGACCAAATTTCAGAGCAAGGATATTCCTCTTTTGCTCATTGTACTTGTTGAAAGTATGTGAAAGACATACAAATACTCTGTTATTATCTTTTGTGTCACTTTCTCACCACAAACCCCGTCCCACAGGATCTTTCTTTCAGGATCTTAATGGCCATAAGAATATTCCTTTAGCTGATAAGCTTCAATTTCTGGTCTAAATATTTTAAGCCCAGACCACCTGACTCAAAAATGAAAATATCATTCCTGTCTCTGTATTTGTTTCAAAAAGTTTTAGCTGCCTCTTCATCATACACAAACTGAAGTTAAACAAAATCTGAACACCAGTCTTGGTCTGCAAAGCATCTGAAGCACTTTAGCTGTTCCATGATTTCACACTTTATTTAAGTTATCAGTAATAACAACTTACTGATGTAAATAGACAATAAATTATTTCTTGTCCTGTAAAGAAGTATATGGCTGCATAGCTCTGACATATCTAGGTGTTACTGCTTCAGTGGTGCCCAGTGTAAGGTCAATTTTCCCTTTTGTGAATATGAAAAGAACAGACACAACAGTATGAAAAACATTTTAATGTGGCAGGTCTTTTGTCATTTCTTGCAGCATGAAATGACAAATCTGTTTATTACACACTGTTGAAAATCCTTATTTTATCGATAAGCATAATTTAAAGCCAGGTATGCTAAATTACAGACCTGAACTTGTAAACTGAATACAAATTATTTACATCAAACGGAATGAACTGAAAAGCAAAGCTAGACATTTTAAAAGTCTGTCTGCAAAGTATCCCCTTTATTTATACCCATGACCAAATAACACAGGCAGAGAGAAAAACATTAAAAAACATTAAAAGAGTAATACAGGGGATGAATCCTGAACCTCATGACTACCTACCGCATAATGGTGTAGGCCTGAAAGGATTGTGCCAATACAGAAAGAGAAAAATAATACTGAACTAGAGAAACAAAAAATCACTATTATAGATGAATTTGCTTTTTCTAAAGGATGACTACTTTTGGAAACAAGAAGGACACATTACTCTATTGAGAGCTTTCAAATCTCTCACACTATTTCTGATTTAAGTCTCACAGTTCTTAAAATTCTTTTTTATTTTCTGACATGCAGCTGTAAGTGGATGGACAGTTGTATCAGGATTGATCTTGTTTTCTCATAGTATTCTTCATTCGATACACTTTTGCTTAATAGCATAAAATTCTGCCAAGCTACTGGTAGATGATCTGACCACTCTCTGATGTCTCTTTCTGACACTGTTCCAAGGATGCTAATAGATCTTTTTTCTTTACATTGCATACTTTAAAGTATATTTGGACTTTTTGTATCTTACACAAATTGCATCACTCCAACTGGAATATTTAGTTTCTCTTCTCTGCCTCAGAAGTTCTCCTAAAACTATTTTACTGAGTACTCTGTACAATGATTTCTTCACTCACCTTATTTCGCTTCATTCCTCTATTACTTCTTATTAAGCACATCAAACCAAACCTTTAATCTTGAGGCCAAAAGGCTATCCTTTATACTGCATTTTTCATTTTCAATTGACCTAACTTGATGTTACTTTGTAAGACCCTTCAAATATTTCACCTACTCATATCTCAACACCTCTCTTCAAATAACTTCCTCACAGTACTGTAAGGAACTTCACCTGCTCATTCTAATTACTTTCCTTAAAACACTCTTCCATTCTGTTTCTTTTATCTCTTTTGAAAAAGTGCCTAAAGAAAATCAACCTGAATATCCACTTCGCTTACACAGCTGTAGCACTTTTACCATCACAATATCTGAGCACCTTCTAACTGCTCATTAAACAGAAGATTCATCTGTGGGATGCTGATTAGAAAATGAAAGGACAAAACTAAGAGTTCACGGGTTTTTTTCCATGTCCCAGATCTTTGGCCATTCAACATTTAGACATGACAGTCCTGATCTACTGTTCTTTTTGCAGCTTACCAGCACTAGAATAAGTTAATTTTAGTGATAAGTCCCTGACTCAGAATTCTCAATATTTTTCTTTTAAGAATATTTAAGAGAAGAATTGGGTTGTAAAAATCTTGTTTAAAACATCATTAGTTGTTCTTGTATCCTAAATTATGTACACAAAGCATAACCTAAGTATTTAACTGGACTTCAGAAAATAAAATTTAAAGCTGTGCCACAAATTTTTGCAACGTCTACTGTATACAGGAACAAAAGAGCAATTTTTATTGCATTTTAAATTGCACCTAATGTGACGAGATGGGACATATGGTGTTTTCTGTCTCACAAAGAAGAGATCATGTAGGAATATAATATCAGGTGTTAACGAAAGCCTAAAGCTATTCACAAGCCTTTTCATTTAAGAAAGCACGTTTAAAAACTTCTTCTCTCCTCCAAGTCCCTTAGAACTCTTAGATTTAGGACTTTGGTGACTAGAATTCATTTCAACACCTAAACTTTATAATTCTGCGTTTGCTTTTTTCTGAGATTATTCCTTAATGTGCTGATGAAAATGATCATATTCCTGCAGAACAATTTATTTTGTTTGGTTTTCACTACAGAGAGTAATTTCTGTGGCTTTAGTTTTAAAACAATTTTTGAGGAAGTGTAGGGAGAGCTATTGCAAGCGAAACAGAAGCTTTGGACAAGTTTTATCACGGAGACTCTCTTGCTCAGTCAAGAGTTTCAGAAAGGGCCACATGACTTCAAAAGTCCCTCTCAAAGAGGAGCCAAGGTGTGACTGGATCCAATCCTAATCCCAAACATGGTCAATGGTTTATGTCTAAAGGTTTATACAGATGTAATGGAGCCTTTATACAACTTTGTCCAGGATCAAGGACTGCATACCAAATATATTTATATTAATAAAATTAATTAATTATTTAAATTTATGATAATGATAACAATTAGACTAAAAGACTTAAATCAATGTTATTTACTGCATGGTATATGTAGCTATAACTATTAGTATAGTGCACTATTTATTGAAAAATGTTGAAGCAGGGGTATTAAAGCCAGCAAAATTATTACTACGTAGAAGTTGATACTAGTCACCTATACCAGTGACCATTGGCACTTCTCTTTTGGCCATCCTCGAGCAGTAACCTTTAGAGACATTCCCACGCAATGGAGGAAGCTCCGCACACACTCTGAGAAGGGGTGTGTTAGAAGTCCCTGCCATCGAAAAGTGGGCCTGGGCTTTTCTGGAATAAAGTAATTGACTGTCAATCATATGTTTCTAGGCTGGGTGTGTCAGCTCAGCAGCTTTGGATAAGTTATCAATACCATCACTTGGTTCCCTTATCAGATCTGCCATACCTCACAAGTGTTTGTGTCTGAAATATTGTTCTTCCTTAGAATGTTTAACTTTGGGATTGATGAGTCATTCTGGTTTCAGCATTCCTCAACACCAAAAGCAGTGTGACCCCTTCTCCATTCTTGATTGTTAACTTTTGTAAATAGGATAAAGCTCAAGCTGGTTTACTCCCACTCCAGGCAAAGCCCTGCTACAGGGTGAGTATTGTTCCACAGAATAAGCAGTGTGCTCTCAAACATAAAGCCTGGCATGGAGAATGTGCAGATAGTAAAGAAGAGAGGAAGCAGCAAGCACTGGACCCTAATGATTCAAATTTAAAGATGCTATGGCAACTTACTGTTATCCTACTAATGATTGGCTTTAATGGCCTTGAGGGAGATACTGATTTTCATGCTTTCCTTTCTACTGAAAAGTATCAAAAAAAGACGCTGACAATACGAGACAGAAAGAAAGTATAACAAGGTAGAAAATATAGAAACTGCACAGCAAGTATAAAAAAAAAATAAGAAAAGGACTACAATAAATGAGGCATCAAAAAGTTGATTTCAAGCACACACCTAAAAATATGTCAGTGCTTCAGAGCTGTCATGTTTCTGCTTTGCAAGTTGCTCTGTTATTCATTAAGCATAAGGGTGGAATAGGAAGAGATGAGGGGGCTTTCCACTACACTAAACGTGGGAAGGTTTCTCCAGAAAAGATAGTTGCTTGACTACCTACACAGACAAGACACATAGCTATCATATCCTCAAATTTTCTGGATAAATATTCAGGCAACTTGAAGATTTTATCATCATTTGTATCAGTACGTACTCAGCTTTATACAGATCTAGCAGAGAAACTGCACTGAAGTAATTCGCATTGTATGAGAAACTAAAAAAAGTCTGTACAAAAGACAAAACCTGGACTGTGTGAACTAAGTGAGTTATATTTTAAGCTTATAAAATCTGCATAACATTATATTAAATAGTCATCGATGCTGGTATCAGTAGGCAAGGGTGATGCCATAGAAATGGCACCATGAAATATGATTTCGCTGTGAGATATTAATCTCTTCACAATCATCTTCATGTACTGCAGAAACAGATTATTTCTTCTTTATCTTTCAAAAGTGCTTTTAATTAAAACACTCTTGGTTTTTGTGGGATATTTTTTCAGAATAAACATAGTCTTAAAAATGGTCGTCCTTGGAATTTTATTCAAAGTTTGTCTGAAAGGTAGCCAGCTAAAGACTGATTTTAAATCTATTTTACCGTCCTAGCTCACAGCTAAATTGAAACTTGTTTCACTTACTTTTTCTTACAATAAAAATTTATCAGATCTCATGTCTTAGTTCCTCATATGCAAAGTGTTCATAGTATAAGTGAAAATAATTAAGATATTAATCAATACATGTGATTTATTCAAAGTTTTTAGATCTAAATTTTGAGATTCTCTCAGCAATAATGTTGTTTTATTGGCTAATATGATATTTGATTTCTTTTCTGACACACAAAGTAACAAGAAAACGATAAAATTGGTGCATGTTCTCTCCTTCCCAATTAAGAATCCTAATAATTTGTTTAAATTATGCCAAAAATAGCTAGAGGTTAATAATGGAGTGAATTCTTAATTGCAATTCTTTCTTGCCTCTTGATGTAGACAATATTCATTGTTGAACTTTAATTTTTTACATCAAATTAAATTCTTTGTCTTGAATCCGGAACTGTCTTTATGTTTGCTTAATGCCGCTTTTTCTATCCAGAGATATTTGGCGTACATTAAGAAAAACTATTATATAATTCACCCTCTGCTCCTTTAGTAACTATTTAGGTGCCTGTCAACACAAGCACTCTGTAATCAACTGGTGACTAGGTAAAATAAACCATGAGTCAGAGTCTCTTCTTGCTTACCATGATGTAAATTTAGTATGTATTTGTTGAAACCAGTGAAATTACATTTTTTTAAAAACAAACCATCTTTAAGAGGAGAATTAGTCTGGCATTATTCCAGTATTATCAAAGTAATTCTTACACACAGATTTGTTTTAGAAGTAGAGCTCTTCCATGGTTTCACTGGCATGACTTTTCTCTTCAAAGGAATGTCTTAAACGTATCTGTTCAAGACAAAAACTATGCCTTAGTCATTATATGTCTGCACAGAGCGTAGTATGACAGAACTGTGTTCTCACCTGAAACTTTCAATGGTACATTAATAGGCTTGCCAACAATAGCCTCGATGCAATCTATCAAGAATAGAAGAAAAAAATACTTTACAACCTTTCAGGAGAACTTTGTCATTACAGAAGTCTCAAAACATTCTGTCAATAGGCATCTGAAAATATTTTCTGCTATTCAGAAACTTCGCAAAAAATTAAACGAGTATTTTTGTGGACCTAATTTCAGAGAAAAAAATTAACTGCAGCTATTTTTATATGCATTTTCACAGTTCCATTAGGGGATATTAAGCAATTGGAACTGTTTCATGTTTTAACTAAGAAACTGTTTATGGCCAATGTTATTTTACAGGTTGGATTAGAGAACAAGAGTTTAAAAAACAGTACATTAGACTGCCTTGCATTGAAGCAACTGGACTTGATTAATTTTCTCAGCATTAATAATGAAAATAAATACATATAGGATCCCAGTAACCTTAAAAAGGGTGGCATATAAAGAAGTTTGTCCATCCACAGATACGTGCCAGACCTAATGCCATTAAGGAAAAAGGATTCAATTCAATTTTTATGGTTGATCTAGATTTGGTGGCAATTCATTAATACTCAGTAGTACATATCCCTTAGTATGTATGACAAAGTCGTGGAGACGCTTATTTACTCATGGTTTACTGTCTGGTTACTGTGATGCATTTATTTTATTAAAAATAAAGTACCTGGGAAGTACAAGTTTGACTTGCCCTGGATGAACCCAAAGAAATATCTGACATTTGGAGATGGAGAGAAATCCCTTTCCTCTTAACTAACTGATCAGAAACAGAAACAACAGCTCTAGAAAAGCCAGCATTCAGATGGCTCATGGAAGTGTAGGGCATTTATGAAGCCAGCATCAGGTATGAGATAAAAAAAAGTTTTCCAGGAACACAGAGTAGACAGAGTAGTTATCAACCAGGAAACCACCGAAAGATGCCAAACTGCATCTCACAAGCAGAGGGGAGAGCAAGCCTGGCAAGGGCAGAGCAGACAAGTAACGTGGGACTTCTTTTTAAGCCCCCTGCTCAGATTGATTGACGTCAGCACATAAGGGTTTGCTACATTTCCAAGTCATTCTATTTTTATTTAGTACTAAATCATTCAAATAAAGCAGAGATTTAGCAACAGAAGCTTTTCCTCTGATGTATTTGCTTCAAAAAGGGAAAGAAAAAAAGAAAGGAACATCAGATCCAACTTGAGGATCACAGGGGTCTCCTCAGAGAATATATCAGCAAGAGGTTTATAAAGAAATAAATCTTATACAATATAAAATTTAATGATTGGGTAAAGAACAGGAGAGATATCTTCACATCTCTGTATCACTACAGACCTCTTTTATATCTAAGAAAAATCACGTAACTTCTTTGTGCTTTGGGTCTACATAACATGAAGTAGTAGCTTGTGGATATTCCAGCAGTGGTGTCCAAGTCCAAACCATAACAACTGCAGGAAAAGAGAGATGTAATTGAAGATTAGGAGATTGAGTGGGGCTCTAGAAGGCCAACAAGAAAATGTAGTAAGAGGCCATAGTCCTTTAAAAGTTATCTTGTCTGTCTAGTGATGATTAAGTTTTGGGCAAATAGCTTCAGGGTCAAAACTTATAAAAGTGCAACTTTGCATAGGAAACAGGTTGATTTTACAAATGACTGGGAGAAGCTATTTTAATCAGAAATGGTGTGAACAACACAAATATGACTATTCTCCTGAGTGCTATCACATCCCACTTGTTAGTACAGACTCTGCCAAAATAAGATGTGTTATAATAGAGAGAAAAATAATAAGTCCACATTAAGTTTTCTTAAAGAAATAAAGTTCCTGACTGTCTCCTGGGAACTTCTTTGTTCCAATCACTTAGTTGACAATATTTCCCTCAGTTTCCATTGTCCAAATCTTACTATTATTCACTATTTATATCATTTCAGAACCAAAATTTCCAGTCATAGACAAGTACCTCATAAAACTAAGCATTACACATGCATGACCAAAAAGATGGTCTCTTCCCTAAAGAGCTTCCATTCTAAACATCAAACCAGAAAAAAGGGATCTGCCTATACAGTTTACAGACAATTTCAGTTCTCTCTCAGAAGATTCTGCTTAGAAGCTGAAGGCAGGGGGAAAGCAAGTCATGGACAGTAGAAAAAACAAGAAGACAGAATGAGTATCCTCTGAGAATTGTTCACATTCTTCCAGCTCTGCCATTTTGGGAGTTACTTATAAAGATAATTTTAATGTGCATAATTAGCATAGAAGGTGAATATTGCAGGTGTTGGAGAACCTTTTATGTGCTTGCAATGTAATTTTTTATTATGGATATGAAAAATGTTATTAAAGAAACCTGTCAGGTATGATAAAATTTAAAACTAGTTTAAAAAAGACACAGAGACTCATTCACATCAACACTGAACAAAGAATGTGTATTTCATAAGCACTGAACCATGGGGAGCTCAGCCTCACAGAGAGATGTGTAACAGAGAGCCTGATGGAGTCTGCAGCCAGCAGGTCTAACTGGTTCTTCAAGAAAATACTAATGAGCCTCTAGTAAGGCTGCAGGAAATGCCAGGGGTAAGGAAGGAAATATACATGTGGTGTTTTCCTTTAGGTATTTATGTCTCTGTCTGCTATTTATATTTTGGCAAAAGAATATATATGTCACTACATGTCATCATTTTACATAAGCTCCAAAAGGAAAATCATATAGATAGGCAGTCCTTCTGAATAATGACATTGAACACCTAGATTGTGGACTGAGCTAATCATTCAACCTCCCTCTCAGTCTTTCAGTGGAGGGAAATGGGATGAGTGAAAGGGGATTATAAGGGCCCAGACTATTTTATGTTAAGTAAAATGTATCTCAGAGAAATCCTGACAAGAGGCTGCACAGCAACCCTTTTAGGAAACTGTCGTTCATTAGGACTAAAATTTCATTTGCTAACAAAGACTCCCTGATGTCTGAGGTTAGGAGCCTTCTGAAGCCAAAAAAGATATGACAGGATGTCTAAATTAGCATATAATCACCAGCATTCTGCCTAAGAAACCTTAAGTATTAAATTCTACCTTCTGTAAACCAAGTATTAATCACCTGTATCAAATACTCTCCCTACTGTTCAGCACCACTGTTTTAAAGGAACACATAAACCCATATACTTTAGTATATCAATTACCAGTCCTTCAAGTACACTGTACTATCCCTCACCCCCCAAAAGAACCAACCAAAAAAAAATTCTACTACTTGACATAAACTGATGACAGAGTCACTTGCAGATTTTGATACAGTTCCATACTGCGACAGTCATATCGTCTGCTGCTGAGATTCCTCTTCCATGGATCTTTGGCACAAAACACAATCTAGTCTGTCTCTCTGTAAAGCTCAGAGAATAACTGAACATAAACTTAAAAAGCAAAATCCAAACTTGATGTTCCCAGATGGGTGTTTCAAACATATGGATTTGGATGAAACACTGCTTATCCTGGCTACTGCCAAATCTTTCAATAATTAAATTTTCCCTTTGAAAAGCAGGGAAAATATTAACAACCTTTCTTTGCAAAGAACAGATGAAACGAAAATTGAGAAGATACTAAATAAAAATTGCAAAGTACCTCAACACTAGAAAAAGAATACATAGGGAGGACAGCACTGTTAACTACCAGCCAGAAAAAGGTCTTTCATAATTATTTTTCATTCATATTGTAACAACAATAAAAATAATTGAAAATAGTGTTCACAGGTGCAACATGTTTTAAATAAATTCTACAAATTCTCAAGGTTTTGATTTAGGAAAAGTGAGCACTGGTCCAGAAAACTTAATCTTAGAATTATGTCCATACATCTGTGAAAGAAAACAGGTCCACATAATTCATGTGGCATACCAGAAGGATTTAGTAAAAACGAATCTTATACATGTAAAAAATGGTTGTCCAATAAATGGCTCACAGTCTACAATTTCTTTCCCTTAAAATTTGCTCATGGGCTAGGTGTTCACTGAAAGAGTGAGTCAATTACTCACTTAACTCTAGTTTCTCAGGTGGACATTGTTGTTTTGGTAATGAGTGTAATGCTGTTAGATATAAATAAGAGGCTATTGTTCTGAAATTTTCCCAGTGGACAAGTAAATGACAGGTTATTTCATTTGAAGGAGACAGTTCAGAACTATGTTATTTTCTGGAAAATGTTATTAAACAGTACAATGAAATATCAATAAAATTATTTGGAAATACAGAATCCCTGAAGCTACGTTTTTCAAACAAACCTTCTGCACTGAACTGAGGCGTGTTGCCTAAATCTACCTGTAGATAGTGCAAAGTATCTGATGTGCAAATACTCACAGATGGAGGATTTTCAAATTAAGATTTCCAGAAGAAAGAGAAATAAAATTGTATCATACTGTCTAAAGAAACATACCTGATTTATAAAGATGTATATTATTTCTCCAACAAGTAATTTATTGTGTTTGATCTGAATCTTGTAGTAGGCAACTGCCTGTATTGTTTATTTTATTTTTGTTCTAGTATCGAGGGTGTAAACAGAGCACCTGCATTACTATTCTGTTTATGAGCAGGTTTTGAACTGAATTATCTTCATCACCTCTCTTTGGAATACAACATATAGGGAGATTGTAGCTGGCAAGCTGGATTCCATTGGTATTAAGGGAAATCAGAAGATACTCTACATCTGCTTATGAACATTCAGAGCATGGAAGCAATCTAGAATCAATCAGAAGGAAATTCATGAAGACATATTATAGATGTCAAATTCCCAGCATTAGTCTGCTTTGCACTACAGGTTTACCCTAATTTGCATTGTGTTCCTTGGGCATATAGACATACCAGAGACTGCCTCCTTTAGAAGAGGCTTAACCTAGAAATAATTTAGAATGAGAAGAAGCAGCTACTTTTTTGTGTGTGTCAATTTCTTTATCTAGAGAAATTAATCTAATTTGGCATAGAGACAGCATTCAAAGCTGTCACTCACTAAAGCAGGATTGTTGGCACCCAAAGAAAAAAATCAGAGGAACTGATCAGTGTTCCTTCACAGACAAACAAATTACAGATTTTTTATTGGGAGAATTCATGGATGTATGTATGGGTTGTGTAGTAGTCTTCTGAAGGTAATGGGATTGCATGGGAACCAAAATTATATACATTTACTTTAGTTTTCAAAAATGTCTAAGTTCTTGAACAGAAATGAGGAGTCAGTATTTCTGAATTTGCTGAACTGTTTACTTGTCGTAGAGAGACTACATGTCACAAGTACTGCTCAGATAATACTGATGTGTCAAATATCAAAGACTAAATACAGTGAAGGCAGTATTTAATTTTCCAGCCTTTAGCTGTCCCTCTACTCAGACTCCAAACCAATGGCAGGAGAAAATTCCAGGCCAAAGCCAGCTGAACTGTGTGAGATAAAGTGTGGCTGAGCAGATCATGCCTTCCTAGCGATACTACTGATTCTACGTTTACACAGATCATTTAATGAGAAGCCTCTTTTTGTGACAGCCTGACATTGCTTTAGTCCTTATGGCTCTAGGATAGAACCAAACAAATTTCTTAAGAAATTAATTCTTTTCTTTCCATAGAATTTACATAATGGAGTACTCTGGCTATAACAGGAATGGTTAAGTAGGAATTATAAACTAAGAATTTGGTCAATTTCAAAACTCTTAACAAATGCATAACTAAATCTTGGTGTTCTCTCTCCTTTTAACTCTTGTAGAACATAGATCTGAGAAAGCATGAGTATTTTCAATCACTTTTCTAAAGGCAGTACAGGTAAACTCTGTAGTAGATCTGGAAGTAATAGCTCAATAATTCTATTCCTGTATCAGTTCTACCTTTCAATGTGCTCATCAAGGTAATATGGTTTCCATGCTGTGGTTACTCAATACTCCTGAATGAAACACACAAAAAGACATTGACAATGTAAAGTTTTTGGCCAAACAGTGTTTGGATTGGTTCTACCACTCTGTCTTCCAACATACAGCTTCAGAATAAGTGGTTTCATGTAAGCAACTGTGCAATTTAAGTGAAAGGCTATAGCGCTTATAGCACTTCAACATCTCTGCCTAACACTTTTTTACTTTATTTTTCTCCCTTTCTTTTCAGGTGCTATTTTTTAACTATAACATATTTTTGTGTTTCAACAGACCACTTAAATGTTCTTCATAAAAGGGTTATTGTGAGCAGATATGCTGTGAGTCAACGATACCATGCCTGACCTAAAGTACTGTATCCCAGGTCTTTAGTTTCTAATGCATGAGGAAATTTAGTTACCATGGCTATAATTACCATAATTTTACACCTATTAATTTTGTCTGTAGCATTCATTTCCATAATCTAGAGTTTGAAACAAAAACATGATCTTAATTTTGTTGCTGGCAAGAACAGAATTATTATGAAACTCCTAAATGTCATTTTTTCTCCCTCTTTCACTGAATGTCTCCAAACACTTTCCCTATTAAAATTCAGACATCTGTGAAATGGCCAGACAGCAAGAAGATAAAAGCAAATGTAAAGTGACCTTCATCCATGCTGAACAAATAGTATATTATAAACAGGTTTTCCAGTTGAAGTTACAGAGCAAATTAAGAAATACCTAAGGCTATAATTTACTAAAAACATGTTTCTTAAATTTCTGACAGTTTCATTTAGCTGACTAATTAAATTGGCTTGTAGGCATTTCAGTAAAGGAGTCTTATAACTGTACTGCCATTTGGAAAGAAAGTGTATGTGACTTTTCTGTGGAAACATGTTAGCTATTTTCTAACTAACATTAGAAACTCCCCCACTGAACATTTGATCAGTAACAACTAGTCATACTTTATTGAATCAAACGAGAATGTGAAGCTTTAGTTAAAGTAATTTTAAAAATGTACATGCTAACTGTCATATGAGATGAAACATCAAAATACATGTTGCCAAGGAAAGTAAGTATTCAGAATTTCAAATTTTCCTTTAGAGGTGTATTTTCTAGGACTAGTAAAAAAAGTTAACATAATAAAAGTTAGTGTTCCCACTGAAATCAATCTAGTAACCCAAGACTGCAATAGCTAACATTCAATCAAATTATATAATCATAGTTTATTTTTTCTTTAAATTAGACATTTAAAATATTTTAAAGGTTGCATTATGTCTATATGATATATAGATTCCAAGAATTCTGTAAACAAAAGGCTTTCGACTAAAAAAGTTGGTTTGGATGAAAATTAAAAAAGAATCCTTTCCTGTGTGCATTACCTCACACAAAGAAACACAAGAAGTGAAATAATTTCTAGACAGTGACATTTATTCTTCCTTACTGCTTTTGAGGATAAATAAAACTGAGCACCTTCATCATTCTAGTAAAATCATGACAGCTACTTCCAAACAACTTTGCAAGCATGCAGTCTACTGTTGCATCAGAAAAACTGTACCATGAAACATCCTACAATCTTGTAAAAGTATAATACAGATTAAATCCTTGATAACGGTCAAAACATTGATATACTCTCTTTATTTCTTTGAAAACAACTTAGTATATTGCCCTATAAAAGAAAAAGCACCTGACAAGTTTTAATAATGGTTTTCTTTCACTATAACTGTATTTTTGCTTTCAGAAGGAAAAAAAAAAAAGACAATGAAAGATAAAATGTTAAGAGCTGCAATTATGTGATTCTTTTACAAAACAGTAGTTCTTTATAGGGAATCATTGAAACAGAATTATTGTGTACCCAAGGCAGGTCACAACAAACCAGAATAAGAGCAAATTACATTTTTGTATGAGTGATGAAGGCATAGTTTTGGGCGTTTTCTTCATAGCAAAAAAACCCCAAAAAACCCAACAACAACGAAAAAATTAAAATAGCAAAAATTTCTATTCCAGGGTAAGATGATATGGTGGGATTTGCAGGAAAATACAGCAAACATCATTTGTGTATCAACTGAGCTAATCAACTGATTCGAGAAAGACTTCTTTGCAGGATAACAATTTAAAATCCATTAACTAGAACTAAGAAAGGTAAAATGAACAACTCTTATTTAGCTATGTCCATGACGATGTTAAAATCATTCAGATTCCATGATTAGCACTAAAAATGTTGTGCAATTTCTCTTCCTCAATCCCAAATTTGCATATTGTCATGCTACTGTTTCTGTAGCCGTGACATTTTACTTATTTTGTAATAAAATATTATACTACTATTTATTCTCCAGTAGCAGCCTCTCAGTTTCAAGCCTGCAAGAGTGAACATGATACATTTTATTCCTCTTGAGCTGCAGTTCAACATGAGGAGAAAAAACCTGCTATGATTGCTGCTATTGCTGCCACCACAGAAGATCACAAGAGATATGAGGTTAGTTCATCTTAAGGGAATTGGGCAGAAAGAAGATCCAAGTCATCTTTGCTTCTCTCAGGTCCAAACTTTGGGAGCAGACAGTGTAGGTTACAGTGACTTTGGGGTGTTTGACATCTCACCAGCTAGATACCTGAGTACAGAGAGAGAATAGAGAATGGCTGCTCTGGGACCTGCTGCCCAGGTCAGTGCCTTCTCCCTACTCTGCTGTACTTGCCTAAATTTCCTCTATATTCAAATATTAACTTGGTTAGGGTTGTTAGTCTTTTCATGCGATGTACTTAATAAGAGTCAAGTTGACTCTGCTCTCCTAAAATGGTTTATTTAGTGAGGATGAAGATCTCTCTCATTTTCCAGAGGAAATTAGTCTCTAGCATAGCAACCTTTGATTATTGTATTAGATGTGATTTTCAAAGTATTGGCTTAGACAGGAGGTTCCTATCAGTTTATGGTGTTCACTAATCAGATTTATCTAAAAAAGTTTTTTTGGAACTTCTAATTAGAAAACTGGAAGAACTGAATGAGACTAGACTAGACTACGTTCATCTGGAAGGGACCTTCAGTGATCATCTAATTCAACAGCCAGACTACTTCTGGTTGAGCAAAAGTTGCAATGGAGTATTAAAGGCATTGTCCAACTGCCTCTTAAACACTGATTGGTGCAGGGGATCAACCACCCCTCTCAGAAGCCTGCTCCAGTGTTTGCAATTCTCTTGGCAAACAAATGTTTCCTAATTGTCGGATCTAAACCTCCCCTGATGCATCTGTGAATCCTTCCCAGGCACCCCATCACAGGATGTCAGGGAGGACTGATCAGCACCTCCCTCTCCACTTCCCCCCCTCAGTAAGCTGCAGACGGCAAAGAGGTGACCTCTTGAGTCTCCACAAACCCAGCTGAAACTGTCATGGGAAGATATGTCCTCTGGGATTGCCCAATGATTCAATCTGCGCGCAAGTTCATAATTGCCAAAGCTTATAGACTCGTGTTTCATTTAAGAAATACTCTGTTTCTTATCTAAAAGGGAGTTTTTGATGGTTGAGGTGATGCCTTGATGTGGTTACTTGAAAAGAGAGGCTAGACAAGATTAAAAGAATAAAAGCAGGTATTTATCGAAGGGCTTTCAAAAGCACACCTTGGGCAGTCAAGAGGCCACACCCAAGATGGATATTGGGTCATGGGTTTTTCACATTTTTAGAAGTTTGGTTAATTTGCGTATCAGGGTTAATTCTTCAATTACAATTTAAGGCATGAAGTAATTACTTCAAGTTTGTACTGCTTACTACTAAGCAGTACAGGATCTGAAAAATTAAAAAGCTAAAACCTAAGGCATCAGAGGGAGTTTTGAGGGGGTGTGTGGGGTAGATGGTTTTTGTTTGGTTTTTTGGGGGCTTGATTTTACTAGGAAACACAGATTCATTATGTCATTTGCACCAATTCTATGATCACTTAGCTAATAAAGATTTCTACTTCCTCAAAATCTTAGCACTGGAGTGCCTACACTTGAAAGTCTAGTGCCTTCAGGATTTTAAGACATCTGCTTGGAGCCAGGAGGTTTGACAGGATTTCCACCTCACTCCAAGAGACATCTACAGAGTGGTGGGATCTGTTAGTATTGAAGTATGGGCAAATGTCCATTGCCACATCAGCTAGAAAGCTATGAAGCTTTACCATCAAAGGGTTACTCTTCCCATCACCAAGGACTATTTGCTGCCTTCAGAGATCTACTGGCAGAGCTGTTTCCCAGCACACCTTGAAGCAGGCAGTGGAAAGCTTGGCCGGAAGACTTAAAATCATCCTAAACACCCAGTTATGCAAACATCTGCCATGGAGTCCATGACCACCAAGTTCACAAGGGGACTAAAACAGTAAGGCATTTGCTTCAAACCAAAGATGGTAAAACCTTCCAAGTCCCAAGCAGATCACCCTAGTGAAAATGCAATACATATGTAAGAACGTTGAGAAAAATTTACTCATATTTGGTTCTACACAATATTCTTATTTCTTCAAACTACAGATCTACAGACTGTAATGATACTAAGAGATTACATATGTCAAAAGAAACCAACAAGTAGGAGTTAAAATACAGTGAGAGATATCACATAAAACAATAGTCTTCACTGTGAAAGCCATAACTAACGGGAAGGAGAGGAAATGTTCTGAATAAAAAATCACCACACTTTCCTTTTCTTCCTCTTTCTCAAAGTTGTTTATTGTAGACATAATTCTAGAGCACAGATCTTTGATTTGATCCAGTAGGGTTCTTCTTGCATGTTGCGTTAAACCTATGTAGTCTGAAGACAGATGCATCAGAAAGGAGACTATCTATATTTTAATGTACAGCCTCTTTATGATCCCTGATTACTAATTACACTTTATTTAGCTCCTGCTACTGATCATCCCTTTGCTGACCTAACTTCTTAAATGTTACACAATCTTTGTCTAGAGGTTCTGTACCTATTTTATTACTGTAATTCCTTATGTTTTATAGTCAGTGCTAAAATTTGCCTTCATTCCATCTAGAAGCAGCTTAATTAAGCCATAGATCTGAAATAAATAATAAATTTTTAAAAGCAAAACAAAATTAAACGAACCAGAAAAAAAAAAGAAGAAAAAACAAACCAGAAAAAAAAAAATAGCACCATGATTTTTTTATCCCAGTGCATGAACAGGGCCTGAGCAATACTGTTTTCTGGTGAGAGTAACCCACAATAACACTTTGTGTGAACAGTGAAACAAACCTATGTAAGTGCCTGCCGTCTGGCTGGTGTCAAACCACGACACGTGCAACCCACTACAATGCGCATGTTACTACCCATGTTTTTTTCATTTTTTGTCTGTTTCTTATGTCATGGATAAAATATTTCAAGCAGAAAATGAAAAGCCTTACTTGTCTTTTAGTCTTGAAACTTATTTGAGTAACTGAGTAAAACATTTTTTAAAATTATTGGTAGTCTGATATGTTGCTTTAAACATAGTCTGCCCTTTGTAAGTATTTTTTCTAGGACATGTCTTTAAAATAAATTATAAAAGAGAGAAAAATCAACACTTTAAGGACAGGATTTCTATAAAAGGTGCCTGAAAATTTTCAAAAAGAGAAGTAATATATAGAAGAATTAAATATGGTAAGGTATTAATGTCTTGATCTAGTTCAGTCATTTTTTTAGGGAGGTTTCAAAAAAGAAGCAAATCACTTTTCTGTCACTGCAACTAGTTACACAGAAAAGGAAGCTAAAATATAAAAACCATGTAGTAAATACATTCACTGACTTCAACCTTTCCCATCATTATCATCTCTTAAAATATGAATGTTATCACTGCTTTTCAGTATAGAATTGCTTCTGCTGTGCCCTGACAAGCTGTTGGCTTCCTCAGATGCTGACCACGGACAAACGAAACAACTTTGAAACAACCTCTTTTAAGATGCCACAGTTAAGAGAAAATGAAATAGTACTGCTAGAAACCACACTCTATCCTGTCTTGATAACAATATTCATCAAGAACTGATAGAAGGAGGGAACACAAAGCTTCTGACACAAAGCAGATAAACCCCAGGGATAAGTCTGCCATATAGACTTTGATCACAGTGCTTCAGGTAAAGCACAGAAAGGTTTCCAAAAGTTCATGATCTCAAAGCTGTTGCAAACACATAGAACAACTGATGTGTAAATATCTATAGAGACAGGAAGCAGAATCAGCCTTAAGACAATACCATGGTCTTAAGACAGTTTTGAAATCTGCCAGAGCAGCTAATTGCATGGAAATGAAATACTGTTATCACTTACTCCAAGTTAGGGACTATATGGTATGATTATCAGTCTGGCAGAAAAGTTGGTTACTGGATTTGTAATGCATAACCTGTTTCTCAAAAGCAACTGACATTTATGCCACATCTGCATATGCTACTCTGATACTCTCCTGTTTGATTAGATTCTTGCTAGACCTTTATATAGCAAATTCTTTCCTAATTTATGGCAGTTTCCACTCCCATTCTCAGTTTATAACAGAATATGACAAAAGGAAGTATTTTTTGACTGGTATTTTAAGTTTGCATTTAATGTATTTAATAAAAAAAAAATCCGTAAACAGAATGAGAGATATTCATTTTCTGAATACAGGTATTGTAATACATAGATATAATTAATAATATATCAATTTTCACATTTTGTACAAGTTTATGTACACACATACAAATACAAACATATTTATGCCCATACATATACATACAGACATTGTTTTCACATGAACACACAAACACTACATATCTGAGTAAATAGTGAGGAGCTGCTTCATCTGTCTGGCAGTTTTTGTTTGGTTTTTTTGGGGGGGGCTGTGTCGAATTATAGGTAAAATGTGTCTCTGGAAGTGAGGGTGACTGATGAAAAGAGATGAGAGGAGTAGGGAAACTCACCCAACTATGAGTCTGCTCAGGGCAGATACTGAATAGCAGACCAGGTGAAGGACCTCAGAGTCTTTCAAGCTCTGTTTTAGGTCATTCCGTTCCAATGCTATGGAGTCTGATAATGAGAATATCACACAATGAGGGAAACTGCATTTTGATCATGTATTTTATCTACATAATAGGAAAATGGATATTTTGAGGAAAACTATAATTAAGAGCACTTTATAAAATATATCAAAGAGACGATAGGAAGGATACATACTGTGTACATCTCAAGTGAGTTTAGAAAACTATGATCATTTTAACAGTGAGAAGACCCCTGTGAATGCAGCTTTTAATATATTTTACCTGCTGCTTATACTTTTCTAGTTCATTCCAAAAGAATAGCAGTCAGTTGCTAAAGCAGTTCAAAACGCCAAGTGAGCTGTAACTAAATTGGCAATGAAGAATGACTTTGAGTCACTTCCACAAATGTCTGAAACTTCCTTTTAAAATTTATCCACAAATAGAAGGAGGAAACCAACATAAGGCTTCTAACACAAAGCAGAAGAACCCCAGGGATAAGTCTGCCATATAGACTTTGATCACAATGCTCTATATAAAGCATGGAAAAGTTTCCAAAAGTTCATGATCTCAGAACTCTTGCAAACACATAGAAAAACTGGGAAAAAAAAAAAAAAAAAAAAAAAAAAAAAAAAAAAAAAAAAAAAAAAAAAAAAAAAAAAAAAAAAAAAAAAAAAAAAAAAAAAAAAAAAAAAAAAAAGCAGTTGACTACAAGTGGTCTGAAAAGAGCTAGAAAAGAGTGAGATAGAGAAATCCAGGTCGCAAGCCTCCACCCTGGCATCCATCCCTCACCAATACATTGGGAAACACCCACGACACCAGCACTCACACAGACACTGTCATGGCACAAAAGCCAGTAAAACAGAGCCAATGCTTGTTCAGCTGGATAATCCCTGCAGATCTGGAGACTTTGCATGTGAAAATTCTGTTCCTAAGATCCTTTTCTGATGCAGATAAAACATTTCAAAAGGGGTCCTTAGGGATGTTTCTGAGGATGCAATTTATGGCTTCAGTCCTTTTTTTTTTTTTGATGGTAACTAGCCTGTAAGTGTATACAGAGGCAAAAGGATCTGAAGGCACCTATAAGGAGAACTTTAAACTAGACTTAGTGGGAGAAAAGGAGGGAATTTTGAGTAACAGAAAAGAGACAGGGGTTGCTGATGCACTTAGGCATCAAGAGGGGAACACCTGTGATAGATAGAGCTCTGTATCAAGTTTTCATGGCAAGATTTTCATGGGAAGGACTTCTACAAGACACCAGGAGCTGTCCCCATGTCTGAGAGCCAGTTCCAGCTGGCTCCAAGAGAGACTCAGTGCCAGCACATAGGTTCTGCTGCAATCTGTGTAGGACCATGGTGGAGCAGATATCCACCCTGCAGTATGTGGAGAACTCCATACTAGAGCAAGTATATGTGCCCTGAAGGAAGTGGCACCCTGAGCTCAAGCTGAAGTAGGCTCCTGGCAGGAGCGGCAGTCCATGGAAGAAGCCCACACAGAAGCAAGTTTTCTGGCAGAAACTCTGTTCCATGGGGTACCCACACTCTTCCTGAAGAATTGCAGTCCAAGATTGATACTGGAGAAGTTTGTGCAGGACTGTATTCTATTGCAGACACACAACAGCACAGCAGGAGAAAAGTGTGAGGAGGAGGAAGCAGTGGAGATGAACTGTTGCACTGCTTATGTTTGGGAGGACAAAGAAGAGTCATGATTGAAGCTGAGTTTAGAAAGAAAGGAGGGGGAAGGTGAAGGTGATTTTAGTTTTGATTTTATTTCTCACAACCTTATTCTCATGTTAACTGGCATTAAATTAAATTAATTTTCCCAAAGTCAAGTCTGGTTTGCCTTTGACAGTAATGGGTAAGTGATTTCTATCTGTACTGTTGTTTTTCAGTGGTTTCCGAGCTCTCACGCCGTCCCCACGCGCTCCGCTCGCGCGCGCGCCGCCCCTTGCAGACAGACGGTAACTCGGACCGCGCGGTGCCGTTCACCGGAGGCGCGGGTTCGGAGCGCGCGGTCCGGGAGATCGCAACCTCAGCGCCGCTCCTGCCGCCGGGACC
>VXBT01000249.1:5475-30249 GCA_013400235.1 Oriolus oriolus | reverse complement strand
GACCCATGATCTTGTCCATTTTATTTTCACCCCTTGTCCTGTTAGAGAGGGAGACTGAGTGAATGACTTGGTGGCTTAGGGTGTGGCCAGGGTATCAAATATGGTGTATTTCTCTAAAAAACTGGCAGTCAACAGCCCTACCAAAGTATCTCTATACCAATGCACATGGCATGGTATCCTGATGTCAGCTGGGATAAGAGTTTAGTTCTTCTCAGTAGCTGATACAGTGCTGTGTTTTGGATTCAGGATAGGAATACTCCTGATAACACACCAATGTTTTGGTCGTTGCTAGGCGTTGTTTACCCTTAATCAAAGACTGTTTCAATGTCCTGTCTTTGCCAGGTAAGGAAGGGCACAAAATGCTGTGAGTGAGCATGGCCAGAGCAAGTGACTCAAACTCTACATAATATCATGCCCAGTATCTAAACCAAGTGAGTTAGCTGAAAGAGGGGCTAGTCACGGTGCAGTATGGGCGTTTGGCATCGGCCAGCAGGTGGTGAGAAACTGTATTGTGCATTGCTTGTTTTTCTTCAGTTTTACCTTTTTTTTTTAACTAATTAGTTATCATCATCATCATCATCGTTGTTACTGTATTTCACTTTTTTTCAATTATTAAACTGTTCTTATCTCAACCTACAAGTCTTACTTTTGATTCTTGTCCCTTTTTCCCTGGTGTGGGAGTGTGAGTGAGTGGCTGCATAGTGCTGAGTTGCCAGCTGGGCTTAAACCAAGACACATGGGTAACAAAAATTGCTATATACCATTCAGAGGGAACAAACAAGGAAGGAGGGGTAGAGAGGCTGCCCTCTCTGTAAACAATGGATTGAATGCACAAAGCTGCCTTTGCAAAGCAGCAATGGATGGGTTGAGAGTTATGGGTAAAAATTTGAAGGCCAAGCTAACAAAGGAAATCTTGTGGTTGGTGTTCTCTGCAGGCTGTGGGATAGAAGGGAGTATGGTGACGTAGCATTCTTACTTCAGGAAGAAACACACTCACAGGCTCTGATCCCACTGGGGGACTTCAGTCATCCTGACATCTGCTGGAAAAGCAGCACAGCAAGACATAAGCCTTCCAGGAGATTCTTGAGACATATCAAGGGTAACTTTTTAATCCAGTAATAGGCAGCCCAACCATAAAAGAAGTATTACTGAACCTAAATCTACTTTCTTTTGGTTGAAAACATTACCCTTGTCCCATCACTACAGGCCCTTGTAAAAAAGCCCTCACCAACTTCCTTGTAGGCCCCCTTCAGGTGCTGGAATTGTTGGGGTTGTTCAGTCCGGAGAAGAGAAGGCTTAAGGAAGACCTTATGGCAATATTTCAACCCTTAAAGATGCTTTATAAGAAGGATGGAGGGAGACTTTCTACAAAGGCCTGTGGTGACAGGAAAAGGGGAAATAGTTTTAAAATGAAAACTATAGATTTAGATTGAGCATAAGGAACACATTTTTTACTATTATATCATAGAGACACTGAAACAGACTACCCAGAGAAGCTGTGGATGTCCCATCACTGGATTTGTTCAAGGTCTGGTCTGGCTGGGATTTTGAGCAATCTGGTCCAGTGAAGACATTCATGCCCATGGCAGGGGAGTTGGACAAGCTAATTTATAAAGATCCCTTCCAACACGAAGTGCTCTATGCTGCTATGATTCTAAGACTGGCATCTCACACTGGCTAGCCCAAGCCTACACACTTGTCATTTCACAGGGAATCAAATGAATAATATATGAAATATTTTTTGCAGTATTAGAAATTGTGTGATAACACTTTCAGCCATAGTATCTGCAAGACCAAGGGAGAAGCAACAATACTGACACATACTTCTGCAGTTGAATTTCACACTAAGGTTAGGCAATCCTGAATACTATCAGTAGTTATTAATCAGCCAGAAACACTGCTGTGAAGAAAAACAGAGGAATATAGAACAAAATATAAATTAAGATAAATTACTCTAGATTAAACAACAGATACTACCAGTATGTTCCATCAGTAATTTTTAATTGAATTACCTACACCTATTTGTTCTTTGATCTAAGCAGAATGATAAAGCCATTGTGATTTTTAATTGAATTATGTTGGTGTTATGCTAAACTCACATACAAGACATAGGCACATTTGCAGATGTAATTTTTATGCACAAGGATCACTCCTTGTGAACTTCTTGCACAGCTGCACTAAATCACTGTGTTGTGTTGTGTAATATAAGGAACTAAGCTGTTTAAATCAGAATTGCAGGAGGTAATTAATTAGTAAATATTTCATCTATGAAAACTACAGAATTTTCAGGCCCTCAGTCTGAAGAAGTGATAAGCATTTTTAAGGACAGAATCTAGACTTTTACAGCAGATTTTGGTGGGGATAAGCACCCAAAAATTTGATATTCATAACAGCAGATTTCTGTTACTTTCTGTACAAATACAAAAAATGTCTTTTCCTGCTATTTATAAATACTAAACATTTAGTCAAAAGACTAAATTCATTTTATTTGCATAAATCCAAAGCAATTCAAAAATCTTGCTTTGAATTAATTGATATGTCTGTGAGGAGAAAACCTGTCCATTCTAATCAAATATCACAATAGCCTTTTTACACTTAACACTGCAGTTTCCATGAAGCTCTTAAATTTAGAGTCTCAGATAAAGAATAACTCTGTTCTTCACAAAACTTGTCTAAAGATTTGCACCTATTTAAACATGCCTCCTTTATGAAACATCATTACTAGGATGAATGCTGCCACTTACAATTCCACTTAGATGTTCAGAGGTCTTTATAATGTGTCCCTGTACCAAGGTATATCCCCCTGTAAAGGAAAAAGAAATGTAAATACTGAAAAATTTCTTAATATTCTCTTCAGATAGGTTCTTTCTGTAAGTGAGTAGTCTTGTAAAAGGAACTAAGAAATAAATAAATAAATGAGCAAATGACAGAAAATATAAAAGATCTGCAGAAAAAAAGTAAGTAAAATTGTATATAATTGTTCTAAAATTATAAAGTTTTCCATTTATTTAGAAAACATTCTCAAGTAATTGTTTTTTATTATTAATTCACTGCTTTTATCACAGAATCAGAGGATGGATGAATTTGGAAGGAGCTTCTGAAGATCATCTTGTCCAATCACCCCTGCTCAAGCAAGATCTAGAAAAGGTTGTCCAGGACCAAGTCCAGATGCCTTTTGAATATCTCTAAGGTAAGAGATTTCACAACCACTTTGGGCAACTTCTGCTAGTGCTCAGTCACCCTTCCATTGAAAAAGTGCTTTCTGATATTCAGATGGAACTTCCCATGTTTCAGGCATTGTATCCTGTCCTGTCACTAGGCACCGCTGAAAAGAGTCTGGCACTGTCTTCTTTGCAGCCCTTCTTCAGGTATTTGTACCCATTGACAATATTTGCCCTGAACCTTTACTTCTCCAGCCTGAACAGCCCAGCTATCTCAGACTTTGCTCAGATGAGATGGTCCAGTCCCTTTACCATTTTAGAGCTGAGTAGAGCGGCAGGATCACCTTCCTTGGCCACCATTAACACTTCTCCTATTGCAGGCCAGGATACCGTTAGCCTTCTTTGCCACAAGAGCACAGTGTTGGCTCCTGTTAGAGATGGAGCCCACCAGCCTTGGAGAGGTAATCTAATAGAAGAGACAGTTCACAGACCTTTCCCATTGTTCAGAAAACTTAGATTTAAACAGGACCTAAACTTTCAGTATTGATATTTCCTGGTAAGACTGATTTAGAAGAAAAATTTGTTTGCATTATCTGCTTTGTAAAGATATGCTAAGTTCATGCACTGCTCTTCTTTATGAATATGCTTTTTCATACATAATGAATCATGCTTTTATTCCACCATCTTCCCATTTTAGTTTACTATGCTTATATTATCTCAAGTTTGAATGCTATGTTCGATGTTGGTTTCATACTAAAACAGTCAAAAACCATTCCTAGCATCTTTTGAAGATGTGCAACTTGAAAAAATAAAAATCAATGTTTATTGCAATGATTATCAGGGTGATTGAAATGTGATATCATCAACTGATGTATGTACCTGAGCACTTCCTGACATATTCTGGCAGCTCTACAGTGGTTCTCATTGTTTCCTCTGGTCAGTTTTAGCCAACCTTAGGCTTCGGTTGAACTGTCTAAATATAGGTAACTATTGGAATAGGCTGATGGCACAAATCTAAACCTGAGTTCCTACTAAATGCTGTTTTATTCCTTAGTATGCATCACAAAATTACACGAAAAATAAGATAAATAAAAATATGACCTAAATATCTCATTGAAACGAAATTAATCTTATATTAAGATATTTCTTTATGCATACTTAGTTTTTTTCTCTTTCTCTTTGTTAGTATTTAGTTTGAGATTTCATTCTTCAGTTCCTTGTGCCTATTATTTTCCATTAGCAGTGGTAGTTATAAATCAAAAAGGCATGAACAAACTGCAGGTCCCTTGGAGTTAGGGAGCAGGAGATACAGAGAGAGATAGATTACATAAAAAAGATGCTAACTACTTAACTAAAACAAAAGAGGCATTATTCTCTGAGGATTTTGTAGTCGCCTTGAAAGTTTAATACTTCAAGTAAATTAAACTTCTTCCAAGACACTAATAATCTGAATGAGGGTTTTAAAACTGGATGTAGTACTCTAGAGGTGATCTAGCGTGTCAAGAAAATTATCAAGGAAAATGAGCAACTTCCTCAATCTACTTACTGCCTATGTTTCTAAACAGTTTCTGTCCATCAGTATCTCCAGGCCTTTTCAGTAGTTCTTCATCAGTCAGTCACTGCTTAGGCAATACAAATGGCTAGTCTCCGTACTAAAAGGATAGTCCATACCTGTCACAGACCTTTACATTTATCCTTGTTTAATTTAATAGTATTCCTTTTGGTCCATTCCTCCAAGTTGTCCATGGACTTTTGAAAAGCTGTATCAACCACATTCTAGTTTGGTTCATCCACAAATTTTGTGAGGACACAATCACAGATCACTAGAGTACATTGAATGAGACGGATTCAAGACAGATCCCCAAGAAATTCCCTGTAACTGGCCTCCAGATAGAGCATGGCAACAACAACAACCCTCTGTCCTCAAACCCCCCAGTCTTTTCATCCATTTAGTAAGTCAGCTATCTAAGCCATAGTGTTCCACACTGAGTCATTGAATCACAGAATCATAGAATAGCCTGGGCTGTAAGGAACCTCAAGGATCACCTAGTTCCAATCCCTAGACCAGGCTACTCAAAGCAACATCCAACCTGGCCTTGAAAACTTCCAGGCATGAGGCATCCATAATTTTTCTGGACAGCCTTTTCCAGTGCCTTAAAACCCTCAAACAATTTTTGTTTCTAATACCTCAGCTAAAGCTACTCTCTTTCAGTTTGAAGACATTGCCCCTTGTGCTGCCACATGTCCTCGTAAATAGCTGCTCTCCATCTCTCTTGTAGGCTCCATTCAGCTCCTGGAAGGTACTACCTTTCCCCACTCATTCCCACAACCTTTCAGTAATAACCAAAAGTAAACTAGTAGTGGCCTCACGCAGTTCTCTCCACAAGACGATGTTTTGGTTTTCTTGTGGTTTAACCCCAGATGGAAACAAAGCCTCACACAGCTGCTCATTCACTCCCCTGCAGCGGGATGGGTGAGCAAACTGGAAGAGTAAACTTGACAAAACTCATGGGTTTAGATAAAGACATTTTAATAGGTAAAGCAAAAGTCATGCATGCAAGCAAATAAAAAAAATTAATTCATTCACCACTTCCCACTGGCAGGCATGTGTCCAGCTGCCCCGGAAAGCAGGGCTCCATCATGAGTAACAGTGACTTGGGATGACAAAAGCCATCGCTTCAAATATCCTTTTCCTTCTCCCCCCAGTTTCCGTGCTGAGCATAATGCCATGGGTATGAAATATCCCTTTGGTCAGTTGAGGTCAAGTGTACTCTCCCAACTGCTTGTGCACCTCCAACCTACTCTTTGTAAGCACTGCAGAATAAAAACATCCCTGTACTATCAACGCTGTTTTCAGCACAAATCCAAAACACAGTGCCAAAGCTGCTAGTATGAAGAAAAGCAAGTCCATCCCAGCCAAAGCCAGCTTTTCTATATAGAATTGCTCATTTTGAGTGACATCATTTTGAGATTAGTTTGACCTCATATACCAAAAGGATACCCTTGCCCAAGGCTATGGGTCTAAGCACACAATCAATGTAAACTATTGTATGATATTAAAATTCAGGGGCAAAAAAACATATATAAAAACTACCACCACCACTCCTCAGTGAATTCCTCTTTTACCTTACACACACACATCCGTGCTGGAGGTGTAGAGGAGAAAGATACTGTGCAGAAGTGTTCTGATTTTTAATATAATTCAGTAAAATCAGGTTTCACATAATTCAAAGAGAAATTAACTTTCTATGCACAGATTCACCAAAGTACAGGCATAGCTTTCATTTAGTATTCTTACAGCCACATCAGGTACAACGACATTGCTAAGCTCAGAGAAATCTCTCCTGGCGGCTCATTCAGAACAATATTAGTACTGAGAACATAATACAAGTGATTTTATTTCCATTTTATTCTCCTAAAAATTAATACAATCTCATATAAGAAATATGTCATGTTAATGTTTAAACTAACCAAAAGCTTTTGCATAAACAGATATTATTTGTTTCCTTCACTGTCATTAACCCTACAGATTACCAATGATAACCTTGGAATTCAGGATTTAGTAGACTTTATTTTTTCTTTTAGCTGCTCCAGCAATTTTGTATTTCATTTTAAAATATGCTATATCTCCAAACACATCACAGCCTACACCGATAATAGTTTATAAATAAACATCGTTATTCATTTGCATTTTTGCAACTCCTGTAAAAGATGTATTAGCCTTCATTATTCTGTTCATGAACCTGATGATAATTTCTACATTGTCTTTTTTAATTGCTTTCCAAGTTCACAGCACTTCTTCTACATAATAATCTTACATTTACATTGAATTCTTTATCCTGAAAGATACCAAAGCCCTTCAAAAAATGTGAGATGAATTCTATCCTCAGTTTTATCCAAACACCCACCAGCTGCAAAGAAACTGAAAATCTCTGAGGAGACAATTTGATAACTTGAATAAAAGAAAATTGATCACTTTAGCAAAAAATACAGAACTAGTTCAAACTGGTAAGAAGTGTCTTCCTGTAATTTAATTTGTTTTTCTCATGGGATTGCTCTTTTTTTCATAAACAGGTTTCCCTAGTCAGCTGGAAGTTCACATTGAGCTAAAAGATTGTCCTTATCAAAGGTTGATTTTTCTTCAAATTTCATGCCAGTTTTCCCTGAACTGCTTTATCTCTGTTCTTTTATCATGTTTTGGGGGCTTTTTAGCTCACCCCGAGTTTTTCACGAGCTGTTAAGCAGAAACAGTAATATCACAGTTCCAGGTAATTTCCAATCTACCATGTACAGGGTGGATCCATCATGTTAGTCATCATATTACAGTTGTTTTCCCGATTAGAGTATTCTAGTAGCTTTCACCAAAAATATTCATGTGTTCTCTAACAGTATTTTAAGCATCATGTAACATGCATGCTCTAAGTTTCTATTTTCAAGCTCTAATATTTGCATGCTATGCAACCTAAAAAATTGCATGAAAATTAAGATTCTATTACCATCCAAATCACAGATTTCTTATGGATTTCTTTTCTGTTGTTTTAATTTATAAGACTGTTTCATCAAAGGCTTCTTCAAAGCCTATACTTCTTGCTATGTCTAAGAATCCAATAAGCACTCCTTGCATACATATTTTTGTCTGCACAAGGATGACACTGAAGACTAGGTAAGTGTTGAAGATAGTCTAATAGAGCCACATTTTAAAAAAGTGATGGTCAAAAATGAATGACAAATGATATTTCTAAAAGCAACCTGCTTCTTCAGCAAATATTTTTCACCTAATTTTTGTACTGATTCCAGACTACTGCTTTTCCACACTTGAAGATCTACCATGTACTGTAAGTTTCAAAAAAGCTGTACAAAGTAGACATGAACATCTCCCTGTTTCTTAAAATATTGCAGTGATCTCTAGTCTTGGTTTGCCAAGAGATTTTTTTATAAACAAGTCACATTGAGCACAAAGACACATGTCAAATCAAACAAACAAACAAAAAAGTAACTATTCTTTAGAAAAATAATACTGATTTGCAGGCATTTTCTTACTTTCCTTCAGCAAGAAGGAAACAGACTTGATGAACACTTTCTAAAAATGAGCTGCATAACACACTGAGAACTTGTTTGGTCTGATAACAAAAGATCACAGGCTCCAGAAGACAATGTAATTGCAAGGTGAATAATGACAAGGCAAAACTTTTTAACCACAGATCCATATAACTGGGGCAATGGGGGAGGATATTGCTTCCTAATGTAAAAGTTCTAAGAGAAGCAGTGTTTTAATTTCTTACAGTGTTAATGGTTATCTTTCTTAAAGCTCTTCTTTTGTGACATTTCTGAATTTTATTGACCTTCTAGGGCATTTAGAACAAACTCCTTGCTTTGTTGCACAGACACTTTTCCTCCCAGTATTGCAGAATCCACAAACAGGAATCAAAAGAAAAATCACTAGACCAAGATGCTTATTCAAGTTTTGGTACTAAACTGACTGGAAGGTTTATTAACAAACATGTTCATAAGTGAATACAAATATGAATATAGCTTCTGGATATTCTCCAGGTAGGTCAGTATATCCCCTGTCTCCAGACTTGGGTATCTATCTTCTCTGAGAGATATTTATTTTAATTCTGTACATCCACTCACTTCAAATATTTTTCTTAGCAAGAGGAACATATAAATCCCAACACCTTTCATTGTATATGCTGCTACCCATGTTTTTTCTTTGATTACTGAATGACTGACTATTAGTTTCCACAGATGTTTAATAAGTATGGGTTATGAATGTATATTGTGAAAGTAGAAGCAGAATGCATTTTCAATCAGAAAAAACCAGCATTTGTGTTACTAACTAACATCCCACTCATCTCTGGATGTTTTTTTGATTTTTCCGGGAAGAATTCTTATACCTTTTTGCATGAGAAATAATTCTGTACTTGAATGTGCAGCTGTTGTTCATCTGGGCAATCTTGTTTCTGATAGTCAGGAGAGACCTCCCACAGATCGTCAGCTGTGTAAAGCCTTGAGGGGCCACACATGCCAAAAAGAGAAAATGTAATTGCAATTCATATGGGACTGTGAAGTGCTAGTGTAAAAGGTCACAGCATGTCGTCATTTACTCCTTAGTAGCTGAAGTCTGGAAGGAAAATCCTCTGTAGAAATGTAAAGATGGTTATACCCTAAAACAATAAGAGGATAGGAGAGGTCACAGTTACGAGAAGAAGAATCTCAGAGGTGCAGAATGGAAGACTCTGTAGGAACTTAATTATTATTCACCATTACTGAAGAGGTCAAAAACCTCTGAGGGAAAGAAAAGTCAGCTCAGACAAAGATGTCCAAGACCTGACTAATTTTTTGCGCAATAGAAACCAAAATACTTTCTCTGTTAGGGCAGTCCTCACATCCATTTGTGCTACGGTAAATGCCCAGTTGAAACTGCACATGGAACAGCAGGAAACTTCCACTCTATTTCACTTGCCTTTTATGATGACAAACCCTTTTATACATCTTTCTTTGTTCCCATTCACCTTCTCCACAGCTTCTTCCACTTCATTCCCGGAGATATTGAAAGCAAGCAGGCTAGGAAACCATTAGATTGTCTGTTTTTAACTCTGGGTACTTGTTATTTCCCCTGGAGGGAAACCCACAACTGCTCAGAGGTCTGGAGTGCCATGAGAGTGCCAGATTTCAGACACAGTTCAGCCTGCTTTTCAAACTCAGAAATCATTTAATGGATTATGTTTCAGGCAACTAAGTTACATACAGTTAAAATAGACTGGAAATACATATATGCTTTTACCTTTTGTAATGGAAATTGAATTGGTTTTAATTGTTTAGAGGATTTGTAAAATACCCTGCCAAAAAAAGGTCAAAGTTTGGAGAGGGTAGGAAAAGACATTAGATTAGGGAAAAGACATTAGACTCTAAAGTTTATCTTATTTTTTTTAGTTGCATATTGTCAGCAGTTGAATTCTAATAGATTTTAGATCATCTGCTTTCTGAAAAAATTGTCTTAAATGTGCATATGTGCAGGAGCATTAATAAGAGTTACAGAATGAGACAATCCTAGGCAGGTGAAAGCAATAAAAAAGCTTGCCTCACTGCAGTATTTAAAAGCTGAAACAGGCCACTTCTCCCCTACAAGGCCATTGCTTATTGCCCTGTTGCAACCAGAACCTGTCTTTGCTATCTTCCTACCTTAGCTTTCAAATGCCAAGATAAATGGGGAATCAGAAACTACAGAAACGTCCCTTCCGTTTCCACACATGCAGTGTGAAACATCTTTAGTGCCTCCTTTGAAGGTACTATGAAGTTTTTCTTGATACTTTTCAAACTGCTTTTGACTGGGGCTCTGCCACTACATGCCAAACTTTTATAAAGGTGCCAGGAATAAGTCAGACCTTTCAAAACTTAAAGGAATATCTAGACTGCTCTGTTTGACTCAGACACTTTTAAGTTTGTTTTCACATGCATAAGGGAAAGAACCTCATTTTTTTCCAAAACAAAACCAAAACCTGTAATACTTACACTTTCATACCAACTTTTAAGTACTAGGTTTTTCAGTATAGTTCTGTCTTAACCCTATTCTGAATCTGACAGTGATATTATTAATTATAAACAAGAGTAAACTGTTAAAGACATACATATTGCCACATATAACCTCCTTCCACTCATGACACCAACAAATAACATAATACCGAAACCACGAATATGAATTTGAGCTTCTGACCATGACAGAAGAAGAAAATATTAAGAAATATAAAGCTGCCTTTGCATGCCAAAACCTATCTCAAATTCTCCTACACAACTGACTAAATGACTAAATTGATTAACTACTTCATACTGCTGTTGTACAGATACTGAGAGTGTTTGTTGAAAGCAAAACTAATTTACTCCGGTGTTGATATAAGACTACACTTATGTAAGTAGTCAAAGCAGACAGGACAGTCAGTCACTAAGTGGTGGCAAGGGGACTCTGTTGCAAGGGTTCTTGAAATGGCATCGTCAACCTGACTGCCCCACTGACCACTCCTCTACTGTTTTTATAATCCAGCTGCCCCTTGGTTTTACATGTCCATACCAGTACATACATAAAACAAGACCATAGTATAGGAACACGGACACAATTCACAATTGGCTGATGGAAACCTGAGGACATCTCCAGTTCAACCTCCCTCTAGCTGTCCTGAATATGAGGTCAGACTAGACTGACAACATAAACTTTCTGGCCTGCTTTGCTCTGCTGCTCTGTTCTCTGGGTGATCCAGCCTGAGTCTCTCCTGTTTCAGCACCTGCACATTGCTTCTCAGCCTTTCCCCATCCCCTTATGTGAACAGGCTGGCTGGTGCATCCTCAATTGCCTGTCAGTGACAGAGCTGCTGTTAGGTTCCCCTAAAGCCATCTCTTCTGCAGGCTAAATGGTTCCTAGTCCTGTAGAAACCCAGTCTCTTCATAGAGTTGTTGTTCCCCTTCTTTGCGTCCAGGACACACCACAGGCTCCTACCATCCACCACATCCCACAAGCCTGTTACAGAAGAGCTGCTTGTCAGGCGGTGCGTGCGCCATGTACAGGTGTAAAGGGATATATTCCTTCTCAGGTGTATGAGTTTGCATTTATCTTTGTTGGATATAATTAATTTCATGTCAACCCATTCCTCCAACTTCTCTGGGTTCCTCTGGACAACAGCCATGCCTTCAAGCATATTAACTGATATCCCCTTGTCTGCTGTTTACGGAACACCTTATATGCAAGCATTCCATAAACTCCTTCATGTTAACAATCAAGATGCTAAGCAAGGTCAGCCCCTTTGTTTCCCCGCTTGTTACCAGCAACCTGGTAAGGTACAACTCATTTCAACTCAACCTGCTGAGCCCAACAATCCAATGAGTTTTGTACACATCTGGTTTTTCTCCCATTCAGACTGTATCATCCTAACTTGGATAGAGTATTGTGGAAGACTGTCAAAAGCCTTGCTGAAGTAAAGGACACCCATTCCTCTCCTGAAGATCAAAGTCTGGTTATTTTTTTGCATAAGGAAATCCAATGCGTCAAGCACGTTCTACCCTTAATAAATCAAGGTTAGCAATCACAGGCACAGAAATATTTTTCAATAAGACCCACTCTATGACCTACGCTAGCATCAAGGTTGGTTGACTAGTTTGTACTTCCCCAGACAGTTATTTTGGTACTTTTTGATTAGAAGTGTAATACTGTTTTTCCTTCAATCATCTCAGACATCCTCCAATTTTCATTTATTTAAAGTTGCTAAAGATCAGCCCTATGAAGATATTGATCAGCTCTCTCAGAAACCTTTGATAAAGCTTGTCTGTGGATATACTATGAAGCAAATTCATCCAAATAAGCTCTGGCTTGACCTGCATGCACTTTCTTCTCCTTGAATCCCTTCACCAGTCTTTGCTGGTAGGACTGAGGCTATGAAGGCATTAAGTACCTCTGCCCTATTTGTATCCACGGTCAGTAAAACACTTGCTCCATGGAGAGACAAAAAGAAAGTGTCCCCCTAAACTGAACAAGTGAGTATGGGAGCTCCAAACTGACAACACGCCAGTAATTTCCTCCAAAGTACCTCCCACCCTTGAAAGGATATGATTGGTCTTGCAATGGGAAGCTGGAAGTTCCACCCCCAATAAATGGGCTGGGGCAGGGCCAGTGGGTCCAAGTATAGATGCTCAAGTGTCAGCACTTTGTGTGGACATCACTAACCACATTGGCATATACAAATATGACTATTTTTTAATAGTAATATTTAATTGTCATTATATGTAATGATGGTGACAAAAACAACTAAAAGCAACTTTGCTTGTTCTTGTTAGTTTATATTTTCTGAAGCACAATAAAGGCACTTCATTTTTTAATATCTTCTGACAATAAGTAAATAACTCTTATAATATTTTTAGTGGTCCGTAGCATCTATATAAAAGTTTTATTTAATATTTTCTTACAATTATTTGGCTAGTATGTATTATACTGCTGACCTGCAATAACTAGCCTATAAAAGAACTGCTCACCTGCACAAAGCCTTAGTTCCTTACAGAGTGATGGACTCCAACCTCTCTGTCACTATGAAATTCCAAGTGACTGTTTTGTGCAGAAGAGTGACACTAGCAGTGGAACACTAGCAGGCTGCATACTTTTTACAGCATTGTTTCTTTGTCATTATTCCAAATTACATCTATGCTGTCATAGATGACCTACTTTTTCAAGTGGTTGTGTGTTTTCTTTTCATCTCAAGCATCACCAATGTCTTCAAAAAAGCAAAAAAAAAGAATTAATTTGTTCTTTGGGCACTGGTTTATAGCTTAACACTTCTGAGACTGTGAGATGTTTGGTGAAGGGAAGAGCTCTTCAAACTTATGAGTCCATAAGAAAATCCCCGGTTTACAGTTTTAATACCTGTGCTAATTCAGAGAACAAGTCAAGCAGGCCACAGAATATTAACAAACATCAGGTAATGATTGTATGCACACAATTATTTTCAAGAAGTCATTGCTCACTGGCTTGATTTATCAAATTTATCAAAAATCCTCTGATGCTCATCTTCATCTCCAGAAACTACCATCCTAAACACAAATTAGACTTTTTTTTTTTTTTTAGTTACTGGAATCACCTGCAAATTTGCCTCTTTATAATGTTTTTATTTTATCTAAAACCTGGGTTTCAATGTGTATGTATTCTGCCCACATTCTAAAATTGAAGTGCTTCTATCTTCTGTGCAAACTTTTGTATCCCTTTCATCATGTCTTTCTTACTTTACATGTTATTTACTTATGGACCATAGGCTTCCTTGTTCTAATTTATTAACTGTTGAAAGAATTATGCTAGTGCTAGCTCTGCAAGATTAGGTCCTATGTTCTAACAAATCTCTCTTATAAATTATCCTTCCTTGCAGTTCTTATACTAGAACAGCAGTTTCCGTGATTTTCTTTATAAATGAAGGCCAGCCCCTTACTCCATTAAAACCATTGGCAAAACTCTTGCTGAATTCAGTGTGAACAGATTTAAACTCTTATGTCTCAGTTGTCAAGTAATACCTAGCACCTACAGTGATAAACACCTACTCTTTATTTTTTAACCTTGGCAACATAAACAGGTTAATGTCAAAGTAAAACCTAATGGCAGTTTAGTGTGATGACACCACCACATCACTTTGATTTATAACTGTCTGAAGATTTCTGTTCTTTTTTAATTTTGCTTTTTCCACACATCAGATATTCCAGAGTTCAGAAATTAACTTATGGAAGATAGAAGATGAATATTGCACTTTTTTGAGCTTCTGCAGTTTTACGCAGTTAAAAAGCATGGCAGCAGCAACTTTTTTACTCTTTTGAGAATAAATTCTTTTTGTGGCAGAGACTAACACATTATGGCCTGGTCCTGCAAAGCCATAACTACCATAAGATTTTCAGCATGTTCATCACCAAGTGAATTCAATCAAATATTTGCTGCCAAATGCAATGAATTTAGAAGCACTGGCCTCTACACAAAATTTTATTCTATGATTGAGTTTCATAATATTAGCATTTGATAAGCAAAACAGTGATGAATATCTGCAAAGGTGATGACTGCTAGGTGGAGAGCAGTGGATATGTCTATCTTGACTGTATCTAGGCTTTCAACAATGTCTTTCATCATATTGCCATAAACTAGCTGATTAAGTATCAGGTAGATAAATGGACAGTGAGGAGGATTTAAACTGCCAGTTAAAAAAGGGTTGTGAACAGAGGCACAAAGTCCATTTTGAGGCCAGTCACTAGTAGTATAATCTGCAGACTGATATTGAATCCAAAATGACCTGGATAAAGAGAGTGAATCCTTAGCAAGTTTGAATATAAAACAAAATGGGGAGGAATGATGGATACTCCATGGCTGTGTTGACATTCAGAGGCTTGTGGACAAACTAGCGAAATGGGTTAGGAAAAACATCACGAAATGCAGCACAGAGATGTAAAGTTATCCCTCTGAAGAGGGATAACTCGATGCATTAGCACACCCAAGAAGTTGACTGGATGGACAGCAGCTTTGCTAAAAAGGATATGTGGGTCGTGGTAGATGCCAAACTGACCATGAACCAGTTATGTGCTCCCACCAGGCTGCACATCACATTACAGAGATATGGATACAATGGAGTCACTCCAGTAAAGGGCCACAAAGGTGGTTAAGAGACTGGAGTGTCTGTCACATGACAAGAAGCTAAGAAATCTGGGAGTGTATAGCCTGGAGAAGGGTCAGGAGGAATTTGCAGACATCTATAAACACCTGACTGGGGGCAGGTGTGAGACAGACTTTTCTCAGTGATATCCAGTAATAGGAGGCAATGGACAAAACCTGAAATACAGGAAACCACCTTATGAGCTACCTTGTACTGGGCAACTGTTCCTGCTGCACAGGCAGGCAGGAATTAGGCCAAGGTGTACAGAGTGATGCACAAGTGAAAGGCAGCTAGTCCCAAGAGAGACTACTGAGTCCCTGTTTAAGAATTATATAATATTCATTATTGAAAGGTGATGTCAAAGTGTATCATTCTTCAGTTTTTCCTTCTTTAGCAAAAACCAAGAAATGCTACTTAGTTTATCTTTACATAGTGACAGAACTGTGCCTCATACAGACACACATTCTTTTAACTTTTCACTATTCTCTGGGGAAGAGATCAACTGCTCCAGAATGATGACCTCCATTTATTCTGTTTGCACCCCTGTCTCAGCCTTTCTTGTAATACTCAAAGCCATCATCACCACTTTTAAAAGTCTTTAATATAGCCACTGTAAGCTACATGAATAGTGACATGTGACTAAGGAAAATTGATACTCACCCTTCTTTTCCTTCCTCCCTCCCTCCCTCCCTCCCTCCCTTCCTTCCTTCCTTCCTTCCTTCCTTCCTTCCTTCCTTCCTTCCTTCCTTCCTTCCCTTTTTCATTCTTTCATTCTTTCTTTCTTTTGTTCATTCTTTGGTTCGTTCTTTTGTTCTTTCTGATATACAAGAGGATTTAAGTCTTGTAGACTCCCTGGAACACAAAGTTTGCTGTGATCCCAAATGGTAGGACAGATTTCTGAAATGCAAGGTGAAATTCTCTGAATTTACTATGAACTTATAATAAATAGACCTTACAGATCTCAAGATTATAGCTAAAAAAAAAAAAAATCACATCCAGACGATATAAATCTTGAATTGCAAGGTCAAAAGTCTTGCTCAGTAATGGAAACATGAAAAATATTTACAATCAATCACTCACTCATATACCCTCTCAAATGAGCTGGTCTATAAAATATTACATTACACCATCTTTCAAACCAGCTTTTTTAATACTATATTCTCAGTAACTTGCTCTACAAACACAGACTATAATTACATTTTTTTTACAGGATAACAGGATAATATAACAGCATCATGCCTCAAACAAAACCAGCTGAACCACAATGTTCAGTTTAAACTATTGCATATTTTGTCACTGTTAACAAAATAACACCCTATAGGAACCTATTGTCAGAGGTTTCTGTGAGTCTAGGCATTTTCCCTGGCATTAGGGTGTCTTAGGTTTTGCTATTTTTCTATTAATAGCTTCTGCTGACAGTTACAGTCCAGAGCAATAATGTTTCAAACAGCCAGCAACGATGGTAGCAGCACGGTGCATGCTATGTTTGATTTTCTTAGGCATGACCGAGGAATAGATCTATATTGAAGGAAATGTTTCAATATACTGAAGAAAGATGTTGACAAAAAATTCATAAATTTCTTCATAGCAATTTTTAAAGAAAATATCAAGCCTCAAATCTAAATTTTCTAATTCATTTTAGATGAGACTTTAATGAGGACATACCTGATACATTTTCTAGTGGAAAGAGTAATTCAATAAAAAAAAAAAAATTCCCAAGTTTGAAAAACATAGCAAACAAGCAAACAAAAATTACTTACAACACATTATGGTGAACTGCAAGCGTGACTAAAATTTTCAGACTTGAACAAAGATGGAAGAAACCTTTGCGTTTTTATCACTGCAAAACCAAGCCAGTTTTCCCTGAAATCTTGAGCTGACAAATTACAGTTCTGAACAGCAATATTAGCTGTCATATATAAGGTTCAAAATTTCAAAACAGGGTATTTCAAAAGCAAACTTTCTTGAAGTCCCTTCACATTTTTAGATGTACGATTGAAGTACTTCCAGTGCTGATAAACATGGCTGTGTGGAAATTGCTCAGATTCTTCCCCTCTTACCATCTTCTCCAGTCGCTCCTTTGAAGGATTCCTCCTTCAAAGAAGGATTTTTGCACTGACTGCAGCAGTACACCTCTCACTACACCCATGAGAATTCACTAGATTAGTTAAAAAAAAAAAAAACCAACAAAAAACCAGAACTTAAGTTTTACGCTCTCCTACACCTAAACATTCCATGTTGCTGTAAAGCTTGGTGAAGAAAAGGAAATCAATGGTTACTTTAAAAAATTTGGAAGTAATTTTAGTATTTAGATTTCAGTAATGCCACGGTGCTTGCCAAAGGACTAGCTCAGCTGAACCTGAGCACCGGGCAATCCTAGCCCACGGCTGCGGAGAAGGACAGAGACTGATCGTTTGCGGGAGGACGGGCAAGGTCTCCAGCGAGGCTCATCTCAATCACCGGTGAAAAGATCGCGGAGGAGATTGGAAGATAGCGAGGGACTCTTCTTGGGGAGGCAGGAACGAGTTTATTGGCACTGAGGAAAGGGGCCAAGAAGAGCCCCGAACAGCTTTGGGCAAGCGGTTTTATACCCCAGTAGCGGGGGTGGAGCGACCCCTTTGATAACCAGTAACAACACAGTTGCGGGGGAGGTACAGAGGCAGGGAACATNGGCCCTTGAAGGTTCAAACCACTGAACCTTCTGACTGACCGGGTCCAGGACACCATGGTGGGAACCATGGCTCACCACAACACAGTAATACTTAAACAAGGTGAAATTATATCTGACCTCTACTTGGCTGCATTGTCTATGCAGACTGGATCACACGATTTACTAAAAAAAACCCCAATTTTGTCTTTGTGAAACACCATTTCTGCAGGCTCTCCACTACTGGTCTTGTTTAGACAAATGAAATGTCAGACACAAATTATATACATACAACTCGCATAAGGACAGAAAAAACAGGTGTAAAGTGTCTTCTTTTACCAGGCAGACTTTATTTATTTGTTTATTTATTTACTTACTTACTTACATACTTAGCTCTGTGCTGGACAAGTGGCTAAGGAGGTGGAAGAACATTTTACCAGCACAGCACTGTCAAACCATGAAATGTGAACTGCAGTCAAATTGTTAAGGCAATAAATGCCCTAAATCCTTCCCCTAAAGTGTTGAAAAGCTAAAAAAAAAAATTAAGAGCATTAGCATGACCTGCAGTTAATACTTTGAAACCAAAATAAAATAGAAATCTGGGTTTAAGTGGTAAAGCATCTGAGGCAACAAAAACTAACACCACCAACTCATAGGTGAATCTCACAGCCTGCAGGTACACTGACAGTAGTACAGACAAGAACACTAGGCATAGTGTAGCTGGTAAGCCCACTAATCTTAAAAAGTATCCAGAGCCCTGTTTGGCGTCTCTTTCAAAACTACATGAGAATTGTTCAAAAATTTTCGTGCATGAATTTTACGTTTCGAGCTTTCTATCTGTTTAAGTGGGCAATGTTATCACTTTGCTTACAAATTCTACTTTTGCTTTCATAGAATGTACATTATTGCCTTCTATTTTAAATTCGCCTTCTATTCTAAATATATTTATTGGAATTTAAGTAATCAACAAAACAATCTAAAACAGCAACTGCAGGAGCAACAGAACCAGAAAGTTTATAGTCCATCTGTCTATCAAAATAAGCAACAGACTGTTTATAAAACAAATCAAGAAACCCCTACGAGATAAGTCATATGACTAAGCCTAACATCCATGCTAGTGCATTTGCAGAGGAGCAATTGTCTTCCTTTTTTAAGCGGACTATAGTAGTTGGCAGGAACAGCCAATGCAAATCCAGCAATATCCTGTAGGTTTCTTGTTTTGATTGGTGTAATTCCTACGAGCACCTTATACTTCTTGATACAAGGAAAAATGACAGAGTATCTTTCTGAGGCATGATTATTTCAAGTCATAAAACTGCACACGCCACACTATCTTCAGGGAATAGTTGCACTACTGTATCAAATTTTGCAGACATTTATTTAGCATGCGATTATTTATTTAAAATACTCTTTAACTCTCAGTCTTCTTTATTACACCTTTGACATACATCAGCCATGAATACTGAGACCACAAAATGAATATCTAAAAGAACTGGAAAAAAACTTCTCAATAAGATTGGAAGATTGAAAAGTCATTTAGTATGCAAAGAAGACAGGTTTTTTTAACTACTACGGCTATTACAGTGAAATCAAAATCTAAATAGTATAAAACTTATTCATTCATAAAGGCCTTTTTCCCTTAAAGGTGTTAAATACTTTACTCATAAATAGGTGCTTGATCTTAAAGCTTTTTCTCTGGCATCTCTTCCTTTTCTTGCAATATTTTCTGATTCTGCGTTTTGCAGCAGTCATGCCCTATACATGAACAATACAGTTGTCCTCCACTTGTTTTAATTTTCTAAGTGTATTTCTGCTGATGAAATTCAGTCCTTGGAGCACTCAAATATATATTCTTCGTAGTACAACTTGAGCAATGAATACGGCAAATTTCCTAAAAGCATTGAGCAGCTAATCTAAAATTTCACATAAATCATAAAATAACATTTTACTGCAGTAATCAACAGTTAAAAAGAATACCAGAATAGTAATTTGGCTTTGAAATTCTGTGGCATGTAAATGGGCATACTACCAAACATTGCTAAACTTTAGATTTTTTAAAAAGCAACAAAGCTCCTTGCCAAAGATATAATGGGCTATTCTATCTACAGGCTTTTCAAAAGCTCTGCCTGCATAGTTGTTATGTGTGTCACAAATGTCAATGACCATAGCCTCACAAAACTTTCAATCAGAGAAGTATCATCATCATCTTACAGATGAGGAACTGAATAATAACAATTGTTAAAGGTTGTCTGTGTTTATTTATAAGAAGCACAACATGAGAGGAGGTCGTTTGTACACCAAAAGATCTGGTGAAGAATATCTGACACTAAGTGAATTCCTGGAACCATTCCTACATGAAGAAAATGACTTGGAGTGATGCTAGCCTGATATTTAAATACTGAAATCCACTGAATTCTCTGGCCTTAAGGCAAGCCTGGTAAACTGTATTCCTAAGATGTTTCTAGATTTTCATTTAACACAATTCTTGCTCCTTCTTGCTCCTGTTTCCTATTAATGCAACCTTTATCTAAAAGTCTTTTCTGCTCCTGCTCCATGTTGAACTATTCTTGTGCACTGGTCAGGTGTTGCAAGCTGGTGGGGGCTCCGGGGGTTTGCTCAAACCCTGGCTGGCTGTCACGACACACCAACGATAAAGAGCCAGGAAGGGTCTCTGCACAGGATTCCACTAGGAAGTTTATTCCATCTTCACCAGTGAATGACAGCTAGAGGCAGGACAAGAACAATAGCACTCTGGGGGTTTTATGTGGGGCAGGGAGAACATCAGGAACCAATGGTCTGGGGGTACAGGGGCAGTACATAGGCAGGGCTGGGGTAAAGGGACCAACAGGGAAACTGAGGCAGAGACAAAGGGACAGGGGCCAATGGGAGTACGGGGAGGGAGAAGCCTTCTGGACCAGAGCTAGGGTNACTAGGAAGTTTATTCCATCTTCACCAGTGAATGACAGCTAGAGGCAGGACAAGAACAATAGCACTCTGGGGGTTTTATGTGGGGCAGGGAGAACATCAGGAACCAATGGTCTGGGGGTACAGGGGCAGTACATAGGCAGGGCTGGGGTAAAGGGACCAACAGGGAAACTGAGGCAGAGACAAAGGGACAGGGGCCAATGGGAGTACGGGGAGGGAGAAGCCTTCTGGACCAGAGCTAGGGTAGGGGCAGGGACCAACCCAGGGAACAGAACCAAAGCTCCTTGGCTCCCACAGTCAGGTGACAAACAGCCGTCTCCCCATGGGAACAATGCCTGTGGCTCGTGAAGAAAAGACCAGCAAAGAATAAATCTAAGGTGTCTGACATGTCTCAGAGAACCAGGGACTTAAGCCAATTACAAGTTGAACTGTTTTATGTGCACTTTTGAAGTGTCTGCCCAACTCCATTTGATCTAAAATTCATCTGAGAAGTATTCATTTTGTGCACTTTAAGAACAAACACTTGACAATGCAAACCACAGGACAGCAATTGTTGTGTTGAGGATGTATGCCTGATCTTAACCAAAGCCGTACTATAAACATACCCAAGATGGGTCACAAGGCTATCACAGTGCAAGAAATTTAAACTTCATTACATCTTCTGAGTTTTATTCCAGAGATTTCACAATGGAAGCTTTTTTTAAAAGGTTATTTGATTCTTTTTGATTAAGAAAATATGCCAGCTACAGACCCTCCTTTTTGCTATAGTCTGGGTATGTAGCACATTCAGGTACTCTGGTGCTGTGCAACAGCTTTGTACACTACCTGTCATCCTGTAATACACAATTCTGCTTAAACCATTAATTTTTTGTGTGGGACCAAATGCATCCACAGACATAATAAATACAATACACTCAAATATAAAGTAAGCCTTATAGAGATTTATGGAGACAGATTAAGGTTAATGAAATTCTCAAAATTATTCCTTTTACTTTTTGGAACGTGCAGACAGAAATAGACAACAAAAAGTGGAGTAATATTAGAGTTTAGATTGTTATAGTCTGGATAATTAAAGTATGGACAAAGCAGACAAAAGTTAGAAGATAAAGAATAAAAGCATGATGTAAAGAGATTGCCCAGAAGAGTAATGTTGCTTAAAAAATCCTCATCTGTTCTTGGAACATAGGTCCATAACTTCCTTCCTAAGCACCATAACTTGAGTTGCCATTCATGCTATTTAGACAAAGCATCAGACTTTTGGCAGATGCATTTCAGATGTTTTGCTTCCATTTCTCTTGTCTTCATGCAGCTCCCGCATTTTATATTTCCTCAGGGTGAGACTCAGCAGAGCTCATAACTGAGATGAGTAGAGGCAAAATGAACAACCAAACCACCACAACAATTAGCAAACCACGGAAAATCATCCAGGGTGGCATTTCTGAAAGAGTAAAGGATTTGTACCTAGGTGGGATTAGTGCAGTGGGAAGTTAGGTGTCCATCAACACCCATCCGTGTATCACTAGCCCAGTTAATCACCACTTAGGAACTATTAGGCTTGACAGCATGAGCTCTGTCAATCACAGTTGGTACAATGTAGTGCTGAAAGTGGAGCAGTCACTAAGGATGGCCCTATTTCTAGCTAACTTGTTTTGGCAGAATGTTTGTGTGCATCAACAGACTGAAATGTCAGAGAGCTAGAAGATGATGTGGGTGAACGTGAAAAACCAGAGAAGACTGCAGAGAAAAAGGAAGAAACCAGAATAAAAAACGAGCAAGTAAATACAAGGAAGAATAGAAGATAAAGGTATGAATTAATGCTGCAAGTAATATTCTTAAAACAAAGACACAGGAAGTTTTGCATTAGGAATACATTTCAATCATTGTGCTGCCATAGGCACAATAAGCATCAATGAAACCTGATCATTCAGCTTATTAAATTCCTTATGTCACAAGTGCCCTTTAATCATTTGTTATACCACCCAGTACTCTTCTATAGCTTGTATAACACAAAAGGACGGAAAGAGGCAATAGAAATCCCAGATGTGAAGATTCTTCTTATGTGAAGAATTTTGTACCCTATGAGACATGCACCCCACTGAAGCTGCCCATTAACAATATCCACAGAGCTCATAATATTTAAACACATATTCGTGTCTCTGTATGACTAACTAAAGCTCTAAATAATGTTAATATAACAGATATTTTGCATGTTTACTAGGTGTTCCTATTATACATAATTACTACCTATTTCCACTTACATTTCACAAACAATTTAGGTTTCAAAAGTTTAATCCTGTTTTTGTGATTTTTTCCTAATTTACAGTTTGTTTGTTTGTATGTTTGTTTGTTTGTTTGTTTTTCCTGGAGTGAAGGGTTCATTCTGGGTACATCTATGCTTAATTCTTATGCATAGCATATGCTTAGCACAACAAAGTACAAAATGTGCAACAGGCATTAACAATGGAAAACTCTTCAGGGTGCAGATAAAATACTCTACATATCTGCACAAGTGTTTCCCCTTAATTTGTCTAAAAGAGAATTGAATTAGGTCCCTTCTCTCCCTAAACCAAAAATATTGTCAACAACTTGGTTATTTTAGGAGAGTGAAACATGCCAGAAAAGAATGTTTACAGAAAGTAAATTAGCTTAGACCTCTTTATATCTGTTGCTTATTCTGCATCTATGCTTTGTTTCTCTTCTCTTTCTCTACCCTATTATGATAACATAACATGCTCAGAAAAACACACCAGGTTTTCCGGTGGGTCTGTTGGTACAAATTGGCTAGCCAGTCCATGCAAAGAGATGTCATGGACACAGCAAGTAATTCCTTTGTGGTAGAGACAGAATGGAAAGATCTTGCAGAAGTAAAGTTCTATGAGTATGTAACGGTAATTGTAACTGGCAACTGTCTGTTGTAACACTATCTGGAATCTGGTTTAATGTTACCCATAACTGGTTTTACACTAGCATCTGCCATAACTACTTTTAATAGCTTCCTTTAGTTGGCAGCTACAGTTTTTGAAAAGTGACACACACAACTGGACACCTCCTGTAAGACAGAGTGGAGTCCATTTCTTTTGAGGTTCATGTCAAGTGGCAGCACAGTCATAAAGCCACTGTACCACTGAAAAGTTTAGTTTGGAAGTGAACATTAAAGGTCACCTAGTCCAACCACTGCCTGCAATGGGCAGGGACATCTTCAACCAGATCAGATAACTCAGAGCCCTGTCTGACCTAACCTTGAATGTTTTCAGGGATGGAGTATCTACCACCTCTCTGGCCAATCTGTACCAGTATTTTACCACCCTCATCATAAAAGAATTCTTCTTGATACATGCTTTTGCAGTTTAAAACCACAATCTTGTCTCCTATTGCTACAGGCCTCGCTAAGAAGTTTGACCCAATCTTTCTTATAGTCCCCTTTTTCAGTACCAAAAGCCTTCTCTTCTCCAGGCAAAACACTGGTTCTCTCAGCTTTTCCTCATAGAAGATCTGACCAGATCAATGTCTTGCCCTCCTCTGGACTCGCTCCAACAGGTCCACATCTTTCCCTGCCCTGAGGACTCCCGACCTGCCAGCAACACTCCAGGCTAGGTCTCATGAGAGCCGAGTAGAGGGGGAACTCTTAGGCAAGAGCTAGGGGAGTTAACATAAAATCTTTACAGAAGCTTGTAGCTATTTGGCTCTTTTAACGCTCTTTTTAGCCCCATGTTAGCAGCCCGTGTAAGTTACTGCAATGCTGTACAGTGTAACATACCCACCAGGAGAAAATCTCCCTAACAGCTGTGGAGCGCTGTGGTTCCCTGAGCCCAGGCTGTCACACTCATAGCCAGCCCGTGTTTACAGGAGCAGCAGTGCCTAACATTTACACGCCGCCGAGCGG
>VXBT01000245.1:78057-89921 GCA_013400235.1 Oriolus oriolus | reverse complement strand
TCCAGCCTTAGGGGGGTCTCCTGTCTAGGCAGAAAAATAATTACATGTTTTAAAATACTTCGTTTGCCACGTTCTTCAAGGAGAGTTTTGCATCTCCTCCATCTTCTACTTGGGAGCAATGTAAGAAAAATAGACTAAAACTGGAGCAAAACGGTATTTTGAGGGCTTTTTTTCTATACCTAACCCACTGCTTCTGTTTTTTCGCCCCATTTTAATTTTTTTTATGGTTTTGGTTTTGTTTTTACAGGCAGAGGAAAAGCAAGTGACTTCCCCCACTGAGGAGACTTTCAGCTCCCTTTTCCCTGGCCATCCCCCCTCTCCAGGCTGCTCCAGAGCCTGGATTATCCCTCAGCTCCCCCCTCCCTCTGCCTGGAGGGGGTTTCCTTGTACCATCCTCCTGCAGCTCTGTGCACTTGTGCCCTCCTCCTCTTCCCACAGCCTGATTTATGGGGTTTATCTTTCCCCTTTTACACCGCACCTGATGGCGGCGACCTCTGCTCCCTGCATAGCTCGGATTCCTCAGGGAGGGGTGTGGGCCACCAGGAAGGGCTTTCTCCTTCCCTGGGCCACTCCAGATGCCACCAAGGGGTCCCTCAGCCACGTCCATCCTCTGCCCAGGTGGCTGGGAATGAGGTGGGTCTCCAGGGGGGAGTCTCCCTGTCCTTGAGCAACAGCGGGGTTTTCCCCTGCCATGGGGATGTGCTGCTCCCCCCAGCCCACCCCAAAATCTCATCTGCCTCTCTGCCTGGAGCTGGGGGAGATGTGCTGGGCCTCTCCTGGGATGGGGTGTGGTGGGGTCAGGGAGAGGCCAGCGACACCGGGACAGGGATCTTGGTTTTCCTGGTCTCATCAGTTTTTCCCTTTCCCTTCCCAGTCCCTGTGCAGGATCTCTCAGGTACGTGGGGATTACACCTGGTACAGCCAGGGCTACTCAGGCAATGAGGGCTGGAGAACACCCCAAATTCCTGAGGGTGCTCCTGCTTGTCCGTGCTGGCAGCTTTCCCCTGGGCAGGATGCATCTCCCACCCAACCCAAGAGGTCAGGGTGAGCGAGCCCCGCTCTGCCACGTTCCCTTCGGCCTCAAGTCACCCCTCATGTTACAAAAAGAACCATTTTGGAGGTGGAGCAGCTCCAGCTCCCCTGGGGGACGCTGCTCTTCCCTGGGGGTTCGTGCAGCAGCCGGGATTGTCCCTCTCTGGCGTCTCCCTGCCCGGCTCCGTGAGCTGAGGCATGGCCTGGGGATGGATCAGCCAGGACTCAGGCTGAGCTTGGGACACAGATTAATTAATTAATCATCACGCTCCATCCCTGATTGCCCTTCCCTCCAGCAAGCCTGAGGGTGAGCAAGAGCGGGTGAGCTCATCCCTCTGCGGTCTGTGGGAATCGCGCTTCCCTGGGAGTTAAAGTCTCCCAGAAAAGACTGAAATGGTCACTGGAGTTTAATTTTTTTAATCTGATGATGCCTCAGGTTTTAACTTCTATATTTTTCAAATCCTGAGTTGCTTAGTGTGTAACTCTGAGTGTCCTGTAGCCTGCTGGCTTCTGTTCCTTCATGCTGGGTAGACATAACAAAGCCTCTCCAGGCCTGCTCTCCAAGGACACCCAGACTGTCCTAGGCCCAAAATGTGTAACCCAGCATCCTAAGAGCAGGGTGAGCTTGGGGAAATCACATCATTAACTGAAGCTTTAATTGGAGAATTAACCCTGATATGCAGATGGACCAAACTTTTAAAAGTGTGAAGAACTCGTGACCTGGGGTCCATCTTGGGGTCCATTTTGGGCAGTAGCCTCTGGACTCCCCAGGATGTACCTCTGAAGGCCCTTCAAATAAATCCCTACCTTTATTCCCTCATTCCTGTCTGGTCTCTGTTTTTAGGTGGCCGCTTCAGACATCAGTGCAACCAGGGACATAAAATGAGGGCATAGAAATCCGAGGTTTTTTCCATCTGGGAAATGCACCTTGGCTTTGTCGCCGCACGCTTTGACCCGGGACAAAGATTTAGGGCCAGGTCTGAATCTGACATCTCTGGTGCCAAGCATGAGAGCAGGCAGTGTTTGGGTTATTTAGGATGGGTCTCACCAGACCCTCTGCCAGCAGGGGTTTCCCACACTTGCTGGTGTTTAAGGTCTCCATTTTTCCTTGGGAAAGGAGCGGGAGAACGTGCCATTTCTCACTCTGCACTTTGGGAATTCTGTGGCTCTCGGGGCAGTGATTAGAGCTCCTTATTACAGACACAGTGGTGGGGTGCAGCTCTCCAAGTGGGGAGCTTCGGGACAGGGACAGGCTGAAACCTCTGGGAGAACGGGGTTTTATCTCCAGCTCTGTTTTCCACTTGCGGCTGGGAAACCTCAGCCTGCTGGGGCTTGGTCACTGCAGTCACCCTCTGTTTCCTCTGTCTGCCCTGCTTTACTTGTTAGGACAACTCCTGATGCAACTTCTGCTGTCAGAAGGGGCAAAACCACTTCCAGCAAGCTGTTGCAAAATCCTGAAACAGGAATAAAACTCAGGAGTTCATTTTCAGTCTGGTTGTTTTGTTTTTTTAAAATGCCAAGTCCTGGCCTCTTTCCAATCTGCTGCATCACCCAGGAGGCTGCAAGTTCCCCTCCTGCCATCTGAGAGGGAAGGTGGGCACGAAAAGTTACCCCCAGGACGTGGAACTCGTGCTAAACCACGGAATACCACAAAACTTTGGATAAAATTCCCAGGAGCTGGCATCACGTGGAGGAGCTGGCACTTGAGGGAGGGCAAGAGGTAGAGCCCTCACGATTTCCCCTGCATTCATCCCCCGTGCAGCCGAGCAGGAGAAGATCTTCTTGGAGGACAGGAATGTGACATGAAACACTTGGAATGCTGGAAATGAACACGGAGGGGTTGGATTTCACCCGGAACACGAGCAGTTGGAATCACAGCCAGGCTGGGAGGTGCCCCAGCCTCCGTGAGTGGTTTGTGGCGATGATCGATAGCAACCTGCGCCGCCTGACCTCTCGCTGCAATCATCACCCATCTGCAGGCACCCTGAGGTGATTCATCACTGCCTGACACACTCTGGGAGCCCAGCTGGGCTCAGGGACCCCCTCCCCACTCATTCTCCTTCCCCAGGAAGAGCCTTTTGCTCCCTTTGGTTTGGAACTGGGGGTGACCGAGGCGATCTGAGAGCAGCAAGGGTGGTGAGAGAGAGGTGTGAGGGTGCCCAGAGAGGGGAAACCCTGCTCACCTCTGCCACATCCTGCCCCGAGCCAGGCCTGCTGGCACCAGAGGAACTCTGAGACACCTCTGCCTGTGCTTTCTTGGGACAGGGCTTTTTTGGGGGAGCAGGGATGGGATATCATCACCGCCGTTTTGGATGTGGGATGGGAATGGAGCAGCTCCCAGCTCATCCTGGCCGGCCTCTGCTGGTCAGGGAGCTGGGAAGGCTGGAGGATGGAAGGCCTAAAGGCTTCCCAGTGATGGGAATGTTTTCCAGGCCCCTGGCACAGCCTCCAGCAGCAGGGAGAGGAGCTGAGGGGGTGTACCCACACCTGCAGTGGGGTGGCACAGGCATCTGGGGAAATGATGCTCCAAGGGCTGGAGCCCCTCTGCTCTGGAGCCAGGCTGGGAGAGCTGGGGGTGCTCACCTGGAGAAGAGAAGGCTCCAGGGAGAGCTCAGAGCCCCTTGCAGGGCCTAAAGGGGCTCCAGGAGAGCTGGAGAGGGACTGGGGACAAGGGCTGGAGGGACAGGACACAGGGAATGGATGGGATATTGGGAAGGAATTGTTCCCGGGAAGGGTGGGCAGGCCCTGGCACAGGGTGCCCAGAGCAGCTGTGGCTGCCCCTGGATCCCTGGCAGTGCCCAAGGCCAGGTTGGATGGGGCTAGGAGCAGCCTGGGACAGTGGGAGGTGTCCCTGCCCATGGCAGGGGGTGGCACTGGATGAGCTTTGAGGTCCCTTCCAACCCAAATCTTTCCACGATTTTGTGATTCTGATATTCTCATCCTGGGAATGGTTGCCACGGGGCTTCCCTGTGTTTTGGCTGCTGTGGTGCCTGATGCTGTATCCATGGATTTGCTCAGTCCTGCCCAGAGGAATTCGAGTTTGTGTTTCTCCCTCCTCCTCCCAGGCTGCTCTGAGATCGTCTCTGATGAGCAGCCTGGCTGGGAAAATGGGATTGGGATTGATTTTGTTGCCCGCAGCCACTGTTTTGTTTGAGAAGTCGATTTCCTTGTCATTCTTCCACAGCGAGGACTTGCTGCTTTCCCTCTAAGACTTTAGGCCTGGCCTGAGCAGTGTGGGCTTGAAACTGAATTTTTCACGCTGTTCTTGTCTCACAGGACTCGCTGCATCCAGCCCGGATGGGGGCTGGGGGTTCATTCCCTCTTCTTGCTTCCCATTTCTCCTGCTCCAGGGGAAAGGACTCTCCCATCCCTCCTGCTTGGGATGTCCCCCTGGAGCTGCTGGAAAGGATCTCCTGCTCCTTGCTAATCTCCAGGGAGGTGAGAGCCCCCTGAAGCAAAGCCCTGGGTCACCAGGTCAGCCTGAGAATCACCCGGAAAACTGACACGGAAAGCCTGGAGCAAACCACTGGGAACTGGGTTTTCTGGGAAAGGAGGGGCCAAAGCTGCAGGGAATGGGATTTCAGGGACTTGCTGTCTCCATTACAGCTCGTGCATGTCCGGAGCTTGTTCAGGAGCAATTAAGGCAGTGTCTTAAGCAGAGTAATTAAGAGTAATTAAAGGCACGTTATCCATGGATGTGTTGTTGGGGATGGAGTGAGGAATTCAGGGCTAGGCCTAACCTCTCCCTGCTTTGGAAAGAAACAGATCAGTCCCTTCTGAGATGGAGGGGGGCCAGAAAAAAATACGTGAGCCCTGTAGAAATTTCCCTGCGTTATTTCCCCAACCAGACCCGAAGCTGCCAAGGTTCCTCTCCCCCAAAAAGGGCAACTTTTGAAGGATTTTCCTTTTCAGGGTTGTGCCACACAGCACAGTTCCTGCAGTCAGAGATCCCCTGGTGTTTCAGGTAATAAATCTGTTTGTTGGAGCTTTTCTTCTGCCATGAGACCACTCACAAGTTCTATATTTGCCCTTGCTAGGGCTTTTCTATGAGGGAAAAAAAAACCCAAATAAATGTGTCAGGGCTTCTGGTTTGTGCCAGCACCAGGAGGGCTTTGGAGAGGAGTCACTACTGGAAGATGGAGCTGGATTTCTGCTGTGCTCCCAAGGACCAGCCTGTAGGGAAAAGCCAGGCTAGGATCTGCAAGGATGCAAAAGAATCCAGGTTTAGGGGGAATTTGGGGGAGAAAAGTAAATTTTGGTTGGTTTCTTTTCTTTCCTATTCAACAATTGCACCCACAGTGGATTGATTAAAGAAAAAAGGAAGGTCCCCATGTGGATTAATCCAGCTGGGATCATCAGGAATAACTCTGCTGGGTAGGGCAAAGCCTCAGGAGCAGGGCTGAGGGGAATGAAAGACAAACTCCTTTCGCCTGCTGCTCTCCCTCTCCTTATTATCCCCGCATGAATTACCCACATTCTTTGCAAGCCGGGTCTTGCCTTGGCTCAGGGAGCTCAGATCATCAGAAATGCAACAGTTTTCCTGCACAGTTCCTGATAAAAGAAGCTCCAAAAGGTTGGGAGCAGGGGGAAAATGGGATAGGGTTTCTCCTGCTGCCGTTTCTGAGAGTTTCCTGGGATTCCTGGGCCGCCAGCGCTGGGAATTTCTGGATACCCAGTGAGAAAACAGAGAATAACCCTTGTGCCCTGCCCAAGTTTCAAGGCAGATTTCATTAAATGCCTTTAATAACGCAAAATTCCTTAAAAAATTCCCAGCTGAGAGCCCTCTCAGAGCAAACGTGCTCCGTTCCAGCAGCGTTGTCCCAGCATTGTCCAAACGCTCAAGGTCACTGCGGCTCCTCTCTTTTCCCCCCTCGCCGTGGCACTGTGCCACCAGCATTTCCATGGAATGGCTCCTGTTTTTTGATGAATCCTCGGGTTTTTTGGGTTCGGATGGGCAGGGAAGAGCAGCGCTGGCTGCTTTCCAAGCAGCTCCAAGGTTCGCACAGGGGCCCCTCTCTCCCCTGGTTAATGGATCACCAAACATGACCTGGCCGAGTCTGCCGGGAACAGGGGCTGGGTAAACACCCGCTCCACGGGCAACGTTCCCACTTCAGGGCTTGGTGGGGATTTGGGGTGCCCAGGCAAACAGACCCCTTGAAACACCTCATTCTAACTCAAAAGAAAAACCCCATCCCTGCCACCTCCAGCTGAGAGTCTGAGTTTCTTATCCCAGAGCAGAAATGGGAGCCAGTAATTGAATGGGGACATGGATAAGTCATGGAGATCTGTGGTTGCCTCCACGAACACATCCCCGGGGGGGAAAGCTGCTGGAGTTAAGGGATAACCCAGCACAGGATGGGAAAAGCTGCGGGCTGGAAATGCTGACCACCAGGAGAAATTCAGAGCTGTAGAGCTGGAAAAGCCCTTTAGGATCACAGAGTCCAAACGCTCCCCCCAGAGCTGCCAAGGTCACCTCTAAACCCTGTCCCCAAGTGCCACATCCACACCTTAAAGCTCCTCTTCAAGAGGGGCAGGAAGAGCTAAGGGAATATTTGAAATATATCCTTCCCTGTCTGCAATTTTATATATATATATATATATATAAAATTAGATATAAATATAATTCGAAAAATGTTATATTTTTATAATTATATATATTCTATATACATAAACCAGAACATGGATGGGATATAAGCACACATATTAAAATATGCATAAATAATTAAATAAATAAAATATATTTAATACCTATTATTTTTNATCAGCTTATGCCTTCATGATATGGATTGATAGACCCAATAATTCTTATATAAGCCAGCAGCAGTTTGAAATTTAATCCTTTTCATGATGGAAACGGCATTTATGTTTTGTGGGAATCCATCAGGCGATGTGGAATCTTAAATATTTCCAGCAGCCTTTGGAAGTTTGCTGTCTAGTTTGTCTCAGTAGCCTTATTCAACCTCCTGTGAATTTGGTTAAACCACAGCTGCACTTATCCTCTCTCATAACATAAAGCCCCCACATACCAGGAGCTTATAGACAAAGAACTCAAATCTCTCAGTGGTCTCAGCAGACACAGCCCCACCTTCTCCCTCCCCTCCTCCTGCCTCACTCTCTCTGTTATCCAGCTAAAAAATAAAGGACCCTTGGGCAGCCCAGTCTCCCATGGACCACTGGATGATAAATATCAAGCCTTGGTGTCAGCAGCCCATCCCCAGGGCTGGCAGCACCAGCCCGTGTCCCTCTGCATCCAGAAGCTCCACGGCGAGTTCGTGTGGGATGAGGGTGTTGCTCATGGACCCCAAATCCTCCTCTCCCAGGCTTTCCCTCATCCAGTCCTCAGGGGATACAAACCCTCAGGCCACAGTGATAAAACTCCGGCAGGACTCCTTCTTTTTCCTCCCCCCAAACCTCCTGATGGGTTTATGGCCCCCAAATTCTCCACGTGGTCACACCAGCACTTCCTCGCCAGCAATAACGCTTGGATTTCCCTCACTACCCTCCAGCATCTCCCTGGGACACATAAAATGCTGATGCTCGGGTGTAATAAATTGTTTGAGCCCCCCACACGTGCTCTGCTCTCCCAGGGGAAGAAGGATGGGGTTATTTGTCCTGCAGGAGGTTCTGCGGCTGATGAGGGATGAATTCTTGGCTCTCTGGACTCTTTGCATCACAGCCTGTGGTGAAAAATGGGCAGTGCCCTCCAGAGAGGCTGGGCTGGGTGGGTGGGAAGGTGTTTGGTGCCAGGATCTGCAGGGAAAACTGGCAGGGCACGATTTTATACCATCCTTGCCTCCTCGTTCCCAGTCTGAGCTACTCTGGAGCTGCTGGAAGGAACGCAGCAGGTCCCAGGGCCGGGCTGAGGCAGCACAAGCCTCCCCACCTCGCTGGGACCACCAGAGAGGCCATTCCTGGGACAGCAGGCCCTGTCCGGATGCACAAGGAAGGACGGAGGCCATTTCTTCTGGAAACGCAGCTGTGAGTGGGGAACAACCAAGCACAGGCTCCAAGGAGAAATTCAGGAAGAAATTCTTGGCTGTGAGGGTGGGGAGGCCCTGGCACAGGGTGCCCAGAGAAGCTGTGGCTGCCCCTGGATCCCTGGCAGTGCCCAAGGCCAGGCTGGAGCAGCCTGGGATAGTGGAAGGTGTCCCTGGCTGTGCAGGGTGTGGAATGGGATGAGTTTTAAGGCTCTTCCAACCCAAACCATCCTGGAGTTCCGTGGTTCTGTGAGGAATGGTGTGCGGGTCGTGGGTTGTTACTTTCGGTGTTTATTTCTCCCCAGCACTAATTGTCCTCTTCCTAAGCAACCAGGCGTTTTCCAAGCATTACTGGGAAGAGCACGGCCCACCCTGGGAGCATGGGTGCTCTGCCATTCCCTCCCCAGCCTCCAGACATTCCCACCAGGCAGCGGAAGGGTGGGGAAGCTGCCAAGGAGCTGAGAGGGCCCCCTTTGTTAGGGAGGGGCTTTCCAGGGGCTACTTAAACATTAACCAGCACAACAATCGCCCAGTGTTCCCAGTTCCCACCGCCACGCCGGGCCCTCACCCCTGGGAGGGTGGGGGGATTGCAGAGCCCTGAGCTGCTCCCAGCCCCGGAGACGTGGCCTGGCACGGTGTTCCGGAGCTCCTGTGCCACCCCTCTGCCCGCAGGCAGCCCCCAGGTGTGGGGTCAGAGGGTGGGGACGGGTTGTTAACTCCCTTCTTGCGGCCATAACTCGGAGGACACGGCTGGAGGGTTTCAGAGAGCTCGGGAATGATGCCTGGAGCTGCTCAGGCAGCCCCGATGCACCCATGGCACAGCGGGAAGACCTGGATCTGCAGGAATCTTTCCCCCCCAACTCTCAACCTTCAACCCCTTTCCCCAACCCCTTTTTTTTTTTTCAGGGACAATCCTGTAGGTTTAGCATCTCTCCCAAGGGGATCTGGGAATCACACCAGTCCCAACTGATTTTTGAAGCATAGGGAGTAGGAAAAATGCTGACAATTTCCTTTTATCCCTGCGGAAAAGGAGTCTGGGGCAGGTTGGGCAGTGTGACCAAGGTTTGGCAGGAGTCTAAAAATCCTGCATTTAGGCCCAGCTTTGCATCCTGCTCGCCTCCTGGCAGCAAAATACTTAAAAGCAATAGCAGGTGGGATCAGGAGTGTTGAGAGTGCCTGCTTCCCCACTCCCCATCTTCTGGGAATGCTCCAGCACCACGAGAACCTTTGTCAGCTGAGAGCAGCTCACCCCAGCTGAGAAATTTGGGTACGGATGGGCTGAGCAATAAAAATAATCCCAGAATCCCAGAAAGGTTTGGGTTGGAAAAGACCTTGAAGCCCATCCCATCCCACCCCCTGCCATGGGCAGGGACACCTCCCACTATCCCAGGTTGCTCCAAGCCCCTTCCAACCTGGCCAGGAACATTTCCAGGGATGGGGCAGCCACAGCTTCTCTGGGCACCCTGTGCCTCGCCACCCTTTTATTATTTATTTACGGGTTTTATCACTATTTATTAATAAAGATATGTCTTATAGTATTGTTAATATGAATACTGATTAGAAATCCTATCAATTAGATTATTCCCAACGATAAATAAGGATGACTGATAATAAATGAGAGGAATCTAGTCTGTGGGCCGACGGAGAGCTGGCTGAGATGCTCTCTGCCCTCCTCACCCATTCCCGTCGTGCTTCCAGCATTTTGGGAAGCTGTGGGATGCCATCAATCAGGGAGGGAGGACAGGGGGTCATTCTGGTCACCTGGGGGGTGTCCAGGCTCCAGAACTCACCCTCCAGCAGTGTTTTAATGCCGTTGCTGGAGAGCCTGACGGGCTTGGTGAGCTTTCCTCCCCGAAATCTCCCACCAGTGTCTGAGGGAAGCAAACACAGGCTAAGCTGAAATCAACAGAACGCTTTATTAGAGCAAATGTTCCCGGGCTGAGCTCTCCATATTCCACCATCCTCGTGCTGAAACGTCTCAATTTTGCTCTGCCAGTCCAGCACGAGCCTTTTTTTGTTCTGGCATGGAGTGTGTGCAAAGTGCTCAAAGTGCCTCACAGCAGAGCCCCTCCGCTGCTCCCACAAAAAGTTCTGGTGATTCGGGGTAAAACAACATTTGGACCACTGTGAGATTTTTTTTTCTTTCTTCTGGCAGTGGTTTCCAGGCCGTTTTTAGGTGATGGTCATCCTCAGCCCACCCGAAATTTGGCCAGAAGCGCACCTGGTGCTGTGCAGTAGCTGCCGCGCTCCAAGGATCCAGCGCCCTGCGGATTGCATTAACCGGGATGATCCTTTTAAAGATCCTTGCTCGGGAAGCAAATCCCATTTGAAATAAAGCAGAGGGATTTAGCTTAACGAGGCAAAGCCAGGGAAGAGAGGGAGAAGGAGCCGTGCGGCTGCAAGGCAGAGCCTGCAGCTGAGGGGCTCCTGGGGTGGAGGAGACGTCGGGAAGCTGCGTGCACGGAAAAGTGGGATACACCGAGCTGGCGAGGCTGCCTTGTCCATGGGAGCACTTGGAGATCACTCAGCAGCCCTCCTCGGAGAGGGGCGTCTGCCAGGGACCAGCAGAGAAGCAGCAGGGGACACACACTGGTGGCTCATCTCTGCTTATTCCTGTCCCGACCCCGTCTCCCGCTGCTCCCAGCCCTGACCCATCCTCTTCCGCCGTTTGGGATGTTCCAGGTCCTTCTCAGCTGATGCAGCCCCGCTGCTGACAGGAGGGTGATGTCCGTCCTTGCCGCTGGGAGCTTCGCCGGCCACACGGCACAGCCCCTCCCGCCCCTTCCCGAGAAATCCCAGCCCCACGGCTCCGCGGGAGGGGGCAGATCCAGCCGCAGGGTCACACACGGCCGGTCCCAGCCTCTCAAACCCACAGCCCAAACCCTGGCAGCTGTTTCTGTTCCCCCCACCCCAGGGAAAGGGGAACCAGGGGGAAAGCCCCCTCCCAGCTCCGTGTGGTGCCCAAAGTGCAGCTCTCCTGGCACACGGATAAGCTCAGGGACACAATGTCAGCTGGAAAATCCCCAAAAATCGGCTGCTGCTGGGTGGGATCGGTGCGGACAAGTCCCTTGAGGCTGAGGAAGGTGCGGGCACTGCAGCATCCACTGCTGGGCTTTCAGATCCATGAAACCAGGGGGAGCACACGGTGTTCCGTGGAAAACGGGGCCAGAGGGTGGTCGGGAGCATCTTCAGGAGCACCGGACCGTGTGGCAGAGGGACAGGAGCCCGTCGGTGACGCTCTGCGTGAGGAAGGAGCCCGTGGGGAGCTGCACCTTCCAGAGGCTCCCCGCAGGGTCAGGGGGCAGCTGCGGAATTCCCAACTCAATCCTGGAATGCCACGGTCCAGCTCAGCTCCGAGGGAGTTCGGAGCCTTGGTATGAGCTCAGCAGCTGCAGCGCTGGGTGAGCTTTTAGGTGCAAGGAATCATGGAATCTCCTGAGCTGGAAGGATCCACAAGGATCCAGTCCAACCCCAGGCCCTGCACAGACACCCCACCAATCCCACCCTGGGCATCCCTGGCAGCGGTTCCCAAACGCTCTTGGAGCTCTGGCAGCCTCGGGGCCGTGCCCATTCCCTGGGGAGCCTGGGCAGTGCCCAGCACCCTCTGGGAGAAGACCCTTTCCCTGATATCCAGCCTGACCCTGCCCTGACACAGCTCCAGCCCTTCCCTGAGTGCTGTCACCCTTCAGAGCCCCCCACCCCTGATCCCGCAGAGCAGACACCACATCCCCTCACCCAGGCGCACCCCACAAACCTCGGGCAGGGCGAGAACTCCCCGAGCCCTTCCGAGTCTCACTTTCACAAGTCAGGCTCATCGTTTCCCCTCTGGCTGCCTCGTCATCATTTTAAAACAAA
>VXBT01000245.1:27975-56172 GCA_013400235.1 Oriolus oriolus | reverse complement strand
GTGCTCGGCCTCTTCTTGTCCTTCTCGCCTTGAAACCAGCTCAACTCAAACCAGGTTTTTATGTACCCTGAAAATAATTCCTATTTCCAAAGGGGTTTTTCTGATGCCTTAAGGATGTCAGGAAGAGGTGGCAATTCCTCCCCTTTCTGTGAAACTCTGCCAAACCCTGCTCCTTGCAGGTGGTGGGATCTTCAGCAGGGAGATTTTGCAGGGCTGCCCCTCAGCTGTGGTTGCTGCCTCTTAAACCCAGCAAGCCGCTGGCTTTCACTCCCTTAATAAGAACTGTATCCCATCTGACCTGGTTTTCGCTCCCAGTCTTTAAAAGCAAGGCCATGGCACGAGACCTGCACCTTGCTGAGCCCCCTTTGCCACTTTGCTGCCCATTTTCCCTTCGTTGGAGGCATGGAAAGCAAAGAGGCCTCTCCTGCCCGAACTCACCACCACGTCTTTGTTCACTGCGTGATTTAACAGCCACAATTACAAGGTTGGATTGACCCTGCGTCCAGAAAAGGCCCTGGCTGGCATTTCTCACCCTCTGGCAGGGGAGGGAAGCTTCCCTCCTTCCCCTCACCCAGGCCCATGGCATCTGACAGGTTTTTTGAAGTCATAAAAAGCCTCTTTGGATTTATTGTTCCGTGTCACTCCCTCAGTGTGCAGTTGCCATTCCTCCTTAGTTCAGCAGTGGGGTTTCTCCATCAGCAACAGACCCAATCCCATGGAGATTTTAAACCTGGCGTTGTGGGACCGAGGCGTGGGAGCACAAGGGAGACAAGGAATAGAAAATTTGGGTTGAAGGGCAGAGGGATGATGCTTTTTGCTCCGTTATCTCCACAGGTGCTGCGCGCCCAGGCTGGATCCAGGATCCAGAGTGACCCCAACCCCAGCAGCAAAGGCAGCAGCTCCAAGCCCTCCATCGTGGATGGGGGTGAATAGCCCTGGAAGGTGCGTTTGGAGACCTGCACCAAAGGGCAGGTGGCACCTGTGGCACCTTTTTCTCCAGCTCGTGCTCAGCTCCAACACTGGGAATTGTGCAGGGAGAGACAGGTGGGATCAGGGCAGAAAGATGGGAATGGAGCAGAAAGGTGGGAAGACAGCAGAGGATGGGAATGCACCGGCAGGGAGACACTGCTCCTTGTGCCTCACCTCAAATTCCCAGCCTACCCCGAACGCAGACAGCAGGCTCCGTGCCCGGGGTGAGTTAATTGGGATGTAATCCTATTACTGAGGGCAGCACAGGCTCCAGCCCATTCACAGCACCTCTGGTAATTAAGACCAGCTCTGAACCTCTTCAAACAAGGTGCCTGGCAAGCTGGGGAAGGAGCCAGGCCACTGGTTTGCTTTTGATGTGCTGCATCCAGAGCTTACTGGGAACCAGTGTCACCAGCAACCCAGGGCAGAGCAGGCCACGCTGCGTGCTGGGCTCGCAAAACCATGGAATTATGGAATGGCCTGACTGGGAGGGGACCTTAAAGCTCATCCAGTTCCACCCCTCTGCCCAGGGACACCTTCCACTGTCCCAGGTTGCTTCAAGCCCCATCCAACCTGGCCTGGAACACGTCCAGGGATGGGACAGCCACAGCTTCTCTGGGCTGCTGAAATGAAGGAGAAGCAAAGACATCCCTCCTGAAGGGACTCAGAGGAGGTCTGGCAGCCCAAATTTACTGCAGGCATCACGCAACTTGTTAGTTTTCATTAAATGCAGCTCCCCGAGCCAAGTGGGAATCACAGCTTTTGTTCAAGGAGCCGTCGGAGTCTCACACAAGAGGCGGAAAGCAGAGAGAACTCCGAGCTGGAACAGAAAGCAAAGAAAAACTCCAATATTTTGGCTTTGTAATGAATATAATTAATTATGTCGGAGCCCTTTGCATAATTCCACAGTTGTCTGAGAGTGTTTGCCAGAGCAAGTAGTTCTGACACGCTGCACGCAGAAACTGCCCTTTTGACTCTCCACGAGGATATTGAAGATGTTCTGGTAAATATTTACATTTTTTAATCTCCGGTGCTAATCAGAGCTGAGATTATTGCAGTCACAAGAGTTTATTAAAATAAATACTCTGCCCTGATTGCTTGCTCACTGCATCTGCTGGGGTTCTTTTTTTTCCCCACCCCAACTGTCCAGATGCCAGGGAAGCTGGGATTTTATCGGGGTTAGATTTGCTGGAGTACTGCAGTTGCTGGAGTAGTGTGAAAGGGTTTGGTCCCCGGGGGCAGATGTTATTCCAAAATTAGATGTCACCCGGATCTTTCCCGATGCTGAAATTACTGAACCATGGGGAATCTCGGGGCAGAAATTACTCTGTGGGGTTTTTTCTTCCTTGAAGCTGCTGTTTATTGGGAAAAGGTGTTTTTATCATGAGGAGAGGGCAGCGTGAGCGCTCATGGCGTTATCTCAGCCCATATTCAAGGTCAAGCTTCTCCTGCAGCCCCTGGAACGGCTCCTTTGGCCCTGTTCCACGGAGCTGGCCTGGGTTATCACCATTCACGCCTCATCTCATCCCAGAGCCCTGGGGCTGCCTCATAAACGCTCCCCAAGGCCAAGCTCAACACCCCGAGTGTGCACTGGGGAAGGATTTGCATCCCTGAGCTGGCAAGACCCAACGCTGATGGGACCCCAATCCTTGCAAACCTGCTTGGCTGTGCTGGGATGCTCCTAGCAGGGCTTCACTTGGGCTCCAGCAGGAGCCTGAGCCGCATTTCTGTGGGAAATCTCCTCCCCAAAGGAAAGGGTTCAGTGATTTTTTTTCCTGCTTCCTCGCTCGGCGAGTTGAAAATTAAGCCCAGTCTGGGTCTGTGCTGCAGACTGCCTTGGACCGGCGCCTGGCTTTTACGGGGTGGTTTGTCCACCCAGGAGCCACAAAGGGTCAGGAAAGAGACCATTTGAAAAGCAAGCAGAGTTCTGTAAATGCCCCCTGAAGCCTTGGATTTCTTGCAACAGCCATGCCCCGCTGCCAGGGCTCGTTCTGCCCCATGCACAGCAAGATCTGCGAGAGGGGAGAAGCTCAGGCTGCGTGTCCTGAGCTGGCAAAAGCAAGGACGGGTAATTGCAGAGCCGAGCAGCCAGTGAGGACAGAATAAACGAGCTGCTTGAAAATCACAGCGGGGCTCAGCGCTGCAGCTGCCTGTGCCCCGGAGTCAGGGAGCTCTGGGGTCTCTCCTGCCTTCAGGTGGATTTGGTTTTTTTCCTGTTTCATGTCAGCCTCGCAAAGTTTGCAGCTTGTCCGGGCACATTCTTTCAGTGCTGCCGAGTTTGGGCTCTGGGCAGAGGTGAGAAGCCCTGGGAATCATCCTTGAGGGGAAGGAAAAGCATCACGCTTTGTTCAGTGTGACTTTTCACTGGGGATGGGTCCATTAGAAATCAGCACGGTGCCACCAAATCAGTTTCTGGTTGGGCCCTCAAACAAGCTGGGGAGGGAAAACATCACCTCAGNAAAAAAAAAAAAAATAGGAAAAACTCCTGTAATTCAGTTTTCTATGTGAAAGAAACAAATTGCTGCTGTCATCTGTCCCTGCCCCGGCAGTGCCAGGCTGTCTCGTAGCAAAGGCTCGCCCATCTTTTCAAGTCTGCCAGATAAATTTTTGACCTTGATGCAGAGCAGACTGTGGCTCTGGGGCTGTCACCAGGCAGGGTGAGGAAGGAGGGGAGGGAAGAACATTCGGTTCAGCGCCGTGGGAAACGAGGCAGTGTGAAAAGCAGGGAGCAACCCGTGAGCAGATGGAGGGTGAGGTGGCGAAGGCTCCCGGGCTGTGCTGCATTAATGAAGTTAATAAGCAGCGAGGAGTGATTAATGAATTATATCCAACGGGTTGGGGTCGGCTGGGGACACCCCAGGAATGGAATTCTGGGCAAATGGGTCCCTCCCCACAACCCAGCCGCATTTTGGAGCAGGGGAGTCTTTCCCAGACTCTGGATAAACTCCCTGCCTGGCTGACGTGGCTGTTACCCTTCCCTGCAAGGCTGAAACACAGGGAGAAGAAAACGCAGCCCTCTCCAGAGGGGCTGGCCCCAGCATCTCTGGGAATACAATGCTCTCCCGAGTTTTCCAGGGGCAAGGACATTTCAGAGCAGGCTCTGGGTGATGGAAGGTGTAGGAGCTGAGCACTGGAGGGCAGGGCTGTGTCTCCATGTGCCCCAAGGATGTGCTTCTCCACAGAGGATGGGACACAGCCACAGCCAGGCTGGGATCTGCTGGGAATCCCTTCCTCCTGGAGCTTCCAACCCAGGCTGGGGGCTTCCAGCACTGCTGTTGTCTCACCCTGGTGGTTGCCGAGGGTCATGAGCTCAGAGCCGGGCAGGGAGCTGTAATCACTGAATCACAGGCTGGAGAAGCTCTTTGAGACCAGAGTCCAACCATTCCCCCAGCACTGCCAACCCTGTCCCCAAGTGCCACATCCACATGGCTTTGAAATCCCTCCAGGGATGGGGACTCCCCCACTGCCCTGGGCAGCCTGGTCAAGTGCTTGATCACCCTTTCAGAGAAGAAATTTTCCATAATATCCAATCTAGACCAGGTTGGACAGGGCTTGGAGCAACCTGGGAGGGCGGAAGGTGTCCCTGCCCATGGCAGGGGGTGGAACGAGATGAGCTTTGAGGTCCCTTCCAACCCAGCCCAGTGTGGGATTCTGGGGTTCCCTGCAATGCCAATCACTGCCAGGCTCGCTGTCCTTCCCTGCTAAGCTCAGCTTTCCGCTCTGGCCGCCAGGCTGGGCAGAGGTGTTTACTCACCACTTAATGAACCTCTGCTGCAGCCTGGAGAGCCTGGAGGGGTGCTCAGATTCCTGCTGGGCTGCCAGGCAAACAAGGCAGGCCCTCCACGGATTTCATCACTTTTCCCAAAGAACCTCCTGCCATGCAGGCATGGAAAAAATATCATAAAGGAAGCTGGTCATTCCCAGAGGAAAAGCAGGAATAAAGCTGATGAACTCATCCATGGACCCAAATCAACGCAGAGGAACACACAGATGTGATTCAAATCATCATTAAGTTAATTTCTGATAAGAATGTCCACCACTGCTGGCGGGATGGGGCTGGCAGCACTGGCACGGAGCTGTGCCCATCTCAGTTGGGTCCCCAGGAGTTAAATCTGGCATTTGAGTGGCTCTGGGCACACCCAGGCTTATCCTGGGCGCGACACTGACAGCAAAAAGAGGGGGTCAAACCTCTGAGGGCTGGCTGGGGATGCTGCAGGAGGAGCTTCAGGGCTGTGTGAGGAGACTCCTCACGTGGGCACTGCCAGCTGAGGCCCTGGTGAGGTGTTTGGAGGTCAGACTGGCACGGAACGGGGCTGGACCCGGCAGCCTGTGCCACAGAACCCAGCCAGCGGCACGGCCGAGCCCCCCGGACTCACCTGCGGGCACATTCCAGCCTGGGAACCAGCAATTACCTCCCTGCCAGGTGGGAATTCCCCATCTCTACTCCAAACACGGCTCAGGCTGTACCCAGTGTCTCCCTCCTTCCCTGTCCACAGAGAGCTCTGCGCTTTTGTCGGGGTTCGTTGGGATTTGGAGGCCTGGATTAAGGAGGAATAAGCTGAATTTAATTGCAGGGATAATAAAAGCTGCTGCCCATGGCGCTGTGAGCACCAGGAGCTTTACTGCAGAGGGAGGCTGGGCCAAGCCGTGGAATAAATGGACTTTTTGAGAGGAAGGATGGCACAGGGATCAGTGTGGGACACCCAGGTCCTGCTCCCTGTGCTGCCGCTGAGCATGGTGGGGCACTCAGCAAGCACTTGTCCTGTGTCTCCTTTGGGACAGATGGATCAGGGAGCGTCTTCAGGCCTCCTGTCCTGTCTTCAGCCACAAGGGGAGCCCAGCTCAGACAATTCCAGACATCTCAGTTGGAAGAGATCAAGGCCAGCACTAACCCATGTCCCCAAGTGCCACATCCACATGCGTTTTAAATCCCTGCAGGGATCATGACTGCACCAGACCCGCCGTGCCAGGCATTGACAACCCTTTCCACGAAGAAATTTTCCCTAATATCTGATCACCAAGTAGGCAACACAACCCTCTACTCACGGAGCAAACCAGGGAAGGTTATCCATGGGTTTTGCTGCGACTCCTCGTGGCATCTTCCAGCTCCTTTGAAGGTCCCTTCCAACCCAAACCATTCCACGGTGACTGGAGAGAAAGAAAATTGAGCTGCAGTTTCCACAGGTAACCTGAAGCTGCGACAGCCCCAGCTGCTTAAAAATAAATAAATCCTTGTCCCCAGGACAGGCTGCTCTAGTCAGGACTAATTGCAGGAGGTTTCTTGAACTCTGACCATGGCAACAGCGCTTGGCTCTGGGCTTCTGCCACCAGCAGTTCTCCAGGCACTTTCCAGAGGAAATCAGTGTATTTTCCGTGGATTAATGCAGGAGAAGTGACGGCTCAAAAAGTCCCCGGGCTCGTGTCTTTGCTAGGTAACAGCCTGGGGAGGGTTTATCCCTCTCCCTCTCAGCTTTGCACCCCTCTGTGCTCTGTCTGTGTGGTCACATCTGTGCCTGCTCAGCTGCCTGCTCGATCCCACGAGGCCTGCGGGACGCCTGCATTCTGTGCCTGGAAATATTGATGGAAATTTATCCATCAGCAACGGAGGCGAGGGTGCGGCCCGGCAGAAATCCAGCTGAAACACGGCCTTTTGGGGGCTTTTTTGGGTCTCAGGAATGAATCTTTGGGGGCTCCCTAGTTTTGGCTGACGTGCCATTAATTTCAGGCTCTCGTTAGCGAGGAGGAGGTGATGCTAATTGTGCAAGGCCAGGTGATGTTTGAAATAGGATCTCTGTGTGGGCATTGCTGTAACTGATCCTCGGCTGCTTGGGGAGCCTTGGCCGGGGCCTGAATGGCTCTCCAAATACAAATATTTGCCTGTGGATGGATGCCTCGTTATTAATTTAAAGCCTGCCATAAATCATGAGCTCAGAAATGCAGACTTAAGCTCCGCAGACAAAAATAGACGCGGCCTCTTGCGCGGGGAGCCGTTCCCGATTACGCTTCCATAATTGGATCACGCTGAAATGGATACCTCAAATTTAGTTACAAAGGGCTAACAAGAAAAAAATGCCAGCAATTCATCACAGGCACGGCGCTATATTTAAAGCTGTCAGCATTCCTGGAACATAAAGTGATTATAAATCCCAGCGATTTGTAAGCGGCCATAGGAATCTGCCTCCACGCTGACATTTAACACCCGAGTTCTCCACGCTGGCAGCCCTGGATTCAGCCACGTAATTAAGCCTTCACCTCCTTTTCAGCTTAGGAATAACCCTGCTGCTCTCACAGGTTTAGAGGCACCGCCAGTTCCAGGCCGGAACGTGATTGATTTCCTTCAGTAATCAATACCTCGCTGCTGGTTTGGAGGTGGAGGTGCCAGAACGCTGCTCTCACGTCGCATTTGACTGAAATAAAGCAGTGCCTGGCCCTGTTCTGAGGCTGTGGCAGCTCATTAGCTGGCACATGAGAGGAGCAGCAGACAAAAAACCCACTGAAGTGTGCTTTTCCATGAGCTTTTCCGAGGAATCTTTAGAAACGGGCTCACAGTAATCCATAGTTGGATACCTTCTCAATCCCCGGAGCTTGTTGGCATCGCCAGCCTGCAAAAAAAAGGGATAAAAATCTTGGAAACAGGCAGGGAATGACTGTGCTGAGGTTCCTTCCAGGTCTTCACTGGTTTGTGCCCTGCAGCAAGGGAGTTTACCTTGTTTTAGAAACTCATTTAGAGCTTAATCTCCAACCTCGAGGAAGGTGGTGGTTCTCTTCTCCTCACGCTGGTAAAGGGCTTTTCCACGGATAAAAGCCATAGAATAATTTTTAATTTAAGCTCGAGTACACTTTGCCCTCCATTCTTCAGCCTGTTGGGATTTCGAAACTTTGATTTCTAAAAGTTTCCTCTTTTTTGGGTTACAACCAAACCCAGGTTTGTACATCAGAGGTGCTGGAACTGAGAGCCTATGCCAGCTCTCCATCCCTTCTTGCCAGAAGCCAGAAATGGAGCACTGATGTCTCCTGAGAAATTCCATTATTTGTTATTAAATACATGTAAAAAAGTATTATTTTTATAACACAAAAAATATTTTATTCACTTATATTTTCACCTTTGCTTGCTGTGACCTCGAGATATTTTACCCGCTCAAGACCCACACAATGGAAAGACGTTTGCTTGAATCACGATACAGATAATCCTGTAAGAGCCTGGAATTTGGGAAATTGGCCACAAAATAAGCCAGGGAGCAAAGCCTCTGCCAGTGGCTCTGCTCCCCTTTGTGTTCTCATTTCCTACCTTCATTCCTTCTCCCTGACGTGATGTCAAACCCCCGGAATGCACTTATTTATTAGCAGGGTAAAGAACAATAAGCGAAAAAATGCAATAAAATGCAAGAATCTTCTCCTAAACCTCCCTTGCCAAGCATGTGGATCCTTCAGCAAACTAATCCACGCCGCAGCTCAGCAAATCACTGAGGAATGTGGGTTGTCTCACGGGATTAAGGAGCCCTCAGGAAGGCTGCTGAGATACGGGGTGGGGACCCTCATTCCGCCACTTCCGTGCTGAGTAGTTTTCCATGTTTTCTAACAAGAGTTGTGCCTATCAAGTTTTCATTTCATAGGGCCCAGAAGCTCTTTGTTTGCTTGCTTCAAACCCAGGGCAAAGTCAGGATGCCCGTGAAGGGTGGATTGGCCCCCGGAGGTCCAGCCATGCTGCGGCTGGACCAGATTCTCAGCGCTAGCCAGAGAATCATGGAATCATTTCAGTTGGAAAAGCCCTCTCAAATCATCCAGTCCAACTAACCCACCACCCACATCCCAATTTACACCTCCCAGGAGAGGTTTTTCAGGGAAGGCTTTGTGGCTGTGTCCAGACCAAGGCAAAAATCCCTCCTGCAGTGGCAGGGATGGAGAGCAGCAGGAACGAGCGTGGTCGAAACCAGGCCAAGTTCAGCCCTGCTCTTACTGAATCTGGAGAGAATTTCCCACTTCCCCATCCTCTTGCTCATCAGGCATCTCAGAGGAGTTTTGGAAGAGGGCCTTGCCTTCAGACAAGCCTGAGCTCACAGGATTTATGGATGTGAGGAGAGACAGACAACCTCCCTCAGCTGAAAACTGAGATAAGCATCTAGAGGGGCTCCAAGAGAGCTGGAGAGGGACTTTGGACATGGTCCTGGAGTGACAGGACAAGTGAGAATGGCTTCCCACTGAGGGAGGGTAAAGTTAGGTGAGATACTGGGAAGGAATTCCTCCCTGTGAGGGTGGGGAGGCCCTGGCACAAGGTGCCCAGAGAAGCTGTAGCTGCCCCTGGATCCCTGGCAGTGTCCAAGGCCAGGCTGGATGGGGCTTGGAGCAACGTGGGATAGCGGAAGGTGTCCCTGCCCTGGAATGAGATGAGCTTTAAGGTCCTTTCCAACTCAAACCATTCCATGATTCTGTTATTCCATTCTGATGAAATTCATTCCTTCCAGATAACCCAGCTCTTGCTCACCCCACTCCCACATCCCGTTTGATGGCCACGTGTGCTTCCCACCCCACGCTCACCACTGGAGCAGGCTCCAAGAGGCTCCTCCTGGCACACTGCTCCTGGCATTCCCTGGGCAGATGTAGGTCCTGGATGCTCCGGGTGGGATCTGGAGAGCTGCAGGAAGCTCGGTGTGGTGTTTGCCTTGACTTTGCTGGCACCCACCTTCGTGAGGGTAATCGTGCGCTTCAAGCAGCTCCGGGGGAATTAGTTTTCCCAGGAATTAAGTTCCCAAGGGAAAAGTTCTGGCAATTAGTATTTCCCAGGGCTGTGCCTGGGTTCAAGGAGGGGCAGATCTCTCTGGCACTTATTTCCATAATGCCGAAGGGACAGGGACATTTTTGGAGGGAGAAGAGGCACAGGGGTGTGTCAGCTGTGGAAACAAGGAAAAGGATGGGCAGCGGGGGTGTTCTGCTCCTCACGGACATCTTCCCAGTGCTGCACGTGCCCTGGGATACTTCTCCCAGCAGTCAGGAGCCAGGGAGCCAAGCAGGGTTTAATCCCTCCCCTGCAGAGGCCATCAGGAGCTTGGAAGTTTTATTTTAAATGGAAAACGGGGCTCTCGGCTAAACCGAGCTGAAACTGAGCGCGGCTGGGAGGTTTTTGTTCGCCCAGCAAGTGGCACAAGTGTTAATGGAGGGGAAAGGGAGCCAAACCAGCAAAGTGCCAGTACCCCGAAGTGAAAAATGTCCTGGTTCTTGAACCCAAACCTTCAACACATCAGCGCCAAAGTGACTGATAAGTTTTTAACGGGACCTCTTACTTGTTTTTCTACTTGTCTTCCAGGCAGAAAGGTCGGCCGCTGCCGGTAAATCTCGGACAGGTCCGTGGAATTTTGCCGCCCGAGAAAGACGCTCAGTCTCTTCCGTGTTTCCTTTCCGTTTCCACCAAGAACAGCCCTCACAAACCGAGCCCTGGTTTTTTTAGCAGGCATTTGGCACGTCTGCCTCAAACACCCACACTTAGCAGCTCCTCAGTGAAACGACTTTCCTTTGACAACTGTCTTGCACAAAAAAATAAAGAAAGCAACATCTTCCCTTCCCCCTTTCCTCCTGCCTTGCCAGCTCCTTTGGAAATCTTGGATTGCCGCCGTGACTCATCCAGGTGCCAACAGCAAACGGGAGGGAGGGGTGGCTTTTGATGTTCCAGGGAAATTTATGTTCCTAATAATCGTTCCTTGGACGGAGTAAAGAGGGCTCCGCCAAGCAGACATCTCAGCTGCTGCGGGGTTGATGGCTGCGAGGGACGTTTTCTTCCCTCTGTTAACTTATCAAGTGTGTGGTTAATGGCAAACATCAATTAACGCAAGAGATGGCGAGTAGCAGGGTTGAGGCAGCAGGACAGGCTGTGATTTCCTTTGGGAAAGAGTTTAATGGCTTTGATATCCCAAAATATCCTCAGAGTTTAATGGCTTTGATATCCCAAATATCCTCAGAGCGGGCAGGGGACAACGCTCAGCCTGAAATGAGGAGATGGGGCTGAATTTACGGCAGAGAAGGACCAAGCCGAGTGGCTGAGGCCTTCTGGGGGGTTATGAAACCTTCTTCTGGAAAGATCTTTCCACCATAAAAACAGAGCTCAGGATCCTCCTTCAAAGTGAGGTTGCTCAGCGGTGCTTTGGATGTCTCCACGTGGGTTCCTGCCCGTAGAGACTTCAGAGCTGGGCTTTGAAGTTGTCCCCCCTCCTCCCCTGGGCCTGCTCTGACTCTGACCTTCCTGACCCAAAAATAGCTCCTTTCAGTCACAGAAAATATCAAAGGTGTCGGACAATGGCTGGGACCCCGTTCTCCCTGAGGGCAGTGGGAACTGTGCCACGGTCTGGAGAGAACGTGATCGGACCAGCAGGGCCCTGTGACAGTCCTCTTGGTCTTGGGGTGGGGGACACACGGCCAAACCCAGCCTGTGCGTGGTGGCCTGTGGGACAGCAGCAGCGAGAGAGGTCACCTGGCCCAGAGAGGTCACAGCAAAGCACAGGAGATCTCATACCGGTGTCAACGAGCTGGTCAGAGCCAGAGCTGCAGCAACAAGGTTGTCCCAACCTACAGGCTCTTCTTCTCCATCCAAACTACACAACCTACACCACCCAGCCCACAGATCCCACACCATCCCAACCTACAGGTTCTTCTCCATCCAACCCACACATCCTGCACCAGCCTAACCTACACATCCTACATGAGCCAACCCACACATCCTACACCACCCAACCTACACTCCCTACACCATCCCAACCTACAGGTTCTTCTCCATCCAACCTACACATCCTACACCACCCAACCTATATTCCCTATGCCATCCTATCCTACAGGTTCTTCTCCATCCAGCCCACAGGTCCAATGCCATCCCAGCCTACATGCCCTACACATTCCCAACCTACAGTTCCTTCTCCATCCAACCCACGGATCCCACACCATCCCAACCTACAGGTTCATCTCCACCCAACCTACACATCCTACACCACCCAACCCGCACGCCCTATACCTTCCTAACCTGCAGATGATCCTCCATCCAACCCACAGGTCCAACACCATCCCAGCCTACAGATCCTCCTCCATCCACCCCACAGGTCCTACACACCTTCCCAACCTACAGGTCCTATACCATCCCAACCCACAGGTCCAACACCATCCCAACCTAGAGATCCTCCTCCATCCAACCCGCAGGCCCACCACTCTCTCAACGTGCAGGTTCTTCTCCATCCAGCTTACGCATCAAACACCGCCCAACCCACAGGTCCTACACCTTCCTAACCTACAGCTTCTTCTCCATGCAGCCCACAGGTCCAGCACCATCCCAACCTACAGGTCCTTCTCCATCCAGCCCACAAGTCCAACACCATCCCATCCTACAGGTTCTTCTCCATGCAGCCCACAGGTCCAGCACCATCCCAACCTACAGGTCCTTCTCCATCCAGCCCACAAGTCCAACACCATCCCATCCTACAGGTTCTTCTCCATGCAGCCCACAGGTCCAGCACCATCCCAACCTACAGGTCCTTCTCCATCCAGCCCACAAGTCCAACACCATCCCATCCTACAGGTTCTTCTCCATGCAGCCCACAAGCCCCACAGCCATCATCAGAGTCACACGGGTGTCGTCACCTCACACGTCTTTGCTGTGTGCCCAACCTGACCTGAAGTTCACTGGAAGCCCCAGATTGTGAAGTCACGTGAACAAGGAACAATCTCCACTCTCATTTTTTAAAGTTTAAAAGTCTTTTGGGGAAATTGCTCTCATGTATTGAGAACACTTTACTCCCTCATAGTAAATCAGATCCTATGAAAGCCCGGCCTGTCTAAATTTGTGACTTATTTTTTGAGGCTTCAGGGTTTTGCTGGGCTACAAAATATATTAGCTCTGCTCACAGATCTTGCCTTACCCTTGACCTTGGACTACCAGAGCCACAACGGCTCTGCCATTAGGAAAAAATCATCTTTTGAGCCTGTGGCTGGGAATACGGACAAAACCCAAACGAAGTGCCAATTTCTCTGCTGGAGCTCAGGCTCCATCAGAAGAAGCTTGCGGTGGTGTTTCAGTTCACAACCTTCTCTACAGGCAACACAGTCCAACATTAGAGATGATGAGACAAAAATAAATGGAGGAAACTCGACACGGGAACATAATCAAAGGCATTGAGCCTTTTAAGATAGCGTCTGCCGTGATGTTTACAGAGTCCTCCCAAAGCCAGGAGACTTCTTCTGGACTTCAGAGGCTCAGTGCTGCTCTGTTCTTGTTTATGGCCCTGATGCCAAAGAAAACTGAGGGGCTGATAAGCACCGTGCACCCTGCCATGCTCTGTCAATGAACTCTTCCTTGGGATTAAGTGGCTGAACAACATAAAAGTGTTTTCATTCTGCTTTATGCTCTCATCTGCCTCCAGAACAATTATTTTCGGAGTTGTACAGGAACATGGGCTCAGTGGGACTTGGGTTTTGTTCCTGCTTTTCCATCAAGCTACAATGGAAAGCCCACGTGCAGTGTCTCACTCTCACTCCCAGCCCATGGCATTGTCCTCATGGGCTCGTTTTGCAATTGTCCCTCATGTTGGAGTTTGCTCATCTGAATCCAGAGCACGCTCCAGCCCACCAAGGAATGGCTCCTCTTGGAAAAGCAGACATATTTAAAGGGAGCTTTCACTGTAGCCACTCAATGTTCGGTCTCTTTGTGTGTCTGGACCCTAATTAGAGAAGGGAATTGTGGATCAGGAGCTGGAATTTGGTAGGACTCACAAAAGAGCTTCACCCCAGGCTTGCACTCTCTTGGGGTTTGCCATGATTAGTGGATCCAATCCCGCTGGTTGGCTATAATGGAATAGAAACCCTCTAACTGCGTGTTAATTACAGTTAATTGCTCACCAGGAAGGAACCCAGGCCTTCCTAGCTGTTTGTGGGAAGCGGTGATAGCTGAGGGAGGAGCCCCCCAAGGCAGGGCCCTGTGGAGGGTGATGCTGGCAAGAGGCAGGGCAGGGCTGCCCAGGTCACCTTCCTCCTGTGCCACCTGGGCTGAATCCGAGTGGCCACAGCCCCAGTCCTGCCAGAGCTCCGGGAGCGTTTGGACACCGCTGTCAGGGACGCCCAGGGTGGGATTGGTGGGGTGTCTCTGCAGGGCCAGGGGTTGGACTGGATGATCCCTGTGGGATATTCTGTGATTCCAACCCTGCACTGCTCTGGCTTGCCTGGGTCTCTGCTCTGCTCCCAGGCTGCTCTTTGGCTGGTCCCATCCCTTGCTGATCAACCCAACCTCGATGGGAATGGAGGTCACAGACCTCCTCCTGCTTCAGACCTCTGAAACCCCCCCTCAGATCCTTTTTTCCTTGCGGGAATTCCAGACCAGTATCAGATTGAGGCTTTGCAGGTGAGGTGGAGGGGAAGGGAGGCTGGGAGGAGGCGGGAGGTGGGGGGGGAGCTGGGATTTGTGGTGGGAAGGAAGGACGGGTGTGCACACCGAGAGCCTGCACCGAATTCCATGGAAAAACTGCCCCAGGAGCTGGGCTGCCAGGCTGTGAGTTTGGGAGAGAAAGGGAACACGGCCAACAGAACGCAGAGCCTGAAGCAAGCACAGGCTCAGGGTGAATGTGGGGGGCCGGGGTTTTGGCTCTTGTGGGTTTGTTGTTGCAGGGAGGAATGCGAGCAATTCCTTGGCAGGATTTCCCCGCAGGATATTAGCATTAGAAAGGGAGTCGATGAGCAGGGATAGCTCAGATGCGGCTGTTGCTGGCTCGGTTCACCCCCTCTGGGGGTCTTGGTCTGCTCTGCCCTTTTCCAGTCTCAGGATCATTTAATTCCTACACACTCTTCACATCCGGAGCACCCCAAAACCACCTGAGGAGGACAGCTGGCAGGATAACATCCCGTTCAGCATCCCAAAACGCCTTGGCCTTTCTCTGCAGGCAGAGTGCAACCCGGAGCCTGCAGGAAAGGGGTTCCTGGCAAGGGCAAAACAACAGATTGATGCTTTATTTTCTTTCCTGACGTGATGAGGGGATCCCAAATGAGTCTTTGTGTCTCTCCTGGCTCTGGTCCACATTAGGAATTTAAGCCTAATGAGCCCGTGATCATGTCCAGGACACTCAGGGATGGATGGGGAATCTGTACCTCAAGGACAGGTATTTTTAAGGCACAAATGTGGTTGGACCCGAGGGGGATATCTCTCCCTGCAGAAAGTTTGGACTCTGACTACTGGATGGGGATTTTTTGTGGGGGGGAGAAAACCACCAACCTCTGTGCCTCCTTTTACAGCAAGTTGTAAAACTTTACTGCTCTTCAAGCAACATTAGTACCTGCCCCTTCTGGGAAAAGGAGCTTTACTGTCATCAGAGCAGATTCACCCGAGCACCTCAGGGCTCAGAGGCGCTGGGCACAAATTCACGCCCTCACTCTCATTTTTAACAGCACTTTGGAAAAGACTTCTCATCCCACCCCTCGCTGCTGCGGGAGATCACATCGCAGTCCAAACGGAGCTGGGAGAGCAGTTGTTCACGATCCTCCCCTCCTCGGGGGCAGCTCTTCCAATCCAGATTAGATTAAACCAAACCAAAAAGCATCCAGACTGTGCAGCTGTAAAGGAGCCAAGAATTAATCAGTTTTCACCATCCTGGGTCCACGCTGCGATTTCTTCTGCATTCCTCTGGCCGCCCACGTGCGTTGAACAATGAATGTGCCCCATTTCAGGGCCCATCGGGAGGTGAGTGAGTGTTTGTAAACTGGAAATTGCCCTTTGAGCCTCGGCAAAGCGACTGGGGCAGCAGAAATGGAGGCTGGCAGCCCTCAGCCACGGATAAGGAGCTGTGCAGGCTGCTGGAACAAGGGCAGAGAGGAAGCAGCCTCCAGGTGTAGCCACAACTTCTCCCCTTTGGGCCGCAAAGTTTTGGAGCCACGTTGCCAGGGAGGGAAGGGGAGCAATCCTGATTTTCTGGGGAGATTCTCCACTGGAGGAAGAGCACCCCGCTGCTCCTTTGCACCAAGGCACCTTTAATCCTGCGGAGATGCCATTCCCTGTTCCTGGTTTGTGTGCGAGCCCTTGCTCCAACCGCAGGATACCATGATCTCCTTTGGGGTTGCACAGTCAGCCCTCCTCCCACTCCCAAAAACTCGGGGAAAAAGCCTGGAGAGTTTTATGCAGTCAGTAAATGATACACCAGGTCTGCCTTACCAAAGAGCCAGGAGTTTTCAGGATAACGACGGGAACGTTAATGGTGAATTAGTCAGAAAGGCCAGCCAAGCGTGACACTGATCAGGAGAGGTGATCACACTCTGCTCACAGTCTGTGACTGCCCCTGAATCACCCGAATTTGCTGCTCCCGGGGGCTGCTGAAGCAGAGCCTGCAGAGGGAGGGAGGCTGAGCATCGCTGAGGGTTTGACAGCTCTGATGCGTCTCTCCTGAGACACAAAAACGCCCTGAGATAATGAAAATCCCACTCGAGCGAGATGTGGTGTGTGGGGATGTAAAACAGGGAGCTGAATTTCTTTTTCAGGACGGAGTGAAAGTGGAGACTCTTAGAGTGAGTGATATGGGCACCTGAAAGCCCATCATAATCTTTGCCAGGTCTCAAAGGGACGTCTCATTCCCTCCTGTCCATGAGGGTCACAGCTCCTTTCCAGGGCTGGGAAAATCCGCCAGGAGATGTGTATTTGATGAACTGATGCTCCAGCAGGTCCCAGAGGTGTTGGTTGAGATCTGGAGAGTGGCCAGCGACCCCCAAAGAGCAAAAGTCCTGTTCTCTGTTGTTGGGTTTGGTGGGGGACAGGGAGGGTTTAATGTGCTTTGACGTAAGCGCGTATAAAAACCATCCCAGAGTGGTCTGGGTTGGGAGGGACCCCAAAGCTCATCCAGTTCCACCCTCCTGCCACGGGCAGGGACGTCCTCCTCTCAACCAGGTTGCTCCAAACCCTGTCCAGCCTGGCCTGGAACAATTCCACACATGGAGCATCCACAGCTTCTCTGGGCATAATATAAATACCTAGAATAACAGTTTATATATCTTTTAATAAGCGTATCCTAAAAGTCCACGCGCCCTCAGCGTGGTAATTACAAAATGGACCAGGGCTAAACTTCCCATTCCCATTATCCATGCTCCTCCCACTGATTTTGTGTAAGTCAGACTTGAGTATTTCCCCTCAGTGTGAGGCAAATGAGGAAAACAAGAGTCGAGTGAGAGGTGCCATTAAGCTGCAGGCAAACTGGCGAGCTTCCGATCCCGGGAATGATTTACTGGAGCCTTTCATGGAGCCTGAGTGGGTGAATTATGGGCAGAAAAGCAGGGATGAAAGGGAGAGTAAGATGGGGATATTTTTGTGACCTATAAATTCCTGTCGGATTTATGCTTCTCTCAAGTTTTACGACGCTCGGGCGTAATTCCTGACGAACTTTTTAAAGTGGCGTTTTCATCCCAAATTTAGCTGGTGTTGTGAAAATATCTGTGACAACCCTGTCTCACTCCAGCTGCTCCAGCATCCAGGCTACTTTTGCCACTGCCACAGCCCTGTTATCCATCTGGGATGGATACAGGGATACAGGATTCTGCTGCCACTTGTGTGGGCCCACTTGAAGATAAAGCCATGAAGCAAAACTGAGCAGTTTTGTCATAGGAATGTTTCTCTGTCACCCATTCCCCACCCTCCAAGGAATAAAAAAAGGGATTTGGACCCAAATCAAAAGGGTTGGTGGAGCTGGATCCAAACGGGCCTGATACCTCAACCAGGCTCCAAGGAAAAATCCTTGAGCTTGGGTTGACAGCTTCCAGCTCCCACGACCCAAGAGTAACATGAAGCCTTGAGGTACTGGGATCAAAGTAATTCCATGCTTTCCTGTTTGTCCCAGCTCCTGACGAGCACGAGAGCTGCTGGGACTAGATAGGAGTGGTGAACGTGCTCCCGGGGAGGCGAAAGCCTTTTGAACTGAGGGCAGCGAGGCATGAAAAGCACATTTGTGCTTCCCCACTCCTCCCACCTCCTGCAAATCTTGCAGGGTGGGGAAACGTCCCTCAGTCCAAACGTTTTGCCATGAGAAAGGAACCGAGGAGCAGCACTTGGATGTTCAGGGCTTTGTGTCAGCACGACCTCGGTTCTCTCTAAAGCCCAGGAAGAAATAACACCTGGAGAAGTGGCAGCACTGGTTCTTCCAGGTTCAGCTCGGTTTGCACGGCAGCATTTGGGATTAGTTTATGATTTTTCAGGCTGTGTTTGTGCCAGCCCTAAGCCCTGGAGGAGATAACACCAACGTCACACAGCCCATGCAGCTGCAGCCAGCCTCTCCCTCCTTCTGGCTCTCCCCCCGTTACCCTCTAAGCTCCCGAGGCTGTTGTGGGCTAAGCCATCCCTTGTTACCTGTTTTTGGATCCAGGTTACTCTGCTTCCAAGCTTTTCATTCCTGGTTTTAATTTTCCCAGCCAGCCAGAGCCAAATCCAGCCCCGGGGACCCCAGAGAGCTTCAACCAGGGGTGGGTTTGGCCCAAGGTGTTTCTATCACAAAGCTGTCAAAACCAATTTCCTCTGATCAGACTGAGTTGAAATCCCAGTGGAGGCAATTCATCTCCCGCTGGATGCTGGCTCGAACAGCAAATAAACATCAGAGAGCCTGGCTGGAGATGAGAAATCTTGTCCTGTGATGAGAGGTCATGAACCTTTCTTATCTCGCCTTATCTCTTTGGGTTTCGTGAGGAGAAGCCTGATGTGGCAGCTGGGGCCTGGGGTGGCTGGGGGTGCTGCAGGGGGACAGCCAGCTCTGCTCTCCACGTTTCTAATGTGGGATGGGGCAGGAAAACTGGAAAAATCCTCGTGTCCGTGGCTGTGTTTACGCATTGCCCGGAGCGGCGGGGCCGAAGGACAAGGTGGGGAGGGAACATGTCAGCGTCAGAGCCATGGTGGATTTCACAGCAAACCCTTCATCTGCTGCCAAGGGGGGAGCAAACACCTGTGGGAAAGGTGCCAGCCCTGGCCAAGGTCGTTCCTCCAGAGCTCCTGCCCACGCTGAGCAGTGTTTTGGGATGCAGCAGTGCCTGGGAGCCAGCAGTGGAGCACCTTCATTCCCTTCACCTCCAGCTCAAGTTGTCCTTAACGGTGATACCTCCACCTGTCCAAGCCCGAGGACCCCTCTGAGGGCCACCTGTGACCACTGTCCTGGACATATTCCTCCCCTCCACACCTTGCAGCTCCCACCACAGAATCGCAGAATATTCCCAGCTGGAAGCGAACCACTTGGATCACCAAAGTCCGACCCATTCCACCTCGCTAGACAATGGGGGATTTTCCCCCTATGTGCCTACAGCAGCTGCCACGCATCTGCTGAGTGAATTAACCCATGGGGATGGACCCATCCCACCCAGCTCCCGTGGGAAACGGGTGTTGGAACATCCCTTGCCTCCCGTTCCGACACCGCTCCGCTGGCGGCCGGCGCTGCAGCAGCGAGGAGGAAATGCCGGGGCTTAAGTGATTTAGCTCGGGGAACGAGTGAAATCCACTTACATGGGCTAATTGATAGCAAATGATTCCTTAATTAGAAATTGTAGAATTGCCCCCTAATTTACAAGGAAGAACAGGACAAGGAGCTGAGGAGTGTTTCCCGTGGTTGCCGGTGATTTTCCTTCGGAGATGCTCTCGCCGATTAACTTTTCATGACATAAATTTGTTTGCCTTAAAACACCCAGTTAGAAGCGTTTGCAAATGCATTATTTAAGGCTTGAAAATAAATATTGGATGCTCGGGCTGCTCTTTGTGAGAGCTCTGAGCTCTCACAAGCTCTCACAAGCCACGTGGCTTCTCACTCAATTATTGATCGCGCTTTCTGCCGCGCCGGAGACGTTCCCGCAGGCGCGGGGGGAAATCCCGGCTTGTTTACTTGCTCCTTCCATTTCTCAAAGTCTCAAAAAACCTCATCCAGCGACGGATTTGGGGATGTTTGTAACTTTTAAATCTCCTTCGATGTGGCTTTTCGGGTGTTTAATAAGGCATGAGCACCTCGCGCGGGGTTTTTTTCCTCGCCAAGACGTTTATTCCATATAGAATTTTGCCAGGGTGGATTTTTCCTTGCGCCAGATTTGGTTGTAAGTGGAACCACAGAATCACGAAGGCTGGACAAGACCTCCAGGATCTTCCAGTTCAACCTTGAAGGCTCCTCAGAAACTCTGGTGGCTCGGACCTCACCTTCAGCAACCATCAGCACAGAGAAGCGATGAAAACTCACAGCCAGGGAGGTGAGATTTGTAACGGAGAAGGAATTGCACAAACCTCACCTTTGGGAGATGGCAGAGAGGTTTCCAGGGACGTCTGGGGGCTGCCAGTGCCCAAGAGCTGCTCGCCCTCGGCTTTGTGGCAGGAGATCTGCCAAAAATCCGCAGGTGGAAAACCGGTCAGCCCGGCTGCTTGGCTGTGCAGCTGGAGCCTCGGCAGGAGCGGGAATGCCACGGCCAGGGGGGAAGAAGGTTTCTGCACCCCGTGAAGCACCACGTCCCACAAAAAAGCTGCTCTGAGGATGCTTTGTGAGAGCCCCAGCATCACCCAGGATGGATGTGAGAGGCATAAATAACGCGGGGCCTGTTCGGAAGCGTCGCAGGGAGAATTCGGTTCTCATCCCAGCTCCTTCCCACACGGCAAACTGGAGCCACAGAGCTTGGAAACCCTGCAGACTCATGGCCATAATTAATAGTACAAAGGAGCTGGCAAGGGGATGCCACCAGACAGGCTCCAGCTCTGGCTCTGACTGCCAGCAGGTCTGCAGAGCCCTGGCCGTGCCACGGCTGCTGGGCAAAGCCAGCGGGAATTTCACTGCTGCCTTCAAAGAAACCAACATTTTGCCCCAAAACCCTGCTGCTCCCATCTGCTGCTCCATCCCCGGCGCGAACGGACCACACAAATCCCAGATCTTTTCTGCAGGATGCCCACCACGACAGAACCAGGCTGATAAATGCTGCCTCCCTCCCATTTTCCCACTTTTAAAATGGGAATCGTGCCATTCGTGCTGGTGGCAAAGCTCAGCTTACGGGTTGGTGGTCGCTGTTCTTGCAGGGAGGGTCTCTTAACATCCATGCCAATAATCCCATGGCACTGGGAACTAAATGAGATCCTGGCACTCGCCAGCTGGAAAAGAGGAGAGCCGGGCATTTCTCCGCCGGAGAAAAGGAGGGCGAATAATGGGCTTAGAAAAGAGGGAGTGCCAAGAAAAACGCGGAGCCGAGCGCTCGCTGCCCTCCTTAAAGAAAGCAGTTCAGGCTCAGCACACGCGGCTTTCAAACGGGGAGAAGAGAAATGAATTCTCGTGACTCGGTTTCTTCGCAGCTCCTCGATCCGCCGTGACCTCTTGGGACATAATGGGGCATTGAAAAGCAAATCAGAAAGGAAGCGTGTTCCACCAGGCCCAGAGGAGGCTCTGAGGGAAGGGACAGCCAAGTGGTTATCTCTGGCAGCTTAAATCTCAGCCAGGCAGAGCTTTGGACAAGCCAGGCTTTGTCAGGAGAGCCGCAGCGTGTGGCAGCTGGCGTTTAGCGTTGTTTTGGAATGATAAAACTCGCTCGGGATGCTCTTTGCCCTTGGCAGGGTGGAAAAAACCCCCCGGGACAGGCACCTGTTGTTGTCCTTGTCCTTGGGGGCTGCTCCAGGATACCTGGTGAAGCAGGGGAAGGCTTGTGGGGTTATGGATTTCAAACCCTGCCAGGGGAAACGAGGGAAATCTGAGCATCGGCATCACTGCTCTGCCCCTGTTGTCCTGGCACTAAACGTCCTCACTTTTACCTCAGCACAGTTTCGGGGTGAAAGACGTGCCAGCCCTTCAAGCTGGGCTTGAGATCACCTGAAATCCCTGGAAATACCCTGAATTATGGGTACTCTGGCAAATTTCAGCACTGTGCCCTTGCTGTGCTGCATGGGGCCGAGCAGAGAATCCCAGGATAGTTTGGGAAGGGATCTTAAAGCCCAGCTTGTTCCCCCCTCCTGCCGGGGGCAGGGACACCTTCCACTAGACCAGGTTGTCTCAGTCCCTGCCCAACCTTCTCTAATTCCTTCCTCCCACTTTCCTCTGCCTCTAAAAGCCAGGGAATTCTTATTTTCTCCCTTATCTTTCGAGTCCTGAGCCCTTTCCCAAGGTGGATAGCAGGCAGCCGAGGGTGCCGATACTTTTACCCTCTGCTTTTATCCCGGGACACTTCCACCCAGCATTCCTGGGATGAATTTGTCGAAAATGCTGCTTGTTTTGGGCTTGCCCTGGATCTGTACCGGGATCTTCCAAATGCCTGTCCCTGTCCCAGGCCACGCCGGCGTCTAGTGGGGACACCCGGGGTGTCCCCTGGGTGTATCCAGGTGGGAATGACCACGGGCAGATCCTCTCGTTAAACGGGGCTAATGATGTGAGGCAGCTGCTCTGAGCACAAGCCCTCACTTCAATTAACCCCAGTGATTAATGCAGGGGCTCAGCAGCGGCCATAAACGAGGCTGTTTGTCACTGGGCACGGCAGGGTTTTTGTGCCTTGCGCTGTTTAAAGAAGGAAGCTCTCCCCCTTTTTTATCACGGAGCTGTCTGGAAAGTGGAAGGGCTCTGGCACTGATCTGAGGGAAGGGAATAAATGATCCTGATAAGTAAAGGTGCATCCCTCGGCAGCACCATTAAACGGCTCTGGCTCCCTGTGGCTTTGCCCCAGGGAGTCTTTAGATGTGCAGGAGAAATTTGGGGGTCAGCAGCCCCGAAAGCAGCGGGGAAAGGGCTGCTCTGAGCCTCTGAGGGGCACGGAAAGGCAGCCCAGGAGGATGTTCAGCTGAAGACAAAAGTATTCTTGGCTGGAAAACAGGACTTTTCTGCTCCTGGGCCTTTTCCAGGCCCACAGAACTCTGCTGGAGCCTCTTCACCGACCACAGAAATCCCACGATCCGGAATCCACACGAAGGGTGGAGGTTGGAGCCATCTCACCCTCAGGTCAAAGTTCACATGGATGCATCGACATCCACATCCCCCTGTGCATCCCCCCTCTGCCAGGCAGGGATATTTATCCATCTGGGAAGCCCTCCCAACCAGCAATGATTTCCCTGTTCCCGTTTATCCCGGCGCTCTCGCCCCTGACGATGATGAAACAGCCTCATCCTGGCTGGGTTGCTTTTAGATAGAGCTGTCATTGAGTCTGGGAATTTTCTTTCTTTTTTTTTTTTTTTCCCTGCAGCTTCCGTGGTTGTGTTGCCAGGAGAATCTCCAGCCGGGAACAAAAGCCGGTTTATTTTGCGGGATGGGAAGGGAGAAAGGGGAAGGGTAACTCGTGGGTTGTGGGGTCCTGCTGCTGTGAGCGGCCAGGCAGGGGGGGAGGTGAGGACAGGGATTCCGTGGCTTCTAAAGGGGGAACGAGGAAAATTGAAGTGGGGAATGGTGGCTTAAAAGAAAGGAATTTGGTTACCAAAAAAAAAATGCCTGAAGGGGCTCCAGGAGAGCTGGAGAGGGGCTTAGAACAAGGCCTGGAGGGGCAGGACACAGGGAATGGCTTCCCACTGCCAGAGGGCAGGGATGGATGGGATGTTGGGAAGGAATTGTTCCCTGGGAGGGTGCTGAGGCCCCGGCACAGGGTGCCCAGAGCAGCTGTGGCTGCCCCTGGATCCCTGGCAGTGTCCCAGGCCAGGCTGGACACTGGGGCTTGGAGCAACCTGGGATAGTGGGAGGTGTCCCTGCCCATGGCAGGGTGTGGGATGGGATGAGCTTTAAGGTCCCTACCCCCCCAAACCATTCCAGAATTCTAGGATTTAGGCAATAAATAAAGGACTTTGCCATGTGGAGTAGTCCCCCAGGAGCAGGGAGGTCGGTGCAAAGCTCTCCGAAATCCATCCCTTCCCACAGGACGGGGCGAGCAGCAGGTGGGATGTGCAGCCTGGCAGGGATGAGCTGGGGGCAGGATCTGAGGGCGGCGGTGGAAGGGCACTGCAGGGCTCACCCTGAGGGGCAGAGAAGGTGCCAGACCCGTCCCTGCAGCTCCTCCACCCCTCCCCTCCACCTCCCTGCTCTGTCCTTTGTTCATTCGCTCTCTCAGCCGATGTCAGGCGGCCAAAGACGTTAAAAGCCTCTCCGGAAGCTCCGTCCTTTGCTCTGTGCACTTCCTTCTCAGGCTTAAAACTCTAATCCCTGTTATTAGTGGGAAGCAGTTGTTCCCTGGCCGGGTGTCCCTGCCACCTCACAAACCTCACCCAGGAGTGATCACAGGTGGTATCAGCCCTCCTTCCCACAGCTTTCCCTCCCCTGTGGCACCAGCATGGCCACAGGGTTGTGAATCATGGAATCACGGAATGGTTTGGGTTGGAAAGGACCTTAAAGCTTAAAAAGCCACGGGCAGGGACAGCTTCCACTATCCCAGGTGGCTCCAAGCCCCGTCCAGCCTGGCCTTGGGCACTGCCAGGGATCCAGGGGCAGCCACAGCTGCTCTGGGCACCCTGTGCCAGGGCCTGCCCACCCTCACAGGGAACAATTCCTTCCCAATATCCCATCCAGCCCTGCCCTCTGGCAGTGGGAAGCCATTCCCACTTATCCTGTCCCTCCATCCCTTGGAAACAACCTCTCTCCGTCTTTCTTACAGGTCCCCTTGAGGTCACCCCCTTCCCCTGGAAGGCCACAATTAGGTCACCCCAGAGCCTTCTCTTCTCCAGGCTGAGCAATCCCGATGGTCTCATCCCAGGGATACTCCTGCTGTGGGTGGGCATGGCTGGGGATGCTCTGCTGGACTCCGAGGAAAAGCAGAAGGAGAGGCCAGGCTTGCCAACATCACGTAGGGAATTGGTGCCTTCACGGAACGGGAAAAAAATCCTCCAGACGCCAGCTCCAAGAGGAAATCAGGTGGATGCCCGCGGAGACGGGTGTCGGAGGAGTAAATCCGCCCTGCTTTAATTCCAGCCCGGCGTCATGGAATTCCGAAAACGAAGCAGAAATAATCCATCTGGGGAGCCTGGCAGAGGCAAGAGGGAGCTTTGTTAGCCTCGTTTACGAGGCGCTTCTGTGGGTAATTGGCTTTGAGGCGGGAATGTTACGCCCACAAAACAAATCTTGTCGGAATTTATTGGCTTCCTCCAGCCCCTAAACCCCGAGCACCCCTGAGCGAGCCGAGCTCCAACACCTGGAAGCGCTGCCTGCAGCAGCGGAGCCTCCATCCCTGCATCCTTGGCATGCAAAGAGCTGCTGCTTCCCGGCAAGGAGTCAGTAACTCCGCTTCCATGGGAGGAGAGGGACACCAAACCCTGCCAGTTATCCCTATCCCTCATCACGAACCACCAGGGCCGTAATTAATTGGCAGCACGGGGAAGATCGGCCTGGGAAGAGCTCGCCCCGGGGAGTTTGCCGGGAGTGCTGCACTCCCCCAGCTCCGGAGAGGCATCCATGGCGTGATCCGGGCACAGGGATTCGCCAGGTTCCTAGCAGGACCGCAGGATCACGGGGAAAGCGCTCCCCGCGGCGCGTAGCGAACGCGGAGGCCGCAGTGTTCTGATATCCCACGTGGAAGGGGATTGTGTCACGCTCGGGTTTGGGAACACTCCCTTTGGAAGGTTTCAGGAGCTCAGGGTTCATGGCTGAGCAAGAGCATCCCTTGGATGCGTTGGAATGAGGCGGGCTTTAAGGTGCCTCCCAACCTCAGCCATTCCGCGAGGCTGTGATTCCACGATGCTCCCGGTGAGGAGGATCCGTGCTCCAGCCCTGCTGAGGGGATTGGTGTCGCTGGGTTTGGGGCTCACCAGACCCAGGCCCGACGGCCCAGCTCCTGCCTGCAACTTCCAAAGGAGCATCAGAGCAAAAAGGAGCTTTTGTCTTCCCAAAAAATGCTGGCTGCACTCATACCTGAGCCCCGGGAATGGCATTCTGGACCAGCCCTTTGCCAACAATTTCCACCCAGATTCGTGCCTGGGAAACACCACAGGGGAACGCGCGGAGAAACGAACTTTACCACGGAATTCCTGCGAGAAGAATTCCCAGCGCCACAGAAAAGCCTGGCCTCGTTAGGGCATTTTGTCCGGGTCTAATTGCTCCCCGGTATCGCTTCCCGGCAGGGGAAACGGGGGTGGCACCATTCCAAAGGCGGGATGGGCGTCTTTGCCGCTGTGCCTGGCTCCTTCCCAGCGGGAGCAAAGGGAATGTAGCAGCGGGAGGAGGCAGGAGCCCAGGAGCTCCCTGCACCCACTGAAAGGATGCTGTGGGAGCATCCTCTGGCCGTGGATTTTGGTCCACCCTGCCACCAAAATCCCCTTCCTCGCTCCGAGCTGCTCCTAGGGCGTCACAAACTGCTCGGAAAATGGAGAGGGATGGGCGCGGATGGAATGCTCATCCCTCCATCCCAGACAACGTGCCCAAGGCGCATCCTGAGTGCCAGGAAAGCTGCTCCCAGGATGGGAGCACAAACTGATGGGAGTTCAAGCACAGTTATCCCACCTGGAGATGCGGTTTTTCCCAAGGGATCATGAGGGTGCTGAGCTGGAGCTGCGCATTCTCGTACACCTCCTCCAGCCCATCGGAAAAGACATTTTTTGTCCCCAAAGCCGCTCAAGGCGCCAGCCCGGGATGATCCAGGCCGAGGCAGGAGTAATTTTGGACTTTGCAGTGTCCAAAAGATGGAGAATCACAGCAGGGATGGGAAAGAGGAATAAACCAGCCACTCAAATACTGATTTTAACAAGAGTTTTGCAGGAGCAGAGGGACAGGAGCACCCCAGGCTCGGTGCCAAGGCACGGATGGGGGCAGCACCCAGCCCAGCTGCATCCCAGGTGCCATCCCGACATTTTCCACTGGCAAAACAGGATGGAAAAGCCCCACTACAGGTAGAGAACCGGGTTATCCGGCTGCAGGGAGCTCGCCTCGGAGAAACCCCGAAGCTCCCAAAAAAACGCCGCAGAAAAGGGCTCCCGAGGGTGCTTTGAAGTGGTTCCATGTGGCTCATCTTGGGAAGCCAGGAAAAAGGTTGGATGAGGCTGGGAAGCCCCAGCTGACCCCCGGGATGGGGTCTGGCCACGCAAGGACTTGCAGCCACCCCGCTGCCACCCCACTTTTGTCTCAGCCTGGCCACAACTCCGTCTCCTTCTGCCGCACTGGGCGCAGGAGGAGCCAGCACCAGGAAGAGGAAATTTAATCATCAGATCCCGATTAAAACCCAGGAAAAAACAAGGAGGGGGTGGGAAGAGCGGCGGCTTGCATAGCCTGGACCCATCTGCTCCGATATTTCTAGCTCAGCTGCTTTCCCAAGGAGTGTTCCAACGGGAGATGGCCACTGCGGTGGTGTTGGTGGCCACCATCTCTGGGTGCACTTCGTGCCCATCCCTGTCCTGTTGCGCTGTTGCTCCTGGGATCCCATTTTCCTAACCCTGCATCCCAGCCGGGCGGCACAACTCCAGGGTGGGGTGCTCCCTCAATCTGTGGGATTTTAGGGAACACAGCCCCGTTTTTCTGGCGCTGGCTGCTGTGGGAAGCTTGGGAGCCACTCTCTGACCGTGGTTACCGCAAGAAATTAAAGAGTTTAGCGTTTCCCTCCATGTCTCTCCTGCCTTTCCCATCCTGGGAGAGGAGCAGGGGCGGGATTCCTGCTTTATCGGGATTTCACGGCTTCGCTTCCGTGACAAAAAAGGCCAAGAAAAAAGAGGGGCATAAACCCTCAGCTGCCCGGTGTGCAAGGGAGGGAAGGGTCCAAGGGTGACCACCCTCACCGCCGGGCTGGGTGGCCGTGATTTTCAAGGGATTTGTGCACGTTTATTTTGCACCAGCACTGCCTCTTGCACGAGGGCCGTTCCACCCTCAAAATTTTGCACAAGGACACCATTCTGTGCACGTTTATTTCACACAAGCGCTGCCCCTTGCACACGGACAGTCACACCCCATCTTTTGCACAATTTCCCCCCGTGCACGCCTATTTTGCACCAGCCCTGCCCCTTGCACCAGGGCAGTCACATCCTGCGTGTTTTGAACAAGGACACTCCCCTGCGCACGTTTATTTTGCACAAGCATTATCTCTTGCACAAGGGCTGTTCCACCCCCCATGTTTTGCACAAGGGCACCACTCTGTGCACATTTATTTTGCACCAGCACTGCCCCTTGCACAGGGACAGTCACACCCCATGTTTTGCACAATCTCCCCCTGCGCACACTCGTTTTGCACCAGGACCGTCACACACCCCACGTTTTGCACCAGGACACCCTGCACACACTCGTTTTGCACCAGGACCGTCCCACCCCCGCCGCGTTCCGCACAATTCCGCTCCCCATGCGCGCACTTACTCCGCACGATCCC